>OY856186.1:354723701-354904058 GCA_963693315.1 Diogma glabrata
TATCCAATCGCAGTAAAACTTTTAATTTAAGTTTTTAAGGTCAATTGGAAAAAATTTAGCGGGTATGCGTATAAAATTTTGCAAAAAAATTTTTGTTCATTTTGTCTTGGGACACCCTAATATATATATATATTATATATATATATATATATATATATATATATATATATATATATATATATATATATATATATATATATATATATATATATATATATATATATATATTTATATATATATATATATATATATATATATATATATTTATATATATATATATATATATGCATATATATATATATATATATATATATATATATATATATATATATATATATATATATATATATATATATATATATATATATATATTTATATATATATTTATATATATATATATATATATATATATATATATATATATATATATATATATATATATATATATATATATATATATATATATATATATATATATATTTATTATATATATTTATATATATATATATATATATATATATATATATATATATATATATATATATATATATATATATATATATATATATATATATATATATATATATATATATATATATAAATTTTTTTTTTGTTTTTTCGTCTCCGCTTTTCATATATAGTTGTTTGGCACAAAAATTTTTCCGAAATTCCGAGATGAAGCCCATTGCAATAGGTAGATTTTTATATGAAATCTACCTAAAATTTCAGCCAAATTAAAAAAGAATGATCCATTTACATGGGACTTATACCATGTCTCTTGTTCTTATTTTTTAGAATATGTTATTATTGAAAGTGGTATAAGTCCATTTGGAGCTAAAAAATCAATTATTTTCATTTTAATTTTAAATAACTATTATTGCATCATAAAATTAAATTGGTATAAAATGTGAAAAATATTACAAAATTTTAGTTACATTTGCCTATATTTTTATATTAATGCAAACACAAATCCTTAAATATCTCAATATAGAAAAAATGGACTTATACCACTTTAAAAAAAACGGTTCATTTAAAAAAATTTCATAAATTCCTAGATTTATCGGGAAACATGTTTCTTTTATATAGTGAGGGATATAAGATTCTTCGTTTGTGTCTTCCATGTTCTCAATCATTATTATTTTTAAATAAACCTTTTAAGTAATTAAACCAAAAAACAAATAAACCGTCAAATAAATATCGCCTACTTAATTTGTCTGTTTCAAAGGTATTGATAAATAAATGAATAGTTTTTCTACTTCAAGCTACGAAAATGTCATTTTAATATATAGTAAAACCTATGTGAAAGGGAAACTTTTTCTAAGTAGTGACTGAAAATGTTTTCAGTCAATAAGACTGATAGTAAATAAGTTTCGGTGGTCGCCTGCAGGTGGTGGTTATTTAAAGGATTGAGTATTTGAGATTGAATTTGACTTACTGTTTCTGTTGTTGTTTCGGTTGCTGTGTTTATTTCTGTCAATATCGCAGTATTTTGAAGGGATTGAATATTTTGAATATTTTGATCGAATCGAATCGAAACTAATCATTATATCAATTGTGTGTAATTAATTAATTAAACTAATAATGAGTGTTTTTTTTCTATATCGGAGAAATCTCTCTCTCTCTCTCTGGCGTTTACATCCCATGAAGGGATTTTGCCGTCTGTGCCACCAGCTTCCAATCATCTCGTTCCATGACCAGTTGACCCCAGTTTCGACATCCTATATCATGAAGGTCTTGGATGATGTCGTCACGCCAGCGTTGTCTAGGTCTTCCTCTTCGACGAACACCAGCTGGTTGTTGTTGGGACGCTTTTTTTATCATTCTTTCCAATGGAGCCCTTTCTACATGACCAAACCATCTAATCCGGTTGGATTTAATGAATCCGATTACATCGCAGCCTCCAAGAAGCTGTCTGATTTCATGATTCATTCGGATTCTATACTGATTTTCAGCAACTTTACATGGACCATAAATTGTTCGTATGACTTTCCTCTCGAATGTTGATAGAATTCTACAATCGGAGGAAGTCAGTGTCCAGCTTTCACTTCCAAATGTGAGCACAGGTCGGATTAATGCTTTGTAAAGTGTGAGTTTGCACGACTGCGAAAGATGTTTGGATCGCAAAAGTTTTGAGTATGCGTAGAAAACTCTGTATGCGGCTGAGACACGGGCTTTAATATCTGCCTGCATGTCATTTGACGATGTTATTACAGACCCGAGGTATTTGAAGTTTTCTACACGTTCCACTTCATAGTCGCCAGTATTCAGATTGCCGGGAGGTATATTCCTGGATGTTGTTAAAAGTTTAGTCTTGCCGGTGTTAATGCATAATCCAAGTCGTTTAGCATTTCTTTCAAGCTGAGAGAGACTATCCTTGATATCGCTTGTTCTACGTCCGAGAAGCACAATATCATCTGCATAGCCAAGAACCTGACTAGATTTGTTATATATGCAGTTTTGTGTCTCAATTCGGCTTTTTCTTATCGCGTACTCCAGCGCCAAATTAAATAGTATGGGCGCGAGTGCATCACCTTGTCGAACACCTGATGTTATATCGAAAGGATCAGAAACAGACCCTTCGATTACTATTCTACAATTTGATCCCGATGTTGTGAGCTTGCATAGAGAAACAAGTTTCTCTGGAATACCAAGGCATATGAGTGCGGACCAGAGGTTGTCGCGGATGATACTGTCATATGCTTGCCTGAAATCAACGTAGAGCTGGTGAATGCTGATGTTGTACTCCCAACATTTTTCCAGAATCATCCTTAATGTAAAACATTGATCTGTGGTTGAGCGGTTGGGACGAAAACCACACTGATAGTCACCGATGATAGATTCGGCGAACGGGATGAGTCGAGCAAGTACAACATTAGCTAGTATTTTATATGCAGTGTTCAACAGTGCGATGCCACGATAATTTTCACACTTTAGACGGTCACCTTTCTTGTGTAGCGGAACAATGAGAGCTGTTTTCCATTCAGCAGGTAGTTCTTCTTGGTCCCAGATTGCAAGAATCAGATCGTATATACTTGAGACCAGAGCTGCTCCTCCATTTTTCAGAAGTTCTGCGGGAATTCCATCGAAACCTGGTGATTTGCCATTTTTCAGTTTTTTAATGGCAGCTTCCACTTCTTCTATTGTTGGGTAAGAGACAAAAATCTCCTCAGTTGATGGAGCAATTGCTCGAATAGGATGAGCTTCGTTTGTCCTATTGAGTAGGTCTTGAAAGTGGGATCGCCACACTGCCAGCACATCACGTTCACTTGTTGTAAGTTCATTATTTTCATTTTTGATGGCTGTAGATCTTGGGTGGAAATCTTTTGTCAGATTCCGTGCATTGGCAAAGCACTCTTTTGAATTTCCGTTGGCCGCATGTTGGTTGATGTTTTCGATGCAACTCTTCATGTGTTCGCGTTTCTTTTTACGTAGAAGTTTTGCTGAGGCTTTCCTGGCGCATAGATAATCAGTTTGGGAGCTTCGGGTGTTCCTTGTTAACCATTTTTCTCGCAGTTTTTGTTTATTTTCAACGGATTGGCGGCACTCGTCGTCAAACCATTCGTTGTGTGATTTCGGTGGTCGTTTTCCGATTGTAGTTTGTGCTGCGGCTATAATGGTTGATTGAAGCGTTTGCCATTCTTCTTGTATGTTTAATGGCATCTCAGAAGAGATGTCATGCTCTTCTATGTTTTGTGTTATTATTTCCTGATATCTATTCAGCGTTTCCGGATGTTTAAATGCTTCGACATTCCAGCGCACGGTCTTTTTTGCTTGTCTGTTAAATGTAGATGACAACTTGCACTTGTACTTAAAGATGACAAGCATATGATCGGTGTCCATATCAGCACCTCTGTATGATCGAACGTCACTTGTAGAGTGTCTCTTAGAGATCATGACGTGATCGATTTGATTTTCCGTTCTTCCGTCATTTGATTTCCACGTTGCCTTGTGAATTCTCTTGTGAGGGAAGAAAGTGCTGGAAATTACTAGATCATACATCATAGCCAGCTCGGCTGCGCGAAAACCGTTATTGTTGCTGGTATGATGCAAGCTGTTAGGGCCGATATGTGTTTTAAGTTCTGCAATCCTACCGATTTGAGCATTAAAGTCACCTACCACGATTTTTATATCGTGCCGCGGGATGTTATTGATGACTTCCTCGAGTTCTAGGAAGAACAGGTCTTTAATATCATCTGCTTTATCTTCAGTAGGTGCATGAACATTGACGATCGTTACATTGAATTTTTTTGTGCGGATTCTCAGTGTGCATAACCGCATATTAATTGGGCAGAAGTCGATAACATGCTGATTCACGCGACGGTGTATAAGAAAGCCAACTCCAAATTCTCCTCCGTTTTGATGGCCGCAATAATACAGAGTGTATCCTTTCGCTGTTTCATGGATTCCACTGCCTGGCCATCTTAGTTCTTGTAATGCCACTATATCCAGTGTGTAGCTCTCGACTTGTTGGGTTAGTTTTAGGAGATCTCCTGGTCTTCTAAGGCTTAGCACGTTCCAGGTTCCTATTTTTAAATCGTAGTCCGGGTACAGTTTCCGAGGTCGTTCCAATAATAAATCCGAGATATTCCGAGGCCTGTGTACAGAATTCATGACAGTAATTTTTTTACGGAAATGGGGTGTTAGCCCTTCGCCCAACCCAAATTTTCGTGAATGGGTTCGTTCTGCATCTTAAGGTCACCAGAAACAACCTTTTTACACGTTTATATAGCGAGCCGCTTGATCCAAGACAGACGCCCGCTGAAAGCCGCCCCTAACATGGAGAACAGACGCTTTCTACACATTTATATAGCGAGCCGCTTGATCCAAGACAGACGCCCGCTCCAAGCCGCCCCTAACATGGAGAACAGACGCTTGAGTTGCATTGGTTTTATGGCGCCAATGACTCGCCATGGTGCAGAATCATTGAGTATAAGCAGTATTTACTCTGCCCCTCTCAACTACACCAACCTAATTCTGTTAGCGTTACCCAGGTAGCACGGCGTGGACGTAGAATTTCGGATTTTCGCTACCCATATCCCTTTCGCTACCCATATCGGAGAAATCGGAGCGATAAAATAAAATTTGTATCAGATATATCGTATAATTTTTTCCTCCGATATATAACTGTCAGATATAAAATATATTCTCTGAGTTCTTTCCGCCAAAAAAAATTAAAAAAAATTTATTAAATAAATAAATAAATTTTATTAAAAATTTTATTTTTATTTGTTTTTAATTGAAACTTTACCTACAATTTTTTAAATTTATACTTTAAACGAAGACTTCCAGTCGGTAAAAGAAATATCTGTAATATCTGTAAAAGATTTTAGAGAAAATATATGAACTATTTTCATTATTCATATTGTCAAATTCATCTCCTAAAAACTTACAAAACAACATATCTAAATTTGACTGTGTAAAAAATAAACAAGATTGTATTTATATATAGCATTTTTAACAGTGTAAAATAATGTTATTATTGTGTTCGCCTGTTATTATTCCATCTGTTGGCGAACACAATAATAACATTATTTTACACTGGTAAAAATGCTATATATATATATATATATATATATATATATATATATATATATATATATATATATATATATATATATATATATATATATATATACATATATATATATATATATATATATATATATATATATATATATATATATATATATATATATATATATATATATATATATATATATATATATATATATATATATATATATATATATATATATATATATATATATATATATATATATAAATACAATCTTGTTTATTTTTTCACAGTCCAATTTAGATATGTCGTTTTGTAAGTTTTTAGGAGATGAAGTTGTAAATATTATCATTTATACGTACTAACGTAGAAAAAATAGCGTTTTCTACGCGTGGTAAAAACGTTTTTCCGTTCCTGAACTTATTCCACTCGACGCTGTCGCGTCTCGTAAGAAAACCGTTCAGTCACGCAAAAAGAGACGTTTTCACCACTTGTATAAAAATCAACTATTTATGATAAATTATTACTCGCTTTTGTAAAACTTTAACATATTTTTCTCATAAAATTAATAAGTAATAGAAATAATCTTGTATGTAACACAGGTGTAAAGATAATTTCAGCCCTAACGAGTTGTTACCCTCGACTAACCCCTCGGGAAACAAATTCTCTCTCGGGTTGAAATTTATAACTTCACACTCTTGGTACGTAAATAACTACTGTATACTCCCTATACATAAGTTCATTACGCTTCCTTAAATTTGCGTAAAACACAACTTTTCTGTCTGTACGTCCTCTTTTAAACTATGCCCTCTTTTAATTTACTCCATTTTTTTATTACTTTACGCTCTTTTTTTGTTACTTTATGCCCTCTTATAGAAAGTATACAAATCTTGTATGTGCTACAAGTGTAAAGTTAATTTCATCACTCGTGAGTTGTTGTCCTCGACTAATGTCTCGGGCAACAAATTCTCTCTTGGTCTGAAATTTATAGTTTCATACACTTGTACATAAATAACTAATGTTTATTAATTTATTTTTGGATTTATTTATTTCATCTCAGTCATTCAAATTAGTCATTGTTCAATAGTAACACACAAATTATATCTATTTCACTCCTATAGCACTATTACCACTTTTAGTTTATTCAAAATTTCCTAATATTTCATATGAGTTGTTTACACTTAAATTTCTTTTTCTTTGTTCATGATATCGCACTTCGCCGTCTAAACTTATTTTTACTTCACCACAATTTTAAATTGTGTGAAGTAATGCAATCTATCGTGAAAAAAAAATCTTACATACCCCAAATTTTGTTTTTTCTTTTGTTTTGGACCATCCTCTATCTAAATAGCCAATAATAATTTTGGTGTACGTCTGTATGTGCGTTGGTGGGTGTGTGTGTGGGTGACATTTCTGCATAGGATCTTGATGAAAATTTGGCAAATGATACAGGTTCACACAAAAATAGAAGATCTGGATTCATTTTAAATTTGCACAAAATGGCGTGGGTCTCCCGAACACCTCTAAGTTTAAATCTTGAATAAATTCTAATCCCGGCTTATGATCTTATTAAAACTTAGTATATAAGGTTTTAGTACAGTTTCCAATATTTCTGCATACCAACTTCCGGTTTGTCACTTCCGGTTAAAAAGTTTTTTTTAAGTGTTTATCCCTACTGTAGCCTACAATTACCGATCGATTTTTATGAAACTTAGCTTAGGTAAAAGCTTTCAAGTATCATTAAAAATATTTTATCAGCTTTTGGAGTACATTGGATAAACGGTTGGGGGGTCCACCATACAACAGGTGGTTTTTACCCAATGTTTTTTATGTTTGTTGGGAGCATAAAACATTCGTTCATGAATGAATTTTGATGACACTTTGGAAAAATATGCAAATATGTATGACAAGGAACTGATTAGTTTTTGAGCGATAGTGGTGTGGGGTCCCCGAGCACCTGTTTTTTTGAAAGCTCAATAACATCTGTACCTGATAATCGAATTGAATGAAACTTGGTACATCTGCATTTAGTATGGTTCACAACAGTTCTGCATAGCCACTTCCGGTTTTTCACTTCCGGTAAAAAAATTTTTTTTGTACTTTTTTGAAGTTTTTTCAGTGTCTTTATGCACACTACAGCCTACGATAATGAAGTGATTATGATGAAACTTATGGAAAAGGTTTCAATTAGTGTGAGAAGCTAATTATCATCTTTTGGGACCCATTGATCAAAGTGGCGGGGGGTCTACCATACAAATGCTGACTTTTCATACTTTGTTTTTAAAGTTTGTTGGGAGCATACAGACTTCATTCATTAATTTATTTTAATGACAATTAGAAAAAGATGGAGACTTAAATAACAAAGAACTGATTAGTTTGTGGACAATATTGAAGTAAGTGGCGGGGAGCCTCCCGAACACCTGTTTACTGAGTCACAATTTTATCAATGTTTATTGGGAGCACACAGCATTCGTGAATAAATTTTGATGACACTTTGGAAAAATATGCAACTATGTATGGCAAGGAACTGATTAGTTTTTGAGTGATAGGGGACAAAGTAGTGGGGGACTGTCCCATATACCTGATTTTTTGAAAGCTCAATAACATCTGTACCTGATAATTGAATTAGATGAAACTTGATACATAACCATTTAGTACGGTTCACAACAGTTCTGCATCCCAACTTCCTGTTTGCCACTTCCACTGCTTTCTTTAATATTTTTATAATTAGAACTACTCGAAATCTATAACATTGGTTAGCTTTTAATTAAAGTATTTGATGGATAGTAGCTCATTATATATCCAGAACACTATGTTTCCAGAGCTGTGGTGAAGTCAGCCTATGCATCAGCGTCGCAATATTTTTTTTTTTAATTTAGTTTAAAATATGCACTTTCAAAAACTTTTTATCGCGTGATAAAAGTAGTATCGATGTGAGCGCTAGAGGCACTGAAGGTTAAAAACCACCTAGAAAACTAGTTTTCACGTTATATCTTCTGCTGTAAAACGGAAATTTAAGTTCAAAGAATGTATTGTAAGAAAATCACTATCACTTAATTCAAATCCGATATCAAACTATTAAAATTCAAAATGGCGGCTCCAATATGGCGGCCTATATTTTTTATATGGACGAGTTTTGCAACTCGAAAAATATATTCGAATATACGCAAAATTCCAAGTCAAAATTGTTATGCAAAAAGTTTTCCTACATGGAGCTATTTACGGGAAAAAAATCATAAAGTTTTAGATCTTACATGAAAACTGTGTTTTTATTCTTTCAACGCCCTTTACCACTCACATCGATACTACTGCCATCACACGATAAAAATTATTTGAAAGTGCATATTTTGAACTAAATTTACAAAAAAAATTTTAAAAAAGTGTCATACATTGCGAAAAATTGATTTTAAACCCAAAAATAAGGGAGAAAACTACCCTAAAATTCTTTTTAATATTTTTAACGTATTTTACGAGAAAAATGTTAACGAACTAATATTTTTTAAAAACAATTTATACCTTTAAATTCCAAAATGAAGACGTTTCTCGTTCTAGAAAAAATTTCAAATTTGTGACCTTCACTGACGGCAGGCAATGGTTGGCCAAAAATCTAAAATATTCCAAAATTGTTTTCTGATGAAATACTATCAATCATCAACAACAAGTTCCCGTTCACGTTGAATGTACATTAACTAAAATGCCCGTTTTCCATTATTATATAATCAAATTTTTATCCATACAATTTTGAAAAGTTTTTGTGAATATGATAGGTTGAAAACATACAATGAAAAAAAAAATATGTATTATAATATGAATAAAAAATTACAATTCTACGAATTTTGGTAATGAGTTGACGCTAGCTAATAAACGCATAATATTATTTTTATCAACAGGAGTCTATCAAGTATTGAATAAAGTTATCAGTTAGAACTATAATATTTATAAATTTACGAATTCATTTATGAATTCTGGTTGAAAATTTTACAATCCTGTTCATACTTTCAAAAATGCTTTTTTTTCGCCAACGTATTAAAGTGTTGCTTTATTTCTGTAATTTGTGGCCTTAAAGTGTCACTTTTGCACCATATATTTTATTGTCATATGATATGTATTTGAATACATTTATATTTGCCACTGTATAATTGAACGGTATTATATTCTATAATGCTACTTAGTCTATAAGTAATTGAAAATATATATAATGTTTAATTGAACTCATACCACCGGTCAATAAAGATTAAATAATTGTGTGAAATAAATCCGAGTAGTAAGTTTTATTTAGGTTTCCAACTAGTAGTGAATTACAATAAATTATAAACATATTATTGGCGACGAAAAAAATGTGTTAATAAGTGATTATTTGGAAAACCAAAACAAAAACTATCCTAGCGTTTTAAATTCGATTTTTAGTGCGCGTCATTTGCTATACAGTGTTTTTTTCTATTGTTCAGTTATTAAATTAAAAGATAAAAAAAATTATTGGTTTAATTTTATATGTTGCAAAACAAATTATAATGGCTTTTATTGGACAAATTGAATATTTTTTGGTAGACGAAGATTTTCAAATCTATAAGGAAAGATTTGAAAATATACTGAAGTTAAATAAAATAACAGATGATGCAGTGAAACTCACATATTTTATTACATTTGTCGGTCCAGACACATATAAAATTTTAAAATCCTTATGTTCACCAAAAGCCATCGAAGATACAAAATATACCACTGTTATAGAAGCATTGAGCAATTACTTTAAACCTAAATGTAATATAATAGCAGAACGGTTTAAATTCTACAAACGATCGCAAAGGTCAAATGAGTCATTTGCTGAGTACATTGTTGAGCTGCGTCGTTTATCACAAACATGTGATTTTAAAAATTTTTTGGAAGAAGCATTAAGAGACCGGTTTGTAGTTGGCATAAATAAAGAAAGCGTACAGTCAAAACTATTAAACGAATCGGATTTAACGTTTTCAAAAGCAACGGAAATGGCAATAAATATGGAGATGACGCAAATTGAGCTGAAAAATATAAATCCGGAATTTAAACATGAAATTAACAGGATTAATCATCATCGAAATAATAGTTACAGTTATAATCAAGAAAATAAAAGAAAATTTGAAGATAATCGCAATAAAATGAATTACAATCAACAATATCATCCACAGCTATTTTACGGAAATAAAGGGAAACGCCGATCCAGGTCAAGATCAAGAGGATATCATCGAGGGAGTGAACAATCAAGAGGACGCTCACAGTCCGAACATCAAAGAAAAAATATACAGTGCTTTTATTGTAAAAGATATGGACATTATGCACGAGAGTGTTATAGTAATAAAAATAAAAATGTTAATTTTATTAGTGATGCTAGTTGTAATGTTAATACAAATAATTCTAGTGTAAATGTGAATGAAGATAAAAATTTAAATTATAAACTAGGCTATGTTAACAAGTTTATAGAAAAAGAGGAACCAAATAGTAGTAAATATTTGCCAAATATTGTAGCAAAGCCTCTTAGTGAAGAATGCATAGGTTGTGATGTTGTAAATGACAACCTGAATTTGGAAAAAAGGAAAGTTGATTTAGGTAACATTATATGTGTGAATATAATGAGTGATAGCGATTCAAGAGTGATTCAAGAATCAAATATATCCCCAATGTTAATTGATGTTAATTGTGAAGGTAAGATGATATCATTTGAAGTTGACACTGGTTCCTATGCTAGTGTTTGGAATGAAGGTGAGTTTATAAAATTTTTTGGAAATAAGTTCATTGAGAAAACAAATAAAAATGTTTCTGTTATAACGGGTCATGATGTAGATGTAGTAGGTGTTGCTAAATTAAAAGTTTTAAGTCAATATGTTCAACATTATTTGGATTTGTATATAATTAGAACAAATCGAACATTTCTGCCACTTTTAGGTAGACAATGGTTAGATATACTCATACCAAAATGGAGATTTTCATTATCTATACATAAGTTAGAATGTGGATCAAATTTTATGAATGGTTTACGGAACAAGTTTCCGAATGTATTATCACAGGATATGAAGAAACCTATTAGTGATTTTAAAGCAAATATTGTTTTAGTAGATGGATCAGTTACTCCTATATTTGCAAAGGCTTATTCTGTGCCATTTGGTATGAGAGATCGTGTTGAATTGGAAATGAAAAATTTGGTGGAAGATGGAATTGTTAGTCCAGTGAGGTACTCTGAGTGGGCATCACCAATAGTGATTGTACAGAAAGGAGATGGAAGTTTGAGAATTTGTGTAGATTTTTCTCGAACATTAAATAGGTATTTAAAGCGTGACCATTATCCTATGCCTAGAATGGACGACATATTTGCAAAACTGACGGGGTGTACCCTGTTTTGCGTATTAGATTGTAAAGGTGCTTATCTACAATTAGAAGTTGAAGAAAATTGTAAACATTTGCTAACAGTAGCGACACATATGGGTTTGTTTCGATATAATCGATTATGTTTTGGTTTGAGTTCAGCACCGCAAATTTGGCAATGCACGATTGATCAAATTATTGGAGATATAAAGGGAACAAGTGCGTATTTAGATGATATAATTATTGGTGCCGCGTCTAAAGAAGAGCTAAAGAGGCGTTTAATGACCGTTTTCGAGAGATTAAACTCTCACAATGTCAAGGTTAATTTAGAAAAAAGTGTTTTTTTTGTTGAAACAGTTAAGTATTTAGGTCATGAAATAAGTAAGTCTGGTATTCGCCCCAATCGTATGAAAGTAGAAGCTATAATAGATGCACCTTCACCGACCAACGTGCAAGAATTAAAATCATATTTAGGCATGCTAATGTACTATGGAAGATTTTTGCCTAATTTATCGCATGAACTGCATGCATTATTCCGTTTATTAAAACTTGATACAAAATTTAATTGGGATGATACTCGTGAACAAGTGTTTGTAAAAAGTAAACAAATGTTGTTAGAAAATCGTATTTTGGCACATTATAATCCTCAATTACCTATTGTTGTCCATTGTGATGCGAGTCCATATGGTGTGGGAGCTGTACTGTCTCACCTCATTAATGGATCGGATCATCCTGTTTTATTTGCTTCCAGTACCTTATCCGATGCTGAGAAAAACTACTCTCAATTACATAGGGAAGCACTAGCTATAATATTTGGAATTAAGAAATTCCACAAATATATTTATGGACATAAATTTAAAATTATAACGGATCACCAACCATTACGAGAAATCTTTAACCCCAAAAAAGGCACTCCATCTGTAGCAGCGGCGAGATTACAGCGATGGGCAGTATTTCTAAGCCAATATGATTATGAGATTGAATACAGAGCAGCATCAAAACTAGCTCATGCAGATGCTTTGTCTAGATTGCCGCTACCGGGTGAGATAGGTGTCGAAAGTTTAATAAAATATTTTAATTTTTCATCGAGTGAGTTGCCATTAAATAGATATCAAATTCAGAAGGCAACTGAACAAGATGTAATATTAGTTCGGGTACAAAAGGCCTTAAAGCACGGATTCAGATACTGTGATTCAGATCTTAAGTATTACAAAAACAATTGCGCATTATTTTCTTTAGATGATAATTGTATTTTTTACGGTCCCAGAATTGTAATTCCAGAGTCTTTGCGGGTTGATATACTAAAACTGTTGCATTCTGCACACACAGGGATGGTGAGAATGAAATCGTTAGCTCGAGAAAAAGTTTGGTGGAAAGGTATTGATCAGGACATTGAAGCATATGTCAAAGAGTGTCATCCGTGTAATACCCAGGCTAACAAAAACCCTGAAAAATGTTTAGTCCCATGGCCAGAAACAAAGTCAATGTATGAGAGAATCCACTTAGATTTCTTGGATTTTGATAATCAAAAATTATTGATAGTGGTTGACACATATACTAAATTTTTGGATGTCATAATTATGCACAGTATTTCGGCGAAAGTAGTGATAGAGAAGCTATGCATAAATTTTGCGAACTGGGGATTACCAGTAGAGATCGTTACGGATAATGGGCCTCCATTTAACTCAGCGGAGTTTTCTAGCTTTTGTGAAGCAAACGGTATAAGATTATCACATAGTCCACCCTATCACCCACAGTCTAATGGGTCAGCGGAACGAGCAGTGCAAACGGCAAAGAGTTATTTAAAAAAGTCACTACAAGATCAAGAAATTAAAAGTCTTTCTTTACAAGCCAAAATTAGTAATTTTTTATTTACATTTAGAAACACCCCCACTGCAACTACAGGTGTTTCCCCTGCTTCAAAAATGTTAAAATATTCACCGCGAACTTTGTTAGATCAGTCAATTTCAGCTAATAAAGATATAAAAGCCCCTGATTTCAAAGCTAGAAGGGAAAAAGTGTCAGGTGAACAGATAAAACCAGTGTGCCAAAAAGGGGTATATGAATTCAAAGAAAATGATAGAGTTTATTACTTTTGTAATTTCAGAAACAAAATAAAATGGGAGGAGGCTGTCGTTGTTAAAAGATTGTCAAGCGTAATTTATCTGATAAATGTAAGAGGTTACAAGAAGACTGCACATGCAAATTATTTGAAGCCTAATTTGACTAAGCATGTCACATTTGCTAAAGAATATAATTATATTCTACCAAGAGAAAATGAAAATAAAACATATAAATTTTTAAGAAATAGAAGAGTTTCTTATTTTACAAATGAATTAAGCTAGCTGTAGAAATAAGGAAAGTCTTATTAATTGAATGAATTCATAAGGTTGTTTTATTAATTGGATTTAAGATTTATTATAACTTTAAAGTAAAAATTAATAATTTGAAATATTTCTAATTAACTTTTGTTTATTTAATTTTTCAACATATAATAGATTATAATTAGATTATAATTTTCATCATATAATAGATGCATATAATATAATAATTTATAATATTACAGGGCTTAAGCTAAGTGTGAAGAAGTGATATGTATTTGAATACATTTATATTTGCCACTGTATAATTGAACGGTATTATATTCTATAATGCTACTTAGTCTATAAGTAATTGAAAATATATATAATGTTTAATTGAACTCATACCACCGGTCAATAAAGATTAAATAATTGTGTGAAATAAATCCGAGTAGTAAGTTTTATTTAGGTTTCCAACTAGTAGTGAATTACAATAAATTATAAACATATTATCATAGTTACGTTCAAAAAAGTAAAAAACATTTGTATTTGTTTAAATTCTATAAAAAATAGAATTTTTTATCAAAGCAACCTTAAATTCAAAATTTAATAATCCAATTAAAAAAATTGTTTGTTTTTTGTTGTCATAGTTATACGATTTGTTTGAAAAAAAAAACTAAAAATTTTGGTCAAAACTTGTTCAACATATTTTTATTTTAAAATTTATAAAAATTTTAATATTGATTTAGATTAAACCGTTTTTTTTAAATATTTTGCTTGGGGCGAATAAACTCCACATACATCCAAAATCCTTAGCTTTACGTCCTTGCATCATAATGTACTATTTCGCAGAAGCATACTGTAAAATACAATTTTACGATTAAAAATCAGGCGTAAAGCAGGCTATTTTTTTCAATTGAAATAACAATGCGTAAAATTACTATTTTACGCCCTAAAGCGTAAATATTTTAGAAAAAAAACTCAAATGTTAAAAGAAAAAAAAATACAAATTACATTATGTCTAGTTCCAAAAAAAACACATGTGTTTTGTGAGATTTTATTTTGAGAAAATTGTTTCTAAGTATATTTTGGTTTGTTAGTAATTTAATATATGTTCAATTTAAATTAAATAAATTGGTTGCTGAAGAAATTTAGAAAAAAAAAATATCAAATAAAATATTACTTAAACTTAACGATTTTCCTAAAAATGATTTTACAAATCAAATGTATACGATTTATTAAATAAATTGGTTGCTGAAGAAATTTAGAAAAAAAAAATATCAAATAAAATATTACTTAAACTTAACGATTTTCCTAAAAATGATTTTACAAATCAAATGTATACGAGCAGTATACGAAGATTCAACATCGTTTTAACTTGACCCCTTTTAATTTTGATTATTTTTTGTGTATAGATAGTCTTTGATAAATAAAAAATACGAGTTCTCTTAGAATTTTTTTTTTCGACCAGGGGTCTTTACAGGGTGCCCCTCAATTTTTGTTATTTTGTGATGTGAGTGCATTTTGACGAGCGATTGTAGAAAAACTACTCAATCGATTTTCATAAATGATATGTCGTTGAATAGGTATTAGAACAAAGTTTTTAAAAATCTGACACATCTGAAAAATCAAAAACTGTTAATTTTTTGAAATAATTTTTAACGGTGTAACATAAGAAAAAAATGGTGTGATTGAAAAAAAGATGGCATAGCCTTTTTTTTTTTTTTTAAAACTAAATTGAAGCTTATTTTATATCTAACAACTTGTGAAAGTTTAGGACTAGCATCATTTTTTGTTTTAGAGATAAAATTCGTTGTGCATATGACTGTCGGGAATCAGTTTTTTTTGTTCTGAAGGAAAATTATAAAAATGGCGATTTTTAGATTCAGATTTTTTTTTTATGTTAAATATCAAATATTTTATTATTAAATGAACTTTTTAAAAAGCAATTTCAGTAAAGTTCAGCAAAATTTTGCGACATTTTGACTCGACCCTTTTTAATTTGGTTTATTTTTAGTTTATAGATAGCCTTTGATAAATGAAAAATACGGCTTCAAGTAGAATTTTTTTAAATATAGACCAAAATAGTTTTATTGACTATTCATAAATTATTAAAAATATATTAATAAAAGGCAAACAACATAAAACCGAATTCCACCCCAAAAAATTTGCAGGCCTATGTGCTTGGTTTACCGATTTTTGTTATATTTAGTTTTTTTTGTTTTTTTCGTTACAATACAATCACAAAATACAGCTAATCCTGAAATAAAACTATTTCAATTAAAATTGAATTAAACTATTTTATTTGTCGAAAAATAATATCAAATTATATTGTTCATTTAACAATCGACAAACTTTACAAATTGCAACAAAAATACGGCTTTATTTTTTAAATGACAATATAACTTAATTGTTGAAACATTTACAGCCCGTCATATCGTTTGCTTTACCAAATTTAATGGAATTAGAACAAATGTTCTTTTAATTTGAAATTAAAATTTGTGTGGTATTTTGTGGTTTTTATGAAGTAGTTTTTGCTATTTATAGGATTTCAATTCCAAAATAAACCATTTAAAGTTCAATCGAAACTTTCCCTAAAATAGAATAAACCTTATCCAATTCAAATAAAACATTTTCTAAAATAAATTAAACATTTTCAATTGCAAATAATAGTATATTTTCCTACAAGAGATGAAAACATTGTTTTTTTCGTGAGTAAACATTTGTTCACGAGACGCGCTAGCGTCGAGTGGGACATATTTACGAACGAAAAACCTTTTTATCTCGCGTAGGAAATGCAATTTTTTCTATGATTCTAATATATAATCGATATTTACTATAAATTATAAAGTTATAAATCGACAACAAAACATTCAAAATTCATATTCTATTTTTTCATGGTTACGTTGTTTAAAATACTTTGTAAAATTATATGAAAAACCATAGCAACTATAATTTGTTATTTTTTTACACTAGTGAGTTTACTTTTCGCATAGAAAAAACTTTTATTTAAATCAAATAAAACTTTTCCCAACTCAAAAAAAACTTTTAAAAAACAAAAAAAACTTTTCCAAATTCCAAAAAAACATTTAAATAAACAATTTAACGGCGAAATTCTACATTAATAACCTGTTTTCGTGATATATTGAATGTAGTGAAAGAGTTTTGTTAGTCAACAATAGTTGATTTATATAATAATATATATATTGGGGATTCTCTGTCAACTCGGCCACCCCCCTCTGTCCAAAAATTGGAGCAACCTATAAAATTCCAGTTATGCTCATTTTTTAGCTATGACTTTCTAATTTAATTTTAGCCATAGGTTTTTTGGAACATTAAAAATGGCGGACCAGTATGGCGACTGCAAGTCAACCACCCACCTCAACATGAAAAAATGTTTTTTTTGATGTCATACTTGTAAAAGCTATTGGATCATTTAATAGAAACCATTTTATGTTGTATCTTTATGTGCTGAATACGAATGTAATCTTTCTTTTAAGCTAATCCTCCGTTGTGTCCTCAAAAAACCTTTAAAAAACTATGTTTTGGAAAAACGATCATACAACGTATAGTAAAATTCTTAACAAATCTCACTGTGACATATTATTTTCTGAACACGTATATATAACCTGTACAAACACTAACAGATACAAATGTTGCCCTTAGCCTATACAAAAACTGCCAAAAAGCATTTCTTTTTTTACTATAGACACCGCATTTACTGTAGAAGTTTAAAAAAAACATATTTCGATGTAGTTTGGTTTGTTGAGCACGATTCAAGCCATACTATGAACTAAAAAATTAACTTTTCGCTCTTAAACCCCGAAAAACTATTAAAAACTGTGTTTTGAATTAAGCGACCACCCAAGTTATCCTGAAATTTGTGATTTTTTTTCATCTGATAGACTCAAAAAGTAAGGTTATTTTCGTATTCAACACGCAAAACTACATCAGAAAATGGTTTCTATTAAATTATCCGATGGCTTTTACAAGTATGACATCAAGAAAAACATTCTTTCATGTTGAGGTGGGTGGTTGACTTGCAGCCGCTATACTGGTCCGCCATTTTTAATTTTCCAAAAAGGCTATGGCTAAAATTAAACTAGAAGGTTATAGCTACAAAATTAGCCTAACTGGAATTTTATAGGTTGCTCCAATTTTTGGACAGAGGGGGGTGGCCGAGATGACAGAGAATCCCCAATATATATTATTATATAAATCAACTATTGTTGACTAACAAAACTCGTTCACTACATTCAATATATTACGAAAACAGGTAATGAATGTAGAATTTCGCCGTTAAATTGTTTATTTAAATGTTTTTTTTAAATGTTTTTTTTGAATTTGGAAAAGTTTTTTTTTGTTTTTTAAAAGTTTTTTTTGAATTAGGAAAAGTTTTATTTGATTTAAATAAAAGTTTTATTTGCAATTGAAAATGTTTAATTTATTTTGGAAAATGTTTTATTTGAATTGGATAAGGTTTATTCTATTTTAGGGAAAGTTTCGATTGAACTTCAAATGGTTTATTTTGGAATTGAAATCCTATATACAAAACAACTGATATTTTCATTGACATGTGATTGGAGAGCCTACATTTATTATCCAGAAGTGATAATATCAATGGCTAAATCTTACTCAAGCTAAAATTATTCAATACTCATTTTAATAAGTTTTATTCTTCCAATCATGAAATCCTTAAACATCTATGTTACAAGTGATTTGATTTATTATATTATCTACAGATGCCCAAAGATAATTTTATTTTGTAAACAGACATATCAAAATTAAACTTCTACCCAAATATTTCAACAGCACATGGTCTCGAATTTACAGTAAAGCAACACATTTACTGATAAGAAAATCAATTTTCCAAGACTACAAATGTATGCAAGTTAAATTAGAGGGAAAGAAAGATAAAATAAAAATCAACTTTATTTGAAAGATTTTATTACTGTATCCTTTTCCATTTTTTTAACATTATGTTTCCATTCCTTGTCATACGTAACTAAATGACGTCAATAAAATTAAAAGTTATATAAAAAAGGAAAATAACCAAAAAATTGAGAGAAAGAAAACAAATAAATCTAGACGTTCATAAAAATCCTTTAAAAAATATGACAATGTTTCTACTGTTTTATATACAACGAGAGGAAAGTTAGGAAAAGAGTCAAATAAAATTATTTGTTATATATACATGTAATGATCTGGACGAAATCACAAAGTTGTTTTAATGATGGGACAAAAACAAATTTTTTGATGGAAACTAACTTGTCCTAATGTTGGGGTGATAAGGGATTACAATGAGTAAAAAAATTTGTATGAAAAACAAAGAATTGTATAGTAGAAGTAGAGACAATATCTGTTTTGTTTAAGATATGAATGCAAAACTAAATTAACCGTACAAACCCTTATCGTATTTGAAGCATTTATTATTCTCACACACCCCTCTTACCAAGCTTTGTAATGTATACAAAAAATATTATTTTGGTAGTATGTACCTTCTTACCTGCTATTTTCCATTTCAAAAAATATGGAAGGGCTGAAATCTCGAAATTTAGTATTTAAGCAGGTGTTTTAGGCAGAATGAAACAAAATGTTCTAACGTCTACATACTACATATATATAAAACCATGTAAATAGAAGTTATTACTTCGGTCTTCATTCTCAACATTCTCGAGCCAGAAGTGAAATTTTTACCCCCACTTTTTTTTGGTACTTCTCGTTTTAGGACCTACTGATTCTAAAAAGGCAAACAAAATATATGTCTGTCTGCCGGCCAGCTGTCACAACCGACGAAATCTAGAAAACCGCTGAAGGGATTTCAAAAACTTTTCTATAAATAAGTACACTCAATGGGCAGGTCCGAAAGGACGATGTGTTTGATAACTGTACCGGAAGTGTGTTAAAAAATCATTAAATGTGTCAAAAATAGCGGATTTTCGTATTTTTGGCTTAAACACCGTTTATTTTCAGTGATAATGAGTAGTAAATTTGAATCTGGAGAAATCTGGATGAATGATATCCGTATGTAAGACCAGAACCTCGATTATTGTTTTAGAAGTATGTCAAAAAAAAAATCTTTAAGTGTATGCCGAAAGGATGATGTGTTCGATAACTGTACCGGAAGTGTGTCAAAAAATCGTCAAGTTTGTCAAAACAAGGAAATTTGCATATTTTTTGCTTAAAAAACGTTCATTATAGGTGATTACGAACAGGAAGAAATCTTCCTATTGAATTTGAAGAAATCTTGATGGACGGAATTGGTATGTGAGACCAAAACTAGATAATAAATAATTTATAAGTTTGTCAAAAAAAAGTTGTCAAGTGTGTCAAACGAATGATTTTCATTGTTTTCATTTTTGTTTCACTCAGTTTTTTGGAAAAAAATTATTTGCTTGTTATTAATTATTTGTTTGACATGAAATTTAACCGAACATGAAATTTTTGATTTTGTTATGATTTTTGGAATAGTTTTGGAATTTTGGGAAAAGTTTGTATTTTTGATTTTGTAAGAATTTTCAGAATATTTTTAGAATTTTGAAAGTGTTTAAATTTTTAATTTTATTATAATTTTTTGGAATTTCGAAAAAAAGTTTCAATTTTTGATTTTGTAAGAATTTTCTGAATATTTTTAGAGTTTTGAAAAAGTTTAAATTTTTGATTGTGTTATAATTTTTGGAATATTTTTGGAATTCGGAAAAAAGTTTGTATTTTTGATTTTGTTATAATTTTTGCGATATTTTTAGAATTTCGGAAAAAGTTTTTTGAATTTTGAATTTTTGAAATATAATTAGAGTTTTAGAAAAAGTTTCAATTTTTGATTTTGTAATAATTTTTGGAATATTTTTAGAACTTAGAAAAAGTTTGTAATTTTTATTTAGTAAAAAATTTTGCAATATTTTAAGAATATTGGAAAAAGTTTCGATTTTGTTATAATTTTTGGAATATTTTTTTTTTAAAAATAGTTTGAATTTTGTTTATTATAAATTTTAGAATTTTTTTTGGAATTTTGAAAGAAATATGAATTTTTGATTTTGTAATATTTTCTCGACAATCTAAATGGAGAGAATTGAGTAGTTGGCTGATGGTGTCATCTTTTCACTAAATTATGTTAATTTATGATTTTTTATAATTTTTCGGAGGTTTGATTTCTTTCTTTGATATGTCCTATAAGTGAACAGATGATACAATCAGCAAACTACTCAAAAATCTCTCCATTTAGCGTTTCTTTCAAAAGTCCAAAATAATAAAATTAAAAAATTAAACTGTTTTTCAAAATTCTAAAAATATTCTAAAAACTATTACAAAATCAAAGATCAAAACTTTTTCCAATATTCTTAAAATATTGCAAAAATTATAACAAAATCAAAAATCGAAACTTTTTTCAATATTCTTAAAATATGCAAAAATTATAACAAAATCAAAAATACAAATTTTTGTATTTTTACCAAAAATTATAATAAAATTAAAAAATTTAATTTTTTCAAAATTTTAAAAATATTGCAAAAATTCATAATTCAAACAAACATTTTTCAAAATTCTAAAAATATTGCAAAAATTATAACAAAATCAAAAGTACAAACTTTTTTCAAAATTCCAAAAATTATAATAAAATCAAACAAAAGTACAAACTCTTTCAAAATTCTAAAAATATTCCGAAAATTCTTCAAAATCAAAAATTGAAACTTTTTTCAAAATTCTAAAATTATTGCAAAATTTCTTAATTCACAAATTCAAAATTCAAACCTTTTCCAAAAAATATTACGAAATCAAAAATGGAAGCTTTTTCCAAGTTTTTCCACTTGACTATTTGTTTGACATACTTCCGGTTCAGTTATCGAACACATCGTCCTTTCGGCTCTTACCATTGAATGTGCCTATTTAAAAAAAAATAATTTTGAAATCCCTTCAGCCGTTTTCTAGATTACGACGGTTGTGACGGCCGGCCGGTCGGCAGACAGACAGACATACATTTTTTTTTGATTTTTTAGAATCAATAGGTCCTAAAACGTCGAGAAATGCCAAAAAAGTGGGGGTAAGAATTTCACTTTTGGCTCGAGAATGCAATACTTAGGTCTTTCAGACCGAAGTAAATTCATATTCTATTTTTTCATGGTTGCGTTGTTTAAAAAACTGTGTAATATTTTATGAAAAACCATAGCAACTATACAATTTGTTATTCTTTTTACACAAGTGGAAAAAGAACCCATTTTCACAGGAAATTAAGAGTGACGAAAACCGACTTTTCCTATACCGACTTTTCCTATCGTAGAAAATAGTATATTTTCCTACAAGAGATGAAAACCTTGTTTTTTTCGTGAGTAAACATTTTTGCACAAGACGCGCTAGCGTGGAGTGAGACATGTTTACGAACAAAAAACGTTTTTATATCGCGTAGGAAATGCAATTTTTTCTATGATAGTATATTTATAATCGATATTTACTATAATTCATATTCTACCAGCAGGACCCGGCGTGCTTTGCTACGCTTATAAATAAAGTTTGTGCACAGACATTTTGTTGACGTAGTAGCAATGATTTCAAAAAGTAGTGATGACAAATGATACCGTAGTTTTAAATTTTTGTTTTAAAAATATGAATGAAAAATAATCAGTACTTTAAGTCATCAGTTCAGATTAGTGTTTCCAATCCGGTTTAACCACGATTGGAATTATCCGGATAATTCGTAAAAATTTTGCTATCCAATATCCGGTTAATTCACAAAAAAAATCCGGATAGTTAAATTAAAGTAAAAAAAATTGTTTGTAGGCTGGGGCCGTTAACTTTTTGAGATGAAAAAATTAGTAGCAGGTAACGGCTGGCTGGAATATATAGTTGAGGTCATAAACAATGAAAAAAAAAACTTTCGAACTTGAGATGAAGGGAAGTAGTGAAATGGGGTGATGTGTAAGGGGAGAAAACTGTTTTCCGTTATTTGTAACGAAACAGGGCCCCCTAGAGAAAAGTGTTTCATACAAAAGTTGTAGATAATAAAAAAATCTAAAACTTTAGTGAACACATTTTACGACATAACCTCAAAGTTTGCGAGAAAATGATGAAAACCGATTTTTCTGTTTTTTATTTTTTTTTCGCGTGAAAATTATTTAATTTTAATGAAACTTTGTGAAAGTACGTAATTATTTGCCCATAATAAGCATGAATTTTTTCAATTAGTATTTCAATTATTTTTCCGAAAAAACATCCCTATCTTCGGCGAACAACTTTATTGATGTTTTTCTGGATTTTGATGTTGTATTAGTGCTTACTTTTTTTGTCAAGATGTCTACTCTCAAATAGTATATCGATTTTAATGATTTATTTTTATTTAGCAGCTTAAAATTGAGAAAAACCGAAAAAAAAAATTTTCGAATCTCGAACTTGTCGATTTTTTTAATTTTTTTCAATTTTTTAGCATATTTATGTTAATAAGATCATAATGTTTTAAAGAAAAAATTTTCTTTGGTATAAAATAAATAAAGTTGAATGAATTTACTTATTGGAAACAACGCTTAGATTGAATAAAGTAAAAAATAAAAAAATGCTGTTACGTATTCAAACAGAAAAAAATTTACAAAGTTTAAAATTTAACAGCATACTATAGGGTTGCCACGTGTCCTACTTTCGGTAGGACAGTCCTACTTTGGAGCAAGAATATTGTATTTACATATTCCTTCAAAATCGTTAGCTTTCTGTAGCCAAAGGTTTTACTTTATAACAAAATTCGGTTCAGTCATTTTATTTTATTAATAATTCTAAGAACAGGAACTTTGTAACAAAAGTTATTCAAAAGAACAGAGGTTTAACGGTGGGTTTATTTCAAAATTTAAACAATAGTGGTTTACCACCTGAATAAATCGTGCAATAAAGCATAGATATTCACATATGTCAGCAATGTAAATTATTTGCTATTGTTACTAGCCTTTCGACATAAAGTTAAATAATCAGTTACAATTTTAATATAAGTACAGGTGCAATAACAATTACTTATTTTCCTAGCGCGTTTATTGAGAGAAATAGGTAGAAAAAAAATCTTTTTTTCAGTGTAAGATATTGTATTACAGTTTGCCTAAAGTAGGACATTTTTATAATAAAGGAGGACGTAGGACATTCTTGCTCCAAAGTAGGACTGTCCTACCGAAAGTAGGACACGTGGCAACCCTATAGTATGCTGTTAAATTTTAAACTTTGTAAATTTTTTCTGTTTGAATACGTAACAGCATTTTTTTATCTTTTACTTTATTCAATTTAAGCGTTGTTTCCAATAAGTAAACTCATTCAACTTTATTTATTTTATACCAAAGAAAATTTTTTCTTTAAAATATTATGAACTATTAACATAAATATTGTAATAAACTTCGTCCAGAATGGGTTAATTTTATTTACTCATTCATTAATTAAAAGTTAACTCCTTTTTCAATCTTTTACTTGTATTGCAAATTGTATTGCATAAATTGATGTAAATTAAATTTGTTATACAAATGTTTACATTAATGAATTAAAAGGAGTTACCTAATACATTTTGCATAAATTAAATTTGAGTTCGCTAATACAAATGCAAGTATAAATGAAAACAGGTGTGGCCTATTTCAGATGTACGGACTACGTAGTATTGATTTCTAGTGGATTATAGAAGTTTCGATTTATTTATTTTTCGATATAAATAAGCAAACAAAAATATCAGATAGTCAGTTTTAATTTTGCAATTAAAAGTGTTTTACAAATATTCGAAAGTATAAGGAATAATCGGTGGCACTTGAGCCTGGGTGCTAATAGTGAAAGAATCTGAACTTTGTGGAATAGTAAATACAGATTTTACGATTCCGAATATTATTGATTCAAATTGTGGAAAAGCGGTGAAGTTTATTGTACATAAATTGGAGACCCTGGAATTTATTGTAAGGGAAAACGGAAGCTGCTGTAATTTGGTTGATAAATAAAGTTTGGGATTTTGTTAACTAAAGATCTGTCTTTTTACTGTCGTATTTGCTCAATAATCTAAAAGAACCAACGAAGAGGCGTTACAGTGGTGTCAGAAGTGGGATTATTGAAACAATGGTCAAGACAGTAAATATTAGTGATCTCAGCCAGACCCAGCTGGAGGATGAGTTGAAGAAAAGGAATGCTCCAATCCACGGAACGAAGGCAGAACTTGCATTTCGGCTGCGTAAAGTTTTAGAAGAAGCAGGCCAAAGCACAGAGGTCATAGAGGTAGAGCCGGAGGAAGCTCCTGTCCAGAATGCCCCAGCAATTGATCCGATGATGATGTTGATGAAAGAAATGATGGCACAGCAACAACAACAATTTGCTGATATGATGGCCAAACAAGGAAACAATCTGATGGCCCGACAAGAGAAACTGGCAGCAGAACAAAAAGTAGAGCAACAACAACAACTTGCTGATATGATGGCTCGACAAGAGAAACAGGCAGCAGAACAAAAAGTAGAGCAGCGACAACAATTTGCTGATATGATGGCAAAGCAAGAAAGTCTACGTGAAGTAATCGAGTCACGTATATCCAGTGCAGAGGGTAAAATCAACAACATGGAAAGGGAGCTGCGGAAAGTTACCGAAGAACATGAAGAGAAATTACGCAATCTTTCGAGTGAATTCCGTCAAGAAATAGCACAATTGAAGTCAGGTAACATGAGCAATCCATCAATTACTTCAGCCCCAGCTAGAGTGAAAACACCCGCATTTGATGGATCTACATCGTATCAGATATTTAAGATGCAATTTGAGATAGCAACAACTGGGGTTGATCAAGAGCAAAAAGCAAACGCGCTTATATTGGCATTGAAGGGACCTGCTGCTGAAATTTTGCAGACACTATCAGCGACAGAACGTGATTACAGCAAGATTATGGAGGCCTTAGAAGTAAGATACGGGGAAAGTCATATGCAAGCTCTCCATCGCATGCAGCTGAAGACACGAAAACAAGGAGTCAGCGAAACCTTGCAAGAATTAGAGGCTGACATTGTGAGACTAGTTAATCTATCATATCCGAATTATAACGCTGAACACCGAGACGAACTGGCAGCTGATACATTCATCAATGCTCTTCGAGATGTGCAAATGAGAAACCAGCTTTATCTAAGCGGAAAGAAGCTACCTGCAGAAGTCTTAGCATTGGCCCTGCAAATGGAAGCTGGAAAAAGAGCGTACGGTTCAGATAGAGTACGTCAGATGGAAGTTACTGAAGAACCTATAAAAGCAGCGCTTGATGAAGTGATCATGCGTGTCAAAAGTCTGGGAGATAAGCCTGAGCGAAATCAACGAAGTAGGTCTAGCAGAGTAAGATGCTGGAACTGTGGAAAGTTGGGGCACATCCGAAGAGAATGTAAATGGGAGCCGCACCCGGAAGACAGATGCAGCGTTCCGGATTCGGGAAACTAGATCGTGCCAGTTTTGAAGGGCGAAAGCTGGCTCAATTACAATGCCCTACATTGGTGGTATCACTAGTAAAAAGAGAAAATAGTAGTCTAGTCTTAGAGGCAACCGTTGGAAGCAAATCGTGCATGTTGACTTTGGACACAGGTGCTTCGAGATCGATAGTGCGTCCAGATGTGGTTTGTGATAGTCAGATCGATACAGCAAGACGATTCACCCTAAAAACAGCTACGGGTGAAACAGTTTTAGTTCATGGAGAAAGCGACCAAGAGGTTCACCTTGGAGGAGATTCATTTAGGCACCGATTTATTGTAGCAGATATAGAAGATGAGTGCATAATTGGGCTTGACTTCATGAAAGAATACAATTTTATATTAGATCTGGGAAGCCACGTACTGAGATATGGAAACACAGAAATAGTGCTACACGCCACCGACGACAATGCTGAGGTCCGTGTTATTAGTGATGGACCAACTGAGATCCCGGCAAAATCTGAGAAAATCATATGGACTAAGCTACTAGATAAAAGTGACCAAAATTCACCTGTGATGATTGAGCCAGCTAACCACGACTTTGGGGGAAACATTATGATTGGTCGAACGCTAGTTGCAGCAAAAGAGGGAGTAGTTCCAGTGCAACTGATTAACTTCTCAAATAAACGAGTGGTCATCAATCATGGAGAAGAAATCGCCAAATGCAGCACCATAAAAGAGATAATCAGCTGTGAAGAAGAGCAAAAGGTCTTCATGCAGAGAAACAATCCCGCATTAGTAGCAATACTTCAAGATCTTAGTAAAAGAATGAATCCAGCCGAATTCAAAGAAATCAAGAGGGTATTAACGAAGATGAGCAGTGTTTTCTCTACTGGAGATGAAGATGTTGGAAGAACAAACATCGTGCGACATAGGATCAACACTGGAAACGCTCATCCTATCAGACAGCCTCCTAGAAGACTACCACTGGCTAAACACGAGGAAGTGCAAGGAATGCTGGACAAAATGCAAAGTGATGGAGTCATCAGGCCATCTAAGAGTCCATGGAGCTCACCAGTGGTGCTAGTTAGAAAAAAAGATGGGTCAGCTCGTTTTTGTGTAGACTATCGAAGGCTCAATGAGGTAACCATTAAGGACAGCTATCCACTGCCACGAATTGATGACACACTGGATACACTATCAGGGGCCAAATGGTACAGCACATTAGATCTGAAGAGTGGCTACTGGCAAGTTGAAATGCATCCAGAAGATCGACGAAAGACAGCATTTTCTACTGGCAATGGGTTGTGGGAGTTCAATGTGATGCCGTTTGGTCTATGCAATGCCCCAGCAACATTTGAACGTCTAATGGAATGCGTGTTGCATGGTTTAACCTGGAAGGCCTGCCTAGTTTATCTTGATGACATCATTATAATGGGTCGCAACTTCGAAGAGCATCTAATGAACCTCGAAGAAGTACTCAGAAGAATAAGTAATGCCAACATGAAGTTGAATCCGGTAAAGTGCAATCTCTTCCACAAAGAAGTGAAGTACCTTGGACACATCATTACAGAACATGGAGTCAGAACCGATCCCGAGAAGATTGATGCTGTGAAAAATTGGCCAGTACCGAGGAATGTTCATGAGCTACGCAGTTTCCTTGGTTTATGCACCTATTATCGAAGATTCGTGGAGAATTTTGCGAATATCGCCAAGAGTCTACATAAATTGACAGAGGCAAATACCAAGTTTCTGTGGACAACCGAATGTAATGAGGCATTCTGCCGTTTAAAAGAAAAACTATGCAACACCCCTATACTAGCCTATCCAGAATCCGGAAAGATGTTCATTCTGGACACAGACGCAAGCAATGTAGGAACCGGAGCTGTTTTGTCACAGAAAGTTGGAGACGATGAGAAAGTGGTGGCGTACTTCAGTAAAGTTCTGTCAAAGCCGGAGCGGAATTACTGTGTCACGAGGAAGGAGTTGCTAGCTATCATCAAGGCTGTGAAACATTTCCACAAGTATTTGTGTGGACAACCATTCCTGATTCGCACGGACCATGCTGCTCTAAAATGGTTATTACAATTCAAATTTCCTGAAGGACAAGCAGCAAGATGGATAGAGATCCTGCAGAACTACGACTTCAAAGTTGAACACCGCAAGGGGAGGATCCATGGTAACGCCGATGCCCTGTCCAGAAGACCCTGTACAGAGGATTGCAAGTCATGTAGCAGAACTGAGGGAAATGAGGCAATGAAAGTGAACCAAATCAAGTTCCAAACTCCTGAAGATTGGTGTACCGAGGCAATTAAAAGAGAGCAGCTAGAAGATCCAGCTATGGCTCCAATATTGAATTGGAAAACTGAGGGAAGGCGACCGGAGTGGAAAGAGGTCGCACCTTTAAGTACGGAGGTGAAATGCTACTGGGCGCAATGGGACTCACTATTTATGGACAACGGGATACTTAAAAGAAAATGGGAGTCCGCTGATGGAAAGAAAGTGTTGGAGCAACTGGTGTTGCCATCAAGTCGAGTAGAAGAGGTACTGGGAAAGCTGCATGGAAGTATTTCTGGAGGACACCTGGGAGTCAATAAAACCCTAGCCAAAGTAAGGGAGAGGTTTTATTGGGTACGGTATCGAACAGACGTGGAGCAATGGTGTCGGCGATGCGATACGTGTGCAGCGAGCAAAGGACCAAAAACTAGAACTCGAGGAGAGATGCAACAGTACAATGTGGGTGCCCCAATGGAGAGAATTGCTATAGACATCGCGGGGCCATTTCCGGAAACGACAAAAGGTAACAAATACATCATGGTGGTCATTGATTACTTTACAAAATGGCCGGAAGCCTATGCAATACCGAACCAAGAAGCAGTTACGGTCGCGGAAACATTAGTCAATGAATGGGTTTGCAGATATGGAACACCGCTCGAGTTGCATACCGACCAGGGAAGGAATTTCGAATCTCAACTGATGGAAGAGCTATGCAGAACACTCGGCATTAGAAAAACACGAACTACACCTATGAACCCACAATCGGATGGCATGGTAGAACGATTCAACCGAACCATGGAAGAACATTTGTCAAAGGTAGTAGAAGCCAACCAAAGAAATTGGGACAAGGATCTTCCGTTATTCTTGATGGCCTATCGTAGCGCAGTGCACGATACGACAAGTGAAACGCCAGCGAATATCATGTTCGGAAGAGAACTACATCTTCCTAGTGACATCGAGTTTGGCATCCCTGGAGGTCTGGTATCCACGAAAACAGATTATGTGGGACAACTAAGGGAGAAGATGAATAAAATCCATCAGCAGGTTCGAGACCACATTAAGATTGCCAGTGACAAAATGAAAACCAGGTACGACATAAATGCAAATAGTGGCGGTTTTCAAGAAGGAGAATTGGTATGGCTATACAACCCCAGAAGAACTAAGGGAAGATCACCCAAGCTGCAGCCAGATTGGGAAGGCCCATATAAAATAATCAAACGAATTAATGATGTCATCTACCGCATACAAAAGGGACCCCGTACCAAGATGAAAGTGATACATCTGCAAAGGTTGGCACCGTACCAAGGTAACAGCACCAATGCGATCTCTGATATTGTTCGGGACGAACAAAGCTAAATGGAGGGCAATGTAATAAACTTCGTCCAGAATGGGTTAATTTTATTTACTCATTCATTAATTAAAAGTTAACTCCTTTTTCAATCTTTTACTTGTATTGCAAATTGTATTGCATAAATTGATGTAAATTAAATTTGTTATACAAATGTTTACATTAATGAATTAAAAGGAGTTACCTAATACATTTTGCATAAATTAAATTTGAGTTCGCTAATACAAATGCAAGTATAAATGAAAACAGGTGTGGCCTATTTCAGATGTACGGACTACGTAGTATTGATTTCTAGTGGATTATAGAAGTTTCGATTTATTTATTTTTCGATATAAATAAGCAAACAAAAATATCAGATAGTCAGTTTTAATTTTGCAATTAAAAGTGTTTTACAAATATTCGAAAGTATAAGGAATAATCGGTGGCACTTGAGCCTGGGTGCTAATAGTGAAAGAATCTGAACTTTGTGGAATAGTAAATACAGATTTTACGATTCCGAATATTATTGATTCAAATTGTGGAAAAGCGGTGAAGTTTATTGTACATAAATTGGAGACCCTGGAATTTATTGTAAGGGAAAACGGAAGCTGCTGTAATTTGGTTGATAAATAAAGTTTGGGATTTTGTTAACTAAAGATCTGTCTTTTTACTGTCGTATTTGCTCAATAATCTAAAAGAACCAACGAAGAGGCGTTACAATATGCTAAAAAATTGAAAAAAAATTAAAAAAATCGACAAGTTCAAGATTCGAAATTTTTTTTTCGGTTTTTCTCAATTTTAAGCTGCTAAATAAAAATAAATAATTAAAATCGATATACCATTTGAGAGGAGACGTCTTGACAAAAAAATAAGCATCCAAACAACATCAAAATCCAAAAAAACATCAATAAAGTTGTTCGCCGGAGATAGTTGTGTTTTTGTGTTTTATTTTCGGAAAAATGGTAAAATCTCAAAAAATATTTATTTTCCATAATTGAAAAAATTCATGCTTATTATGGGCAAATAATTACGTACTTTCACAAAGTTTCATTAAAATTAAATAATTCTCACGCGAAAAAAAAATAAAAAACAGAAAAATCGGTTTTACATCATTTTCTCGCAAACTTTGAGGTTATGTCGAAAAATGTGTTCACTAAAGTTTTAGATTTTTTTATTATCTACAACTTTTGTATGAAACACTTTTCTCTAGGAGCCCTCCTTTCGTTACAAATAACGAAAAACTGTTTTCTCCCTTTACACAGCACCCCATTTCACTACTTCCCTTCATCTCAAGTTCGAAAGTTTTTTTTTCATTGTTTATGACCTCAACTATATATTCCAGCCGGCCGTTACCTGCTACTAATTTTTTTTATTTCAGCTATAAAAATCCATAACGGCCCCAGCCTATTGCGCTATTTACCTATTTAAAAATTTTAATCAGCTACTAATAATTTTTCATAATAGACGTTTTCGTTTAGTCAATCTAAAACTTAGTTTTTTCATTTAGACGATTTCGTTTGGTAGATCTAAAAATTATCATTCCAGCAATTGTTTTGAATTTGAATTTTTATAGTCCGGTCAATTTAGACCAAAATATGAGAGTGAAGTTACATAAAGTCCCAACAAGCTAATTTCAGTGAAATTGTTCAAAACATAATTATAAACAATGTCTAGAAGTTCCCCATCATTCCCGTGTATGGAAAAATTTTTATTCAAGGTCAAAGGTCAAACAAATGAGTTTTTCGCAATTTTCAGCAAAACGGTAAGTTTTATCATAAAAGTACCTCAGACAAAAATTGTAGATCATAAAATTATCTATAAAAAATGTATCAATACTTTTTTTCTTACGAGCCACCGTTTCTGAGATATAACGATTCAAAAAGTTATAAAAGTTGTTATCGTCATAATATGCATGAGTACGCCACGTATATACATCTAGAGTTGTTATAGTTTAGATAATATATATAAAACTAACGGTAAAATGAAATCAACTAACTGAGATGAGAAAAAATAAACATAAAAAAGAAAATAAATTTTTAAGTTTCGTTTTTGTTGTTCGTTGTTCGTTGGTTGTTCGTTCGTTTTATCGTTATTTGATGACATCGGGATGCGTAAAACACAGAAATCTACCATTTACGATTATTTTGAAAAAGTAAATATTGATATTAACAGCACTAATGCGACATACATCATTGACGGAAGATACTTACTACACCGCGTTGTGTGGGATAGCGAAGAAACACTCAACGTTATCTTAGATAAATACGTTCAATATGTACGTAGACATTTTGGTTCCAGAGTTCCTGTCGTATTTGATGGCTATGATGATTGCACGAGAAATATCAAAGCTGCAGAACAACGTCGTCGAACTTTAGAAACATCTTCATCTTCTGACATTCTATTTGATGAATTTATGACAGTCCCAACCAGTCAACAGAAATTTCTTACAAATACCCACAACAAGTCTCGGTTCATTTCAATGTTGAAAGAAAAGTTTACGGCTGAAAATATATTGGTAAAACAAACTAATAATGATGCTGATGTATTGATTATTGAAACAGCAATAGAGCAATTCAATTTGACAAATACAACTATTGTGGTTGGTGAAGATGTTGACTTACTTGTATTACTCACTGCTCGAACGTCAACTGAAAAAACTATTTTTTTCTTAAAACCAGGAAAAGCTCAGCATCAATCAGATATATATTCATCAAAAAGTTTATTTACTTTTGTAAAGTGTCAAGATCATGTACTATTTTTACACGCAATAACTGGCTGTGATACGACATCTGCATTTTACAGGAGGGGTAAAACAGCAGTTTTCAAAATGTTTGAAAAACAAGATTTAATTCAATGTGCTGAAGTTTTTAAAAAGAGTAATTCAACTCAACAAGAAGTTATTACCAACGGCATCCGCTTTCTTCTTTCTATGTACGGAGCTCCTAAAAAAACTACCTGTTTAGATAAGCATCGATATGCATGTTTCGTTAAAAATACTAAAAATAAAAAACAAGTTCAATTAGCTTGTCTTCCTCCAACCTCAGTTGCTGCTCACCAACATCTTTTTCGAGTATATTACCAAGTTCAAGTGTGGCTTGGTTATCAGCTAGACCCTACAGACTGGGGTTGGAAGTTGGTCAACAATATATTAGAGCCAGTTCAAACTTTACTTCCACCTGCGCCGGAAAAACTGCTGAACACTATTTTTTGCAACTGCAAAAAGGGATGCAGTGCTAAATGTGGTTGCAAAAAAGTCGGACTGTTTTGTTCTTTGGCATGCACAAATTGTCAAGGCCGGTCGTGCTCTAATATTGAATCACAAACAATGGAGGATTCGTTTGACTCCGACGAAGTATCATGCGATACATCGCTATTGATGCAATTTACTTGCATCCAAAATGAAGATGAAGAAGAAGCAGGAGAAGAAGAACAAGAAGATCAAGAAGGAGAACAAGAATTTGAAACTTACGAATAAGACAAATGAACTTCAACACTTTTTTTTAATTTACATCGCTTTTATCTTTTCCAATCTTTGAAAATTTCCGTTATTTTGCAATAGTTTTACATTAAACAGGATCACAACTGACCTGTGGAGTAGGCCTACTGGGGAAACCACGTTAAAAAAAACGCGCTAAGTACACTACCGCATAGGTGGCATGGAAACGTGTGCATATTATGACGATAATAGCTTTTATAACTTTTTGAATCGTTATATCTCAGAAACGGTGGCTCGTAAGAAAAAAAGTATTGAAACATTTTTTATAGATAATTTTATGATCTACAATTTTTGTCTGAGGTACTTTTATGATAAAACTTACCGTTTTGCTGAAAATTGCGAAAAACTCATTTGTTTGACCTTTGACCTTGAATAAAATTTTTTCCATACACGGGAATGATGGGGAACTTCTAGACATTGTTTATAATTATGTTTTGAACAAATTCACTGAAATTCAGCTTGTTGGGACTTTATGTAACTTCGAATGTCTAAATTGACCGGACTATTAGAAGTGTAATTTTTTTACAAATAAAAAACAGTATTTTGCCGTGTCATAATTTACGGTTCAAATTTTTGTAATTTGAAAATATTTAAAGTTAATCACATTAAGGCAGTCTATTAACAAAACGAGAAATGTTGAGCTAGTTTTGTGGGATACATATTTGCTTTGCAAACTTTAAATTAAATAAACACAAAAACAAGGAATGAACCTTAATATAATTTTAACATTGAAACCAGTTTACCAACTTTTATTGCTATCATAGAATAATCTATAAATTTGTAATACAAATAATTATAATCATTAATTCTTTAGCTCTCGATAAATGAGCACATTAACTATTGTATTCCATAAATTGAAATTAAATATATTTGCTAATAAAATTATTTATAGTGTTTGAAATGTTAATTGCCGTGCCACAAATAATAAGTGATAAGTTGTAATAACTTATAAGTGTTCTGAATACAACGGGGCCAATAATTGGTGACTCCGAAAAACGCTATAGTGAAAGTTAATTTATAATAATATTGTATGTATAAGCACCGTTAAAATCAATTGGTGTTCACGATATGTTTAATAAGTGGTAAAAATTGGCAACTGTTTAAAGAAAACAAGTTTAGTTACATTGTATGGCGGTTCATCAATTCAAGTTCACTGTTTGAACTGGTTAATAAATATCATTCTCAAACCGCGCATCGACATATACAACAAATAGAACAAATCAGCACAGTTAATGGTGAAAATTGGAATTTATCTTGTTTTTTAAATAATTATTATACATCATCATCATCTGTTTTATGTGATTTTGTATATAATCACAGTAACAGATCAGCATCATATCAAATTAATGCTCAACTATTTACACCATCACCTACAACATAAATTATCTATAATTATCTACAATATCATCATCAAAATCATCAAATTATATAAGTATATGAGGAACAACATAAATCAGCTATAACGTTATTCGAATTCATTCAACATTTGTTACTTTATTCAACTTACTATTATTGATAAAATCGCCGTTGGAAAATTAAAATCAATTTCATTGTAATCAACAATTTGTAATCAACATACATTTATACAATACTGGTTGACAACATACAGCTATATTATGTTATAAAAGGCTTTAATCAAAATCAACAAATTTGAAAATAGATGAGTACCATTATTATTTTTATTACTATTTTTTTTATATAAATTAATTTGAAGATTTTAATTTTTAAACAATTCTTAAATAAATAAATTTTTTTTCTCTTACAAATACATATATAAATATTTAATTTAATATATATAAATAAATAGGAAAATAATTCAATGAATAATTCAATTAATAAATAAATAATTAAATAACTCAATAAATAAATAAATAGATTTAAATAAGGTAAATTGGTTTATTATACGAATACGGGTTATATATATTTCATTTTTTTTATATAAATAATAATGACAGACGACGAAAACGAATCTAAAATCCAACCTTCCAAAAGTAACAATCAAATGCAAGTAGGATCCAACATCACGATCCCTATTCCTCCGTTTTGGCATGAAATGCCTTCGTTATGGTTCATACAAATAGAAGCAGTGTTCACGGCAAGAGGTGTGACCTCTGACAGAAAAAAATATCTGCTAGCAACAGCAGCACTACCGGTAGACATTATCGCAACAGTGTCGGATATCATACAAAAACCACCTGATTCAAATAAATTTGATACGCTTAAATCGGAAGTGATTAAACGTTTGGGTTTATCGGAAGCCCAACGTTTGGAAAAATTAATAGGTACGACTGCCATGGGTGACTTAACGCCATCCGCGTTCTTTCGAAAATTACAACAGTTAGCAGGATCTTCAGGCGCCGTAGCTGAGGATTTAATAAAAACCTTGTGGCTACAAAGATTACCCGAACATTTAAGGGGAATCTTAATAGTACAAGAAGCCGAACCAATGGCTAAATTAACCCAATTAGCCGATAAAATATGGGAATACCAAGCGCCTTCATTCTCTAGGTCTGCTACAGTTAGTTCAATTCAGGAAGATTTAAATACCATAACTTTAAATACGTTAGCAAATGAAATTGGTGAACTGAGAAAACAATTAAACAATTTTCAACGCAGAGACAGCAGACCTCGCAGTTTTTCTAGGGGTCGTATTGGCAATCGATCTCGATCAAGAACGCTATCACGTGATCGTTCAAACAAACTCTGTTATTACCACCGCCGTTTTGGTGCAGACGCAAGAAAATGTGCTGGTAGATTCTGCAATTTTAGTGAAAAATCGAAATTTAGCCAACACAAAGATAATTCGGAAAACTAAGCCGTCCCAAAGTCCACGCGACAAACGATGGGACGACTACTACACGTCGCCTTTTCATAAAATGTATGAAAACAAATTTCACATTTTTAATTGATACAGGTGCGGACGTGTCTGTTATACCATACACTTGGTTCAAAGACGCTAACCGCGATCAATATAGCACAATTTTTGCAGCAAACGGATCGCCAATATTAACTTACGGTATAAGGTTTCTTAGTATAGATTTAGGTTTAAGACGGGATTTTAATCATCCATTTGTATTAGCATCAGTGAACAAACCAATAATAGGCGCAGATTTTCTTACGAAATTTGGTATTCTGGTAGATCTTACAAATAAGAGATTGTTAGATTCCACTACTACTTTGAAAGTCAACGCTATGGATATAGACGATCCAACACCAGCAACTCGTTTATTTACAATAAATGGATTATACGGTGATCTTCTCAAGGAATTTCCAAATTTAACACAACAACCCAGTTTCGATACACCAATCAAACATGGTGTTGTTCATAGAATTGTTACTGAAGGACAGTTACCTTTTTCACGTCCACGACGATTAGCTCCAGAAAAACATAAAATCGCTAAAACCGAGTTTGAACTCATGAACTCACTTGGATTATGCAGACAATCATCGTCATCCGTTTCTTCACCATTGCATTTAGTTCCTAAGCGCGACAGTAATGATTGGCGACCGTGTGGTGATTACCGTAGATTGAATAAAGTAACTATTCCAGATAGATACCCTCTACCACATATACACAATTTTTCATTAAACCTTAACGGTTGCACGATTTTTTCGAAAATAGACCTCGTTCGTGCTTACCATCAACTACCGGTTGCTGCAGATGATGTATACAAAACAGCTATTACAACTCCTTTTGGACTTTTTGAGTTCACAAGAATGCCTTATGGTCTGCGGAATGCAGCACAGACTTTTCAACGTCTTATGAACGAAGTCACAAAAGAGTTGGATTTTGTTTACGTATACATCGACGATATATTGGTGGCAAGTCGAACAGAGTCTGAACATTTAAAACATCTTCGCATTTTGTTTAAGCGGCTCACTGATTATGGTATTATTTTGAAACCCTCAAAATGTGTTTTTGGTGTATTAACATTAAATTTTTTAGGCCACCATATTTCTAAGGATGGGGTTAGTCCAGCTACAGATAAAATTACTGCTATAAACGAACTTCCACAACCAACTTCAATACGTCAAGCGCAACGTTTCGTTGGAATGGTAAATTACTACCATCGGTTCCTTCCTCGTTTAGCTGAGCTTCTAGCCCCAATTCACTCACAACTTTCTGTTCTACAGAAAAAGAAGAAGAAAGAATTTAGTTGGCCCCCAGAATGCCAAACGGCAATTACTAAAATCAAGGCTGCATTAGCACAAGTTTGTCTACTCGCCCATCCACTAGAACATGGAGAGTTTAAAATAACCACAGACGCTTCCAATACGGCAATTGGAGCTGTGTTAGAACAGAAAAATCATGGTTGTTGGGAACCACTAAGTTTTTTTTCAAAAAATTATCACCCACCGAATGTAAATACTCGACTTTCGATCGCGAACTCTTAGCAATGTATAATGCTGTAAAACATTTTAGGTATTTTGTGGAAGGCAGAGTTTTTTCACTTTGTACAGACCACAAACCCCTTACTACAGCCATGGAATCAAAAAGCGAAAAAAGTCCACGACAGTCTCGCCAATTAGAATACATATCACAGTTTACATCGGATATACGATATATAAAAGGAACAAGTAACGTAGTAGCTGATAATTTATCTAGGACTTACGAACAAGAAATAGTACCAATAGTTTACACAGCACTTGATATGGAAAAACTCGTTGCGTTACAGGAAAACGACGATGATCTTAAAGTTTTAAGAACTAATAACTCAAGCTCAAGTAAAATTAAATTCAATTTGATAAAAGATCCTGCATCCAATCTAAATGTATGGTGTGAAACCTCAACTGGCACTAACCGTCCGTATCTACCAACCGAACTTCGTTCGAAAGCATTCGATATGCTTCATGGATTGTCACATCCTGGAATAAGAGCATCTCGAAAATTAGTTTCAGCGAAATATTTCTGGCCAAACATGAACATTGACACTGGTTATTGGTCCAAAACTTGTCTCGCCTGCCAGAAGTCTAAAGTTTCAAGACATACACACTCCGAAACAGGACGTTTTAATTTACCATCCGGTAGGTTCGAGCACATACATATGGATCTAGTCGGACCATTACCACCGTCAAATAATTTTACATATGTCTTAACAATAATTGACAGATTTACTCGATGGCCGGAAGCCATTCCTTTGGTAAACATGAAGACAACAACAGTGGTAAATGCATTCATCGACCAGTATATCTCAAGATTCGGTGTACCGAGCGAGATAACGACCGATCAAGGCGGTCAATTTGAAAGTAACCTGTTTCACGAGCTTAACAATTTGTTAGGTTCACACAGAATACGAACAACGACGTATCACCCACAGGCAAACGGTATGGTGGAAAGATTCCATCGTACTTTAAAAGCCGCATTGTATGCTAGAGAAAACACCCTGCACTGGAGCTCTGAGCTTCCACTAATACTCCTTGGGATAAGAACATCGGTCAAAACTGACCTCGGGTGTACTCCAGCCGATCTTGTCTACGGACAATCACTCAAGGTCCCTGGAGAATTACTAATACACCCATCCTCTGCGCAATCGATAGATCCAACTTCACTGGTAGATCGTCTAAGACAATCGATGCGCAACGTCGTACCCCGAAATACCCGAAGTCTCCCTCAAAAGCACATTTTCATTCCAAAGGACTTACATGATACAGACTATGTTTTTGTAAGAGTGGACAAAGTTAAAACTGGTTTAACTCCACCATACGAGGGACCATACAAAGTAGTGAAAAGACTTCGGAAGTATTTCGTTTTGAATATAAAAGGTAAAAGTATATCCATCTCTGTAGATAGACTTAAACCAGCCCATATGACTGAGTCTCTACACAACAGGGAAACGAAGACGAAACCAATTCTTACCAAAAAAGTTACATTTTTTTAACACAAATTAATTACTGCAGGGGGAGTGATGTGGGATACATATTTGCTTTGCAAACTTTAAATTAAATAAACACAAAAACAAGGAATGAACCTTAATATAATTTTAACATTGAAACCAGTTTACCAACTTTTATTGCTATCATAGAATAATCTATAAATTTGTAATACAAATAATTATAATCATTAATTCTTTAGCTCTCGATAAATGAGCACATTAACTATTGTATTCCATAAATTGAAATTAAATATATTTGCTAATAAAATTATTTATAGTGTTTGAAATGTTAATTGCCGTGCCACAAATAATAAGTGATAAGTTGTAATAACTTATAAGTGTTCTGAATACAACGGGGCCAATAGTTTCATTAATGATGTTGGTGCAGAATTCAACACTATTCAAAAATAAAAATTTTGACGATTTTAGTTATATTTCTAAATCATAAGCTATCAGTTATGCAAAAACGTTAATAAAAAGTTTGCTTCCAGATACCAAAACAACCAAAAATGTTAAGTTAAAAATGGTGGAACAAGAAGTTAAGGAAATTGAAAATTCTCCAACTCCGACCGAACTTACCGAATGTTATTTAGTCATGGAATTTAAAAATACGATTTTACCAATCGAAAATACATAGTTTATGTTGATGTAATACAACATATAAACAAAGGTTAATCGTTAAAATAATTATTCTTCACTGGATAAGGAATTTAATTTATAAAAGCATAAATGAAACACTCACTCCTTACCAAGAAAAGCTGTTTCATGCTTTGAAGACCATTCAACCTACTTCGAACGAAAGTGAAAGCGTCTTTTCGGTTGCTAGTATCTTCATAATGAAAACTAGAAATCGGTTTGCAGTTTCCAATGTTAAACGCTCTTGTATTTTTAAAATATTATTTTTCAGATGAAAATAAATTATTAACTAATTTTTTAAAACTACATATTGTTTTAATATAAATCCACTATCCGGATTATTATCCGGATATCCGGATAATTACTTGACATACTATTCAATATCTGGATAGTTAAAATCACGGATAATTGGAAACACTAGTTCAGATATATGAAAAATTGGCGATCAAATAAGTTTTCGAGTAAGCTATAAAAAAATTTAAATGACTTGTTGAATTAGTAGAGGTGTGTCAACACTCATCTCTATATAGAACATTATACAGAACACAAATAGATTCACAAATGTTCACAGTACTCATGTATTTGTACCCGACACGAAACACACAAAAACTGTTCTAAAGAAGTTTTTCTGAGAAATGAAAATGAAAAATGCTGTCAAATTGCAAAATTCAAGTGAATTACAATAATTACTTTGATCTTAATCACTCACAAAATCTCTCAAAATTTTATTTTTAACACCAAATAGCGTAAAAGTTTTGTTTATTTAACATTGGTCGCATATTGCCGCTATCTCATAAGAAAGAAAATTCGAGAAAACTCGTAAACATTAAATTAACATTGTGTCATTTTTATTGCAACTTATTTATTTTAATATGGAACGAATTTCAAAATGTCGTTTTAATTCTATTTATTTATTCGAGTACTTGTGGGTGCACTATATTTTTTGTTTTTCCGTTTGGTGCGGACACGAATAAATCAGAAGGTTTTCCTAACGCGCCAGACATATACAGTTGTCCATGTCCATGTGAGAAGAACGGATTCTCCAAATCTAGTCCACATACTTGCAGTAACTGTCCGTGTGCTTTGTTGATGGTAATTGCAAAAGCGAGTTGCACTGGAAACTAAACGTTTGAATCTGTTGGGATCATTGAAATATGTGGCCTGTCTGACGTGGCAACACTACATCTTCCTCTTTGAATTTTCCACTCAAAATTGTAGCTTCAATGACATTGTACATCTTTGTTTTCACGGAAGTTCAAAAAAGTTTGTGCAATTTCAAAATATGTGACATATTTGAAATTACAATATGTGTCACAACAACACAAATAAACCTTTTAAGACATAGGCTCTGCAACATAATGCTTTTTAAGACGTTGATGGACGCAAATTTCTTTTTTTTATATTCCTCTTAAGGAATGGAAAACTTATTAATAAATCCTTTCACATAATAATGTACGATATAGGTACAGTGACCATTTTTTGGAAAGGAAAATACAGGACATAAATTAACTAAAATTTTATGCTTAAAAAAATAACGGCCCTCTGCTACCTACCTCAAATAAAAGTGTGTTAAAAAAAATAATTATATAAGTTATTTATTATTATTAATATTATAAAAATTAAATGAATCTAATATAGTCCCTGGGCCTACGCCGATTTCATGTGGTGATTACCACATATTTTATACTTCGTGAGGCGCCTGTCCTTAACGAGTCTGAAAACCTTTGTTCTGCCATTTTTCTCGATTCGGCCGCTTTTTCGTTCGGCAAGCTCCGAAAAATGCCGATTGCCCGGGCTCTTGTAAATTTCATGAGGGTAACCTTGTCCGACAAAAATTTGTCTGCTTTTGTCTAGTCCGACAGCCGAAATATACCAAAATGTCAGTTGTCGGACTCGACAATGGCAGACACATCACCCTCGTGATCTAAAGCAGTTAAAAAAATGTGGTAGCAAATTTACAAGATCGCAAAAAATCGACATTTTTCGAAGCTTGCCGAACGAAAAATCTGCCGATTTGAGGAAAATGGCAGAACAAAAGTTTTCGAACTCGTCAAGGACTAGCGCCTCACGAAGTATAAAATTTGTAATCATCAAATGAAATCTGCGTGGGCCCAGGGACTGATAACACACATCTTCTTGACTAGAATACTAAGATTAAATACTAAATTTTATTTTTTTTATTCAAAGAAGTACCCAATTTTTTTGCTCGCTAAAGTAGCTTTCTAGTGTTTATCGGTTGTAATGGCCTGTCGGCAGACAGACAAACATTTGTTTTTGCTGTTTGAGAATCGTTAGGACCTAAAACGTTGAAAAAGGCCAAAAAGTAGGGCTGTGATTTTGACATTTGGCTCGATATTGTAATACTTTAGACAAATAAAGACAAATTTTTGGGAAATCTAGAGAAATTATTATTTTAAATGCATATTCCTGTAAAGTTTATGCAAAAAAAGAGGACATCTGTACATCAAATTAAGAAATAAGGGACATTGTACTGTCCTGTATTTGCAAAAAAATCTCAAGGGACAGCATGGCAAAAAACAGGACAGTCCTGTAAAATACAGGACGGATGGTCACCGTAGATATAGGGCAATATTTCATGATAGGATGGAGGAAATAAAAACAATATACTTTTTTTTTTCAAATTTGCAGGAACAAAGCTAAAATTAGGTTCCTAATTATCCTAGTGCTAGAAGCATATACCAAGATCATATAACGCATTGTTTACCTCAAGCCAGCATATATAATAATTATATGGAAGACGATTTGTTCGAGAAAGCAAAAAGTTCATTCTTTTAAAAAATAAAAGAATTACATCCATCAACACCTTAGAAAGCATGTTCTTATGTGTTGTTGTGACACACATTGTAATTCCTACTACCCAACATATTTTATTTTTAAAAAAATAGAGCGTTATCGTCAAAGAATAATCCATACCTAAGACTAAGGGTACTATCGTTGAAAGAAAAAAGTACATCCGTCAGCACACCTAAAATATCACTTATCCCCTTAATATAAGTGATATCTTACTGCCATTGTCGGTAGTTTACGATATCTCACGTTAATTGATTTGCCAATAGCAGGTACTAAAGTAGGCCGCTTTGTCATATCTATAGATCCAAAATTTTAAATTTTACATATGTTCCTGCGGGCGGGCATATATTATAAATTCATTGGTATTAATGCATTGTAACTGTTTGCAAATCACTATTGCAAACGTGTTGCCGGCTAAGGGCCACATTTTTAATTAGTTTGTTTATCATACTTGCTATCCATGTTTGATTATACATAAGCAATGCTTCTTTGTGTAGTATTTGTGCGAATTCCATTTCGTAATTTTGAACTTTCAGATTATACTTTCATTTTTCAATTTCATTAAATTATGTTCAACAAAATTGATCAAAGGAATCTAACCGTATAAAACGATATTTAAAGAAAAATCAAATTAAATTATTATTTAACATTTAGGCAGAACCCCTTAAGATAATTATAATGGCCCTGGGGTTCCATTCAAAAAACAAATTTGCCTGTTACCTATGCGCAAGTGTACACAACAACTTCCCAAAGTTTCATGATGATCGGATGAATGGTTTATTAATGCATCAACGACAAACATACATACTTTCAATTTTATATACTTAGATTTTTTTATGGTTGCGTTGTTTAAAAAACTATGTAAAATTATATGAGAAACCATAGCAACTACAATTTGTTATTCTTTTTACAATATAGTTGTAAAAGAACCCATTTTCACAGGGATTAAGCGTGATGAAAATAGACTTTTCATTTGTTTGCATAGAAAAGGAAACTTTTTCTAAGTAGTGACTGAAAATGTTTTCAGTCACTATGACTGAAAGTAAATAAGTTTCGGTGGTCGCCTACAGGTGGTGGTTATTTAAAGGATTGAGTATTTGAGATTGAATTTGACTTACTGTTTCTGTTGTTGTTTCGGTTGCTGTGTTTATTTCTGTCAATATCGCAGTATTTTGAAGGGATTGAATATTTTGAATATTGTGATCGAATCGAATCGAAACTAATCATTATATCAATTGTGTGTAATTAATTAATTAAACTAATATTGAGTGTGTTTTTTTCTATATCGGAGAAATCGAAGCGATAAAATAAAATTTGTATCAGATATATCGTATAATTTTTTCCTCCGATAATTAACTGTCAGATATAAAATATATTCTCTGAGTTCTTTCCGCCAAAAGAGAAATAAAAAAAATTTATTAAATAAATAATTAAAAAATTTATTTTTATTTGTTTTAATTGAAACTTTACCTACAATTTTTTAAATTTATACTTCAAACGATGACTTCCAGTCGGTAAAAAAAATATCTGCAAAGTAAAAGTTTTTAGAGAAAATATATGAACTATTTTCATTATTCATATTGTGAAATTCATCTACTAAAAACTTACAAAACGACATAGCTAAATTTGACAGTGTTAAAAATAAACAAGATTGTATTTATATATAGCATTTTTACCAGTGTAAAATAATGTTATTATTGTGTTCGCCTGTTATTATTCCATCTGTAGGCGAACACAATAATAACATTATTTTACACTGGTAAAAATGCTATGTACATACAATCTTGTTTATTTTTTACACAGTCAAATTTAGATATGTCGTTTTGTAAGTTTTTAGTAGATAAATTTGTAAATATTATCATTTATATTTTAAGCGTAGAGAAAATAGCGTTTTCTACGCGTGGTAAAAACGTTTTAGCGTTCCTGAACAAACCGTTCAGTCACGCAAAAAGAGACGTTTTCGCCACTTGTATAAAAATCTACTATTTTTTACACCTTAAAAAAACAACAAAATCTATTAAAATTTATACCATTAACTTGATGTGTTTTCCTTTCGGCCCAAAATAATACTCAACCAAATATAAACAAAGCTTAAAATTTTTAAATTGGTTTTGTGATGGTTTTGTACCTACGAGTATAAGTTTTCATTTTTTGTAGTGAGATCATAATATTTTTCATAATATAACCAAAAATTTACATTTAATAAACTTTTTGGTTGTTTGTTGACCAAACATATAAAAAGATAATAAGCCCACCTAAAACGGTTTAGTAAAGTGAGTAAACAGAAATTGAACCTAACTGAAATGTTCAAATCAAAGGTTAAAGTTCTTCAATCTGTACAGTTTTCACTATTCACAATAATTACATAAAATAATGATATATTTTGCAAAAAATTTAAAAGAAACAAACACATTCTAGGGAAATCAATTGTCAGTTAACTGTCTTATAAGGTGTAACAACTGGAGCCCTATTTCTGAACACATAAATGGGAATTTGGACAATATTGTGAAGTTTGTATTGCGTAACATTAAACGGTAACGGTAACGATTTTACGAAAAACGAATTTCACAATATTCTCTAAATTGAATTTAGACAATAATGTGAAATTCGTTTTCCAGAAAATCGTTACCGTTACCGTTTAATGTTATGGGAATAGGGCCACTGTCTTATTAAATTCCAAGTATGTATAAAGAAAAAGAAAAGTATGTAATAAGAAATAAATAATTAATTTGCAACAAACAGCATACAATCTTGTATATTCATAAAAAAATTGAAATCTAATCCATTTTCACAATTTCGATTAAAATAAATTGAAAAACTTTTATAATTCCGTTGTATAGATAAAAAAAGTTTTGAAATAAAATTAAAACAAGAATTTGCTTCTTTAGAAATTTCACTTTAAAACCATAGTGGATTTTTCGATATTGATATTATATTTTTAAAAAAAATCAAGAACTGCAATAAAACCCAACAAAAAACAATTTGTTTTCTTCTTTAATTTTCTTACCGTTTGTTCGTTTTACTTCACATCACAACCTTACAATCAATCTCAGTTTCTTCCGCTATTCTACAGTAACATTAATCTCTGAAATGTTACAAAAAAATAGCTTGATCATCTTCTACGTGTCTGTTGAATTGTATAGTGATGTTAACAGCTAGGGGTTAAACACACCTGTAGGATTAATATTGTTTTTCTCTCATGAAAAATTGATTACATTTTCGATGAAAATTTGATCTAAAGTAGATATTAAATTTTCTTTTATTAGCTTAGTATAGTTTTTCAATTTGTTCAAATCGGTTTAGAGCTTTTAGGATACGATTTTTATTAAAATTGAAAAGAAACATTCAATTTGATTTCGAGAACTAAAAATTGATTTAATATAGTTTTGGTTTTAAGAATTCTTATGGAACAAGAAATTTGAAATGTTGTTTTTTTTGTTTCATTATTATAACTCCATAGAATAGCGTCGGCTGTCAAAATTCAATCAATGTTCTCGTTTTGCTTCACTTCACGTGGAAACTTAATGTAATCGATTAGTTTTATATGGGTGACCAGCTAATTGAATGTTTTCCCATTAACTTGACATTTGAGAATCGGTTGTTTCAAAAACCGGTGTGTTGATTGTTTGAATGCACGTTATTGGTATCGAAACAATGTTATACGATTAAAAGTACTGACGCAGATTGTCCACAAGTCTACCCAAGATACGTTATCTTTTTATCATTTTTGCATTGGTTAGGATTAGGAATAATATCAGGATAATTTTTTATTCAATTTGGCTACCGACACTAATCATCACCTACAAAACAGTATTGGAAATAAAAGATTTAGTTACCAACATTTTAAAATTTTCATTTTATAATTGACAGCACATCGTTCTTTTATTTATGCTATAATTTAATTAAACTTATCGGATTTATGTTCGTTATTGAACGTTTTTATATTTACTCAATGAATATATTGAGTATTGCATTTAAATTCAATTTACATATTTTACGATTTGTGTCAAAATTGTTTATTTTATCTCATTCCTTTTCAAACATAATCAAATTAATAAACAAATTAAGTCAAATTATAAATAATTTTTTGTGTTGCATTTAAATTTAAACAAAAAATTAAAGTAATTTGAAATTAAATATTAGATTACATATTATTTTTGGTTGAGAAAATTGTCTCAGCATTAATTTATTATGCTAGACCAGTCAAAATAGCTTTTTGTGATAAAAAATTTAGTAACAGCATGAAAACTTTTGTATAAGAAAGAAAATATTGCGCAAATGATGGGAAACATAAATTAAAGGTGATCCGAGTTACGAGGGTGAAATGGGGTGAGCTTTTAGGGGTAAACAATTGTTTTCTACAATTTTCAGCGAAACTATAGCTTCTATTGAAAAAAGTTTAAAGCAAAGGTTGTAGGTAATAAAAAGGTCTATAACTTTTATGTCCGCCATTTTTTCACATAACCTAAAATTTGTCGTTTAAATAGAAAAAACCGAGAAAAAGATATTTTCGTTTTTAATTTTTATCTCCCACAAACAAATTTTTTTTCACACAATTCGGTGAAAACGTACTTTATCATGCTCCTAATACGTTGTAATTTTTTGGAATCACAATATTTATTTTTGCGTTCGATTTTGATTTTAAACCTAAAAGGTGACCTCATTTTCTTCACACGAAAATACTCCTGTACTGGAAACAGTTTTTTCCAAAAAATCAGTAATCTTAATTTTTGTTGAAACGTCTACTTTTAGATGGTGTAAAAAAAATGAACATTACCATGGAAAAAATTTATATTTTTTAAAGATTTCAACGATAAATTTTAACAAATAATGAATATTTTTTAAACAATCATTGAAAATAACTCTTTAAAATCAAGTTTATTCAGTTTTTCGCATTTCCTGGAAAATGTTTCCTTGTTTATGTTATGTTAATGTTTATTTTTTTTACACCATCTAAAAGTAGACGTTTCAACAAACATAATGATTAATTTTTTTTTGAAAAAACTGTTTCCCAAACAGGAGAATATTTGTGTGAAAATGAGGACACTGTTTTGGTTTAAAATCAAAATTAAACGTAAAAATAAATATTTTGATTTCAAAAAATTACAGCCTATTAGGGACATAATAAGGTACGTTTCCACCGAATTGTGTGAAAAAAAAATTTTTGTTGGAGATAGAAATTAAAAACGGCAAATTTTAGGTTATGTGAAAAAATGGCCAATTTAAAGCTTTAGACCTTTTCATTACCAATAACTTTTGCTTTAAACTTTATTTTACAGAAGGTCTAGTTTCGCTGAAAATCATGAAAAACCATTTTCTACCCCTAAAAGCTCACCCCATTTCACCACCGTAACTCGGATCACCTTTAATTTATATTTCCCATCATTTACGCAATATTTTCTTATTTAACTAATAGTTTTCATCCTGTTTCTAATTTGCCTGTTTCCCTTTTTCTCCCAGTTTTAGTTTGTGCTCATTGCGTTTTTGGTTATTTTTTTATTGTAGTTCGTACTGCGAATATAGTGGTTCATAGAAAAGTTTGCCACTATTCATAAATGTAAATGACAAATCGATGTTATACTTTCCTAAGTTATGTTTCAGTATTACATGATATCTACATTTAGCGTTTAGATTTACGAGCACGTCGTCGTTGTTCGTCTATTAATCAAAGACGACCAGCTCCGATATGCAATTTTAAAAGATGGGAAATATATAATCAGTGTTCATATTGTCACCTTTATTTAGTCAAACATCAGTTATAGTAATATATAGAGTTTCTCTTAAAGATCATGATAGATTCGTAATTGATTTGAATCTGGAGTCTTCCATCATTTCATTTTCAGATTTCTTCGATTGCTTCACACTTTTGGATGTGAAGAAAGTGCTATGAATAACAAGATTATACATCATATCTAGGGTAGCAGCGTGAAAACGCTTATTGTTGGTGGTACGTTTGTGCGAACCAGCTGTTTGGACCAGTTTTTATGAAATATTTATGAAAGTTTTAAATTTTTGATCAAAAGTTAAACAAATACAACATTCCTCTTATATATACTGCTTCTTAAAATAATGTTTCTTGTATAAATATTTTCAATAAAAATCAGAAAATAAGTTTTTAAAAACTATTAATCTATAAACTAATCATATTACTTTGCACATTATACTGAAATTTTTAAATATGGCTTTACCTTGAATTTCAATTTTACTTAATTTGCAAAACACATCGATGCCACCTAAAAGTTCAATATCAATTACACTTTAGAACTCATTTTCTTTATTGCGTCTACAAATTACACAAGATCAATAATTAATTCTATATTTAATTTTGAACACTTTCGTTCTATTTTTTTACACCAATCAATCACTAACATTAAAATAAATTGTTCACACCAAAAACTAAATTGAACAATCATTTTTATATCATCCCACAAGAAATTGTTAATCCATAAGAAGTACCTATGTCTTCTACACACCAAGAAAAGGATAAACGAAAAAAGAACATGAGTTATAAGAAAACTAATAACTTCAATTTTATTCCCACAAGATTAATTTGTTTCCTTTTTTCTATTTCCTTTTCCGTTTTCATCTTATCCGTCAGTCATAAGGTAAGAAAGAACCTGTTAACTTGAATTTTATCGATAAATTTTAAAAATCAAGATAAACAGATAATAGAGGCTTTTTATGGCAATGTTGAAATATTTATAAACGTTAACCATAAATCAGGAATCAGAAATTTGTAATATTTTATTATATATAATTATTATGTAAGTTAAAGTGAAGTGTAAGGTTTTTTGAAAATGTCAATAATACGTTTGTGTATTATGGTATTGGTTTGTGTATTATGGTATTATGCTTTTTGTCAACAAACAAAATGCCATGCTAAAAGAATTTTGAGGATAGAATAAATGACAGAGCAATTTCACGCAAGTTCAGCAAATTTTTGAGAAATTTTGACTTGACCCCTTTTAATTTTGATTATTTTTTGTTTATAGATAGTCTTTCATAAATAAAAAATACAAGTTCTCTTAGAATTTTTTTTTTCGACCAGGGGTCTTCACACGATTGTAGAAAAACTAATTGACGAGCGATTGTAGAAAAACTGCTCAATCGATTTTCATAAATGATATGTCGTTGAATAGGTATTAGAACAAAGTTTTTAAAAATGTACACTGTTAAGTTTTTGAAATAAGTTTTAACGGTGTAACATAAGAAAAAAACGGTGTAACTGAGGAAAAGATGGCGCTACACTTTTTTTTTTTAAAAACTAAATTGAAGCTTATTTTATATCTAACAACTTGTGAAAGTTTAGGACTAGTGATATTTTTGTTTTAAAGATAAAATTCGTTGTGCATATGACTGTCGGGAATCAGTTTTTTTTGCTCTGAAGGAAAATTATAAAAATGGCGTTATAAACTAATAGATTTTTTTTTAATGTTAAATATCAAATATTTTTTTATTAAATGAACTTTTTAAAATATTATAAAATTTATATATGTACAATTAAGAAAATATGAGCAGTTTCAGCAAAAATCCACAAAAGCGCTTATTGCTATGTACATTAAATGAAGCTTATGTGGAGTTTAAAAATAAGTTTCCTGATGTGAAAATAGGATTTACTAAATTCACGTCCGTTCGACCACAAGAATGTAATAAATTATCCCAAGGAGTTCATAATGTGTGCGTGTGTACCATATATCAAAATATAAAACTAATGATTCAACACTCTAAGATGTCTTGGATTACTGATGCTGCTTTCCAGAATTATAAAACATTAATCGACTTTGTTTCATGTGGTCAAGTCAAAACGTTGTTGAATCTTCGTGAAATTGCTTGACAGGAAATTTTTTGAGATAGGTAAAAGAAGAAAATTGGTAGCTCATAGTAATAAAATACTGAGTTATACGACCAATGTTTTAAGTGTATGCCATTAAATTGCCACACCTCATTTACACACCAAAGCTTACCTAAATTCAGAAAGCTCTACGCCCTACTTCAACTTTAAAGACGAAAAATTCAGATAATATGGAAAACTGCTTTGTTTTTTAGACACATATTGTATTATTTTTACTTTTTTAAATTCATATTTTATATTATCGTACCATAGAATATTTTATCTGAAACAAACATAAGAAAATTTTATCTAAAATTATTTTCAAACTAACATGCAGACATTCTAAAATAAACAATAGAAAAATTCCATAATCTTAGCTTTCGTTGCAAATTAAATTTCTTTACTTAAAAAATAATTTAGATCAAAAGTTTTTTGAAGCTTCGGAAAATTTTTAGTAATATTTTAATTAAATGTTGGAAAAATCTATAATATCTTGTAACTAACTAAAAACAAATAGAAGTTTTTGTAAAATATTTTTCAATAATCTTAAAGAAAAATGAAAATTTTAATTTTCCAATCATACACGAAAAAAGAACGTCCACAATATTTGTAAAAAATAGTAAATTTTGCTACAAGAGATGAAAACACTGCTTTTTCGTGAGTGAACATTTGTGGAGACAATTTCACGAACGTAAAATATTTTCATCCCGCGTAGGAAATGCAATATTCTCTACGATGCTAAATATATAATAGTATACTATTTACTTAGGAGCGAAAGTACTCTGTTTTGTGTTGAGTCTATAGTTTGGCAGCCGACCGTAGGGAGATTATGGGAAGAATATTTTATGAAAGCAAAATTTCATAATCCAAGAAAACTATTTGTTGTCATAGTATATAATTTGTTTGAAAAAATAACAAATATTGTTCATATAAATTATAATCTCATGCTAAGTTACTTTTGCTTTCGACCATAAAAATATAGAAAAAAATGGAGACTCTTTTTCTGCCGCCGTAAAAATATGAATTTTTCTGTTTTTTCTGTAGCCGTAAACAAAAATGGCATTATACGTGAAAAACGTAAGACTTTAACTTTCTCCCTAGTGGCAGTAAAATTCAATTTTACAGCCGTTTGCCGAAAGTAGTACATTATTTAATTAGGAGCTAAAGTGATACTTTTTGTGTTGAGTCTATAGTTTCACATTTAGAGACATTTATAAACGATACACAAAAAGTCACTTTAGCTCCGAATTAAATACGCTATTTTTTCGGCAAACGTTTAAATTTTTTATAAATATGAGATTAATACATCAAAATTTTTATCGTCATAATTACTTCCAAAAAAGAGAAAAAAACATTTAAATTTGTATGAATAAAATTTTTTTTATCAAAACTGTCTTTTCAAAATTTCATAATCCAATTGAAATAGTTGTTATATTGTTGTCATAGTTATACAATAATTCAAAATTTCATTATCAACTGAAGCCGTTTGTTATGTTATACAATAATTCAAAATATCATAATCCAATGAGAATCAGATTACTTTTTGCTGTCATAGTTATACAATTTGTTTGAAAAAATAACAAAATAACAAATGCTAATTTACAGCCGCCGTTGTATAAAATAAAAATGACGTTACTTTTTCAGCCGCAGTAAAAAAAGTAAGACTTTATCTAACTCCCTAGCGGCAGTAAAGTTAAACTTTACAGCCGTTTGCCGAAAAACGATATTTATTACAAATTAATAAATTTGAAATCGACAACATAACATTCAAAATTCATATTCTTTTTTCATGATCGCTTTGTTTTACAAACTATATAAAATTACATGAAAATACCATAGCAACTATACAATTTATTATTTGGCGAAAGTGATTTTACACTAGAGAAAACAACCATTCTCACGATTGATTAATCCTGCATATATAGACTTTTCCTCTGCTATCATAGAAAAAATATTAAACATTAAGTTATATTATAATTATTTGAATATTTATATATTTATATATTGGATACATCATACCTTGATGGAATTGGATAATTAGAATTTAGAAACCAAATACGTTCCAACGAAAAACATTGGCCAAAGGTCGTTTTAACAATAATATTTCAACTTATATTTCAACTACATAAGCTTTGATTTTCTAAATATTTTGTGAGTGCAAACTTCTTTAAGCGCGTTGTTCAATTTTGTATGGGGAAAATTTTTATATTCGAGTCTTCAACGTTACGCTAAATAAATATTAAATATAAAATAAATATCAAAAGAGAGTAAGATAAATTGTAATCATTTGTTATTTTCTTATTTCTTATTCTCATTTTCTGGATTTATAATTTTTATTTTTTTTTTATTGAATTTGATTTTATTTTTTCGGTTTATAACAGTGTGTAAGTGTGGTATGTTAAGTAAAGATTTTGTTGTATTTAGACGATAAAACACAGCTATTTCACAGTTTTAAGTTTTCACTTCTGTCGGCAGTCAAGACTGCCTTTTTTTATCTGTTGGTTAATAGTAGTTTGTTAATAACGTTGCTAAAATGTACATTTTGGTGAGTTCACTATACTTTTTCTACGGCATTAAGTCAACATAAAAATACATGTTTTAATTTGTTTAAATGCAACGCCATTTTTCAAAAATATTAAATTTCTTCTAGCCCTCCTTGTTTTTGTTGATTTGTTCGTTTAACAACATACAATTATATTTACTTTTCGTTATTATTTGCATTTGAAATAATGTTTTCATCATTAACATTAAAAACAATTATAAAACGTACTACTTTTTGTAACTAAAAACTGTAATAGAATGTTAAAATTTGAGTTGAGTCGTAGCAAATATGTATGAACTGCGGTGAATGAACCCAAACAAACTTCATAACGTTGCCGCAAACAAGTACGTGACAAAATAAAAGCAAAAACTTATGGTAAAATAAAAACGCTATGCATTGATTGGTGGTTGGTGTGATGTATTGTAATAAGTGTATTATTGGGCGCATAAAATACACACAGAAGAAGAAAAACGGGTTTATTCTAGATCAATATGTGAAAAATTGACCATTTTGATTTTCCTGAAACTTGGCATATAAAAAGAATGGACAAAATAAAAAATTCAGCTGATTTTAGAATTTTTTTAAAGTGCATAGTTGAAGCATAGGAGGCGCCCCAATATACATGAAAAATGAAAATTTGGCCAATCCGAGGTAATTTTGAAATTGAATTGCTCAAGAACGACCATACCGATTTCAACAAACTTTTTTTTACTTGACAGATGATTAGTAAATCTTTTGGAAAAAAAAATAAATTAAACGTTTGGTCTGTAATTAATTAAAATATTAAAAAAACATTTTTAACGCCATGTTAAGGTCGAAGATCAATTGAATTTTATTTTTTTCTTAAAAAATAGTTCTATCCTTAGCGCCATTGAAAAAAGTTTTTTTAATATTTTAATTTTAAAATTAATTGGAAAATTAATTATTAAGCAATTTAATTTTAAAGCTTCTTCAGAATGGCAAAATTTGCATTTTTCATGCTTGTTGGGGTGCCCCTATGCTCAAACTATGCACTTTAAAAAAAATTCTAAAATAAGTTGTACTTTTTATTTTGTCCATACTACTTATATTTCAAGTTTCAGGAAAATCAAAAAAGGTCAAGTTCAAATTTCGACCTTGTGTAGCTCACGTTTTTCATCACCGAAAATAAAACGTTGGTAGAATCAACTAAAAAGCTTGTTTGATTTTGCGTCTAATATGAACGTGGTTATTTTAACCAATGTAGCATTGTCAATTTATTTTAAAAAACGTAACAATTTTCATTACTTAAATCAACAACGGCGTGATCAATTTCGTGTTCAAACAATCACAAATCATAGTTGAATTAAGTAGTTTGTTCATGTTTTTGTTTGAAAATTATTGTGTTTGTTAAAATAAAAAACGAGGAGAAACTAATATTTTTTATTTGTCTTGTTTCATGTCGATTTATCGATCTTTTAATTTAATTTTTCATAACAATGAGAAAATTATGGAAAATTAGTATTATTTTCTACACATAATTCAAATATTTAAATTTTTTGATTTCCGAGTTTTGGACTTTTAAATTGTATCATTAAAAAAATGGCGAAGAAATAAACCCTTTACAAAGAAAATCACACTCATATATTTCCTATTTAGAGCTTAAATATACGAACGCTATCTTCATGCATAAAATTTTTGTCGGGTTTGATGCGAAATACATACTACTCTAAAACATAAATATAGTTTTCAAGTAAGCTTATTTGATCTCTAACTTATTTGATAGCTAATTTTTCATATATCCGAACTGATCAGCTAGAGTTTTGATTATTTATCATTCATATATTTTTTTTTTTTTTTTTTAATAAAATGTGTTGTGTAATAGGGTTTAGAATATGTGTCACAACAACACATAAATACCTTTTAAGACCTAGGTCTAGACCTGGGTCCCACAACAACTGGCGTTCTGAGGTGTAGATTAACGCTTTTTTTAAACATCTGTGGGTTGAAGCCACCTGAGACTAAGTGTTCCGGCAAACTATTCCATTTGTACGCAGTTCGGACAAAGAAGTCTCTCTGCGATCTGCCAGTATGACAGCGCGGGATCTTTACCGTTTCACTGGTTGCGGCAGCCGATTGCCGAGTGGAACGGGGGTAAGAATAAGTTTGAGGCATGATGCCGCTGATTTCATCTGAGCACTGCTGATGACGATATTTGTAAAAAACAACGAGGTCAGCAACAGTGCGACGATGTTGTAGGGAATCAAGTTGTGATGTCAAAGTTCGATCACCTACAGTTCGTATAGCTCGCTTTTGAACAGAGTCCAAGAGGGCCAAGATGGAAACAGAGGCAGCACCCCAAACTTGACAGCAGTACTCCATACAGGGACGAATATAGGACTTATAAACATGGAGCAATTGGTATGGAGTGAAAAATTTTTTGCATCTATTTAGGAGGCCGAGTTTTTTAGACGCGCTTTTTGCCATCGCCATTACATGATCGTTCCAGAGTAGGTCATTTGAAACTGTGACACCCAATAAACGAATGTTTTTACATTCACCTATTGGTTCATCACACATACTAAATAAAATATCTTTGGGGAACTCGGTCTTTAATCTGGAAACAATCAACAGCTGTGTTTTGGTGGAGTTGAAATTGACAAGGTTTTGGTCACCCCAGTCGGCGACTTTAAAAAGAAAAATTAAAAATTATATGCTAGCATTTCTCATTACCACTTTTTGAAATCATTGTTTCTACGTCAAGAAAATGTCTACGCAAAAACTTTATTTATAAGCGTAGCGAAGCACGCCTGGCCTTCCTAGTACATATTATATTTACGAAAAAAACGAACCCATACAAACATCGATAGCAGCAAAAACAAAACAAAGACGTACCCAATATATGTAAATGAATGGTCAAAAATAATATAATTTAGGCGACGTCATATTCCTTAGAAATTGGAACATGTTCGTGATAGTTGTACACCGTTTGTGTTTCATTAACATTTCATACATGTTAAAATCAAATATGCTTGTGATACTTATAAAAAAAATTATCAACAACGACTGAATAGTCAATTGAAATACGGATTACTTATTGTTTGATTCTATCAAACCGATTCTATTAAACCGGGTTCAATATGTTGCAATTAATAATATTGAATCAAAGAAAATAAATGTCACTTCAGGTGTTCCACAAGGGTCCCACTTAGGACCATGGATTTTTCTAGTTTTTATCAATGATATCAATGAAGTGATCAAAAATTCAACTATACTCATGTTTGCCGACGATTTAAAAATCTTTCGTACTATTGAAGATCAGAGCGACTCCTATAAACTACAAGAAGATATCAATAGACTTAGCAAATGGTGTGACCAGAACTCTCTAATATTAAATACTGAGAAATGCAGAATAATGTCATTTCATCGTAAAACAGATCCAATATGTTTCACATACAACATCAATAATACGGAGTTGAAACGAGTCTATGAAATCGTAGATCTAGGAGTAACGTTTACAACCAACATGAGCTTTAGGATCCATATAGATAAATGCATTGCTAAATCCAATTCCATGTTTGGATTTGTTAAACGTTGGACGGGAGAATTTTCCGACACATCAACAGTACTCTCACTATATTTTGCATATGTCAGATCCCAAGTGGAATACGCATCTGTAGTCTGGAGCCCTTATTACGCCAACCATACCAAAAGAATTGAAAGAATTCAAAATAAATTCTTAATATTTCTTTTATACAAAGACGGCTGGAATTACGATGTAAATTTACCATACCATGAAAACATAGCCAGGTTACCACCCTATAAAGTAAAATGCGAAAAGTACAATATCTGTAGTCTTCAAAATAGACGTTTATTGTTGGATGCTATGTTTATCAGTAACATTCTATTAAACGTAATTGATGCACCGAGAATCTTAGAAAAAATCCTTCCATGTTCCGGTTAAAACTTTGCGCAATCATCACCTTCTTCATCTGGAATATCATTCCACAAACTATGGGGATAACAATCCCATCAATAGACAAATCAAATCATTCAACATTGCTCAAGATGTGTTTGACTTCAACTTATCTAAGGGTCAGCTGAAGAACAATCTCAAGAATTTCTTTCTTAAATATTAATTTTTAAAGTCAATTGATTTAATTTGCTAATATATTACATGTATTTTTTTTTTTGTTTTTTTTCTCTTTGTTTTATTGTGCTCAAATGTTTACAAATATTTGTTTAGATCATGTTATTGGTTTATTGTAGTTAAACTTCTAAAATGTCTATTTTTAAAACTAAACTATACTGAAATCATAAATGTAAATAACTAAATTGATTTCTGTAAAATATAAATAAATAAATAAATAAATAAATAAATATCACAAACGTATTCAATATCACTATTTTTAGTCTAATTTTTAATTTACCACGTTTGTAGTGAATTGAAAATGAAATCAAACACGGCACTGTTGCTCGAAAATGAAATCATAGTTGACTCAACTACAAACATGATTAAATCAAAAATGTTTGTGATACTTATTGTTAAATTGTTAATTTAAATTCAATCACAAACGTATTTAATTCCCCAATTTTCACTTAATGTTCGATTAATAATGCAACATGTTTGAATCAACCAAGATTTTTTCTTTCGGTGATCAGTACGGAATTTTAATCAATCAACAAAATTTGGAGCAATGTTGGATCAATTGCTCCATCAATGTAGAACTATTTATTAATGTCTAGAAGTTTAGAAGTTTCTGAGCTATTTTCTGTAAAAATAAAAGATTTTTTTAATAAAAAGTTTTATGTATCAGGATTTACAATTTGTGTCACAACAACACATAGATAGCTTTTAAAACCTAGGTTCTACAACGACATATACAGGCTGAAGTGTTGATACACGCTTTTCAAAACCTTTGTTGAACGAAGATACCCGAAACTATTGATTCCGTCAAAACATTACATTTACACGCTGTTCAGACAAATAAATTCTCTTACATTCTGTCGCTATGGTGTGTTCTTGACTGTTGGCGGTTTGCACTAACCGTCTCGCTGACATTTTCTCTTTGGCTTTGCCAAGCTTCTTGATTTTTATTATATTTGATAAATGGCTTCAGTATCGTAATTAATGTTTTTGTTAAAATGTTCATAATGTTTTTGTTAAAAATCACCAAATCAGCAGCATTTCTCTTTAGCTGCAATAAATCAAGTCTCTGTGTAAGATAAAAGCTATACCAATTAAATTAATAGTTCTCCGTTGCACAGCATCAGGACATTTCAAAATCGTTACGTACGTTTCACTTCATATATGAGAACAGTAGTTCAAGCATTAATAAATAAATGGCTTGTGAACCAAAAGAATTATTATAAAATAAGTTTAAAACTTCATTCCTTGATAAAATCTTTTTAATACAGCTAAAGTTAGTAAAAAAGTCACAAATCACAATTTATAAATTAAAATAGAAAACTTTTGACAGGGTTGTCTGTCACTCTTGAAGTATTATAGAATTAAAGCTTTTACGGTTGTTGTAAAAAAGAATGACGAAAAATACGGAGGGGCTGTAATCTCACAGCTCTGAGATATCAAGAATTCGGTCTGGGTTAAGGTTTTTGATATAGTTTTCGGCAAAAAACTTTTATGAGGACATGTTTTTAGTTTTGGGCAGCGATGTATATCAAACATAGCTTTTTGTTAAAGTACATGTATTTATTATCTCTGTTTAGATATGTACTACAAAACTAACACGAAACATCACTACGTTGTCGGAAAATTATAACAGATCATAAATTAACATAATTTAGTGAAAAGATTATACAATCAGCAAACGAGTGGTATCAGCAAAAGATTATACACTCAAACACCTCGCAATTTAGCGTTTCGAGAAAATATTTCAAAACCACAAATTCATATTACTTTCAAAATTCGCAAAATATTGTAAAATAAAAAATTCAAACTTTTTTCAAACAAAATTTTAAAAATATTTCAAAAATTATTATAAAATCACAGATTAAAACTTTTTTCAAAAATTCTAAAAATATTGCAAAAATTATAACAAAATCAAAAAAATGTAAATTTTTCCAAAATTATAATAATTATAATAAAATCAATCAAAAATATAAAATTTTTTAAAATTCCAAAAATATTCCAAAAATTCTTACAAAATCAAAAATTGAAACTTTTTTCAAAATTCTAAAAATATGTATATATAAAAAAAAATATTCCAAAAATTAGAATAAAATCAAAAATCTACATTTTTTTCTAAATTCTAATAATATTCCAAAAATTCAAAAATTGAAACTCTTTTCAAAATTCTAAAAATATTTATAAAATAAAAAATTTTTTTTTTCAAAATTCTAAAATTATTCCAAAAATTGGAGTGAGGAAATCAAATAATTAAACTTTTTCTAATTTCTAATAATACTCCAAAAATTCTTAAAAATTCAAAAATTCAAACTTTTTCCAGTACTCTATGAATGTTGCAAAAATTATAATATCAAAAATTCCAACTTTTGCCGAAATTATAAAAATTATAATAAAATCAAAAATTTAAAATTTTTCAAAATTCTAAAAATATTCCAAAAATTCTTACAAAATCAAAAATTGAAACTTTATCAGAATTCCAAAAATATTTCAAAAACTATATCAAATTCAAAAATGTCCATGTCCAATTTCATTTTCATTTACATTTGCAGCAAACTATACAAAAACCTTCAATTTAGCGAGAAAATATTGAAAGCGGCAGCGAGAGCAAAGTTGTAAATTTCTTCCAAATAAAAATTTCCTAAACTACCACCCAGTATGTTAAGTAAAAGCACTTGTTTTTTGAACAAATAAAAAACTAAAACTTTTATTTTATAAAAAATGTTAAAATTTATAATTTATTGATTTATAAGTTGAACAATTAATTGGATATAACCGAATTAAACAATTTTTGCGAGACTAATGACTACTTTTTTCAAAAATGTTATTTGGTAATTACTTCGGTCTGAAAGACCTAAGTATTACCTTCATGAGCTCAAAGTGAAATTCTTACCCCCACTTTTTTTGGCATTTCTCGACGTTTTAGGACCTACTGATTCTAAAAAAAAAAAAATGTGTGTCTGTCTGCCGGCCGTCCGTCACAACCGACGAAATCTAGAAAACCGCTGGACGGATTTCAAAATTTTTTTTTCTAAAAATAGGTTTACTCAATGGGAAGAGCCGAAAGGACGATGTGTTCCATGACTGTACCGGAAGTGTGTCAAAAAATTCGTCCAGTGTGTCAAAATAAGGAAATTTGCATATTTTTTGCTTAAAAAACGTTCATTTTAAGTGATTACGAGTAGGAACATTGAATTTGGAGAAATCTTGATGGTCGGGATTGGTATGTGAGACCAAAATCTAGATTACTGCATTATAAGTTTGTCAAAAAAATGTTGTCAAGTGTGTCAAAAGAAAGATTTTTATTTATCTTTTTACCCAATTTTTTGGAAAAAAATTAAATTAAAATTTTGTTCGAAATGAAATTTTATTTTATTATTGCGAACTATGGCATTATAAGTTTGTCAAAAAAATGTTGTCAAGTGTGTCAAAAAAGATTTTTATTTATTTTTTTACCCAATTTTTTGGAAAAAATTATATTAAAATTTTGTTTGAAATCAGCTACATAAAAACAGCTACATTTTTTTTCCCAAAAAATTGGCTAAGAAATTAAATGAAATCATTTTTTGACACACTTGACATTATTTTTTGACAAACTAATAATGCCATAATTCTCTATAATAATAATAAAAAAAATATCATGTCATACGAACTATTAATTTTATTTTTTTCTAAGAAAATAGGGTAACAAATAAGTAAAAACCTTTCTTTTGACACACTTGACAACATTTTTTGACAAACTTATAATGCCATAATTCTTAATAATCATAATAAAATTTCATTTCAAACAAACAATGTTATTTTTTTTTCCAAAAATTAGGTAAAAAACTAAATAAAAATCTTTTGACACACTTGACAACATTTTTTTGACAAGCTTATAATGCCATAATTCTCAATAATAATAAAAATAATAAACTTCATTTCAAACAAACAATTAATTTTATTTTTTTTCCAAAAAATTGGGTAAAAAAATAAATAAAAATCTTTCTTTTGACACACTTGACAACATTTTTTTGACAAACTTATAATGCAATAATCTAGATTTTGGTCTCACATACTAATCCCGACCATCAAGATTTCTCCAAATTCAATGTTCCTACTCGTAATCACTTAAAATGAACGTTTTTTAAGCAAAAAATATGCAAATTTCCTTGTTTTGACACACTTGACGATTTTTTTGACACACTTCCGGTACAGTTATCAAACACATCGACCTTTCGGCTCTGCCCATTGAGTAAACCTATTTTTAGAAAAAAAAATTTTGAAATCCGTCCAGCGGTTTTCTAGATTTCGTCGGTTGTGACGGCCGGACTGCCGGCCGGCCGGACAGCCGACAGACAGACACATATTTTTTTTTTTTTGCTTTTTTAGAATCAGTAGGTCCTAAAACGTCGAGAAATGCCAAAAAAAAGTGGGGGTAAGAATTTCACTTTGAGCTCATGAATGTAATACTTAGGTCTTTCAGACCGAAGTAATTGGACATGGACATTTTTGAATTTGTTATAGTTTTTGAATATTTTTGGAATTTTGAAAAGGTTTCAATTTTTGATTTTGTAAGAATTTTTGTAATATTTTTAGAATTTTGAAAAATTTTAAATTTTTGATTTTATTATAATTTTTATAATTTTGGAAAAAGTTTCAATTTTTGATATTGTTATAATTTTTGAAATATTTTTAGAGTTCTGGAAAAAGTTTGAATTTTTGAATTTTTAAGAATTTTTGGAATATTATTAGAATTTAGAAAAAGTTTAAATATTTGATTTTATTCTAATTTTTGGAATATTTTGGGAATTTTGAAAAAAGTTTCAATTTTTGATTTTGTATAATTTTTGCAATATTTTCAGAATTTTTGAAAAAAGTTTAATCTTTGATTTTGTAATAATTTTTTGAATATTTTTAGAATTTTGAAAAAAGTTTGATTTTATTTAATTTTTACAATATTTTTGGAATTTTGAAAGAAATATGAATTTGTGATTTTGTAATATTTTCTCGCAACGCTAAATGGAGAGGTTTTTGAGTAGTTTGCTGGTTGTATCATCTTTTCACTAAATTATGTTAATTTATGATCTTTTATAATTTTCCGGTATCGTATTGATGTTTCGTGTTAGTTTTGTAATAAATTTCTAAACAGAGATTAAAAAAAATACTTGTACTTTAACAAAGAGTTATGTTTGATATACATCGCTGCCCAAAACTAAAAACCATGTCCTCATAAAAGTTTTTTGCCGAAAACTATATCAAAAACCTTAACCCAGACCGAAGTCTTGATATCTCAGAGCTGTGAGATTTCAGCCCCTCCATATATTAACAATTTAAAACATGTTATGAATTTGTGTTTGTGTAACTATGTATATAAACATATTTAATTTTATATAATATAAATTTAATGAAAATATTTAGATGTCAGTGGTTTATAACAATTTAAATTTAAGTAGATTCTGAACAAATATTACAAAACCACAAATTCATATTTCTTTCAAAATTCTAAAATTGCTGTAAACATTATAATAAAATCAAACTTTTTTCAAAATTCTAAAAATATTCCAAAAATTATTAGAAAATCAAAAATTGAAATTTTTTTGACAAGCTTATAATGCCATAATTCTCTATAATAATGATATATTTCATGTTATATAAATTATTAATTTTATTTTTTTCCAAAAAATTGGGTAAAAAAATAAATAAAAATCTTTCTTTTGACACACTTGACAACATTTTTTTGACAAACTTATAATGCAATAATCTAGATTTTGGTCTTACATACCAATCCCGACCATTAAGATATTTCCAAATTCAATGTTCCTTCTCGTAATCACTTAAAACGAAAGTTTTTTAAGCAAAAAATATGCAAATTTTCTTGTTTTGACACACTTGACGATTTTTTGACACACTTCCGGTACAGTTATCGACCACATCGTCCTTTCCGCTCTTCCCATTGAGTAAACCTATTTTTAGAAAAAAAAAGTTTTTTAAATCCGTCCAGCGGTTTTCTAGATTTTGTCAGTTGTGACGTCAGACAGACATACATTTTTTTGCTTTTTTAGAATCAGTAGGTCCTAAAACGTCGAGAAATGCCTAAAAAAGTGGGGATAAAAATTTCACTTTGAGCTCATGAATGTAATACTTAGGTCTCTCTGACCGAAGTAATATGTCACAATTTCAGAGCTATAATATCTCTCTTATTGTAAATTAAACAGTAAAACTATATTTAATGGATGCTAGATGGTGTCTCCAAAAACTACTACTCCAGTTTCATTCATTCATTCATTTCTGTTGGTTGGAGTTTCCACTAGCATACTGAAGTCTGTATAAGATATTGAAGGTTAACTTTGACCACAAAAGCTTACCATTCTTAAAGCTTACCACTCTAATTCTTGACGTAGTTTGACAATAAATTATAAAAAAATAATTGTTTGCTTCTACCAAAAGTTACAAATGGTTGAAATCCAGATTATACCAATTTTAGGGATTCTAGTCCATATATCTCCATTCTCATATTATTTTTATATTTACACTGAATTTAAAATTTTAGTTGAACAACCCGAATACAACACATAATAACAATTTCACTAACCCTCTCTATATACCACATCTGGAATTTATTTTCTTAACGATTTAAATATTTCACATAATTTTTCCAAACAAAAAACTTTTCCTTTAAATGAATTACTTTTACCATTTTATATATAAAATTAATTATTTGTTATAAGCAGAAAAGATGATATTTGTAATAAACCAAACAAAACGAATTAAGATGTTCTATAAAGAAGAAGAAACTGAGTAACTTTCTGTAATAATAATTCATATGAATAATTTATCAAATTGTAATTTAAAGTAGATTTGAAATTATGACATTTGAAAATTATTAGTGTAGTCATTTATTTAATTTATGGTTTTGTGAATCGCATACTTGGGATTTACGATTGATATTGAATAATATGTAGTTATTTATAACTTTTAATTGTTTAAGGTGATATATTTGATTATCCATTTTTGTTTTTAAAGTAGTCGTAAGATAAAAAGTTTCAAACGGTAGGATTTCCGCTAGAAATAGATTCTTGCAAGACAGACTTATGTACAAATACAATTGAATACCCGATTAGTTTACACAAAAAATATTAAATAATAAACAAAAATCAAATTAGTAAATAATTAATAAATTCGTAAATCAAATTGAAAACATATTATACAATCTATCAAATATAAAATTCAAATTTTTATCAAATAAATTAAATTTTGTAACGTTAGTTAAATTTTTTTGACCTTTTTCAGTTATAATGAAAAGAAAACTGATTCAAATTATTTATTGGTGGTGTAGTTTTTTGTTGGAGCAGATTGCTTATGAGCCTTTTACTGCAGATGTCTGGCTTTTTAAAAAATGATAATAATATCATCAAATATTTAATATTTATAAATTTTAAGAAACTGATATCCGACCAAGAACTGATATCCCGTTAATTATTTCAAAATTAGGCGGATAATTTATAATATCCCAGTAAGCCAGACGTATAAACATTTGTTATTAGTATAATTCAAATGTTATGGGTGAAATTGAATGATGTCATTACATTTTAGAGAATTTCATTGGTTTAAACTAAAATAAAACTAAGGTAAAAAAATTTCAATCTAATTTTGAAATAATTAACTTATATCACAGTAGGCCAACGTATAATGCATAAAAAGTATATAAATAAATGAAAAATGGCAAAAAATTTTCTAAACGAATTCCCCTCGTTCGTTGATAAATTCTCATAATTTTTTGAAAAATTCCTCAAGCAAGTGATATACTTGCTTTCGAAATTTTTGGCAAAAAATTATTTCGAATTATCACCGCCCTTGGGAAATTACAATTAAAAGTTAGGAATAGGAATTTTTTGTTTTTAAAATTTTAACTGTCAAAACAGTTCCATGAATATCTAGAAAACTGATGTGAAATTAGAAAAAACTTATATTAGTTAAACGAATACTACAATTTTTTTTGCTTATTAATTGTTTTATTTGATCTTTTAGTAACATAAAGAAAATTCAATGGAAAAAGAAAAAATAGTTATTTTTAAGTATTAAGGGCAGTAAGAGTGTTTTACCGATTGAGGATATATGTTTTGAGATCGAGACGAAGTCGAGTACTCTAATATATATCCGAAATCGGTAATGCTCTTAATGTCCAAAATGCTTATTATATTATAGTCACGATCAATAAAAATTCAATTAAAATTATTTAAATAATAAAATTCATTTTTAAGTTTTAATGTTTTAAAGAAAATTTCTTAAAATTTCATTTCAAAATAGTAAGCTCTGCGTTTCATCATAATTCTATAGGTTTTTTTGTTGTTAAACTAACTTTCATTGAATATTTATTCAAAACAAATTGCTTTTAAACATTTCAAAAAATAAATCGATTCATTAACAAACTGTTTTGAGTTTAACATATGCTAAACTAATTTTGATTTCAAGTTTAAATATTAATTAAACGTATTTTATTACAAATTCTTTGAACACAATTTTCATTTTTTATTATATATACAAAAGATAAAAAAAACTTTTTAACTGGTCAACTAAATTTCAATATAGGCAAAATAATCCAATAATTTAGTATCTTTTCAGTTCAAGAAAGAAACTTATTAACAAAATATATTTTTTATTCGCCTATATATTAAAGTGTTACTTTATTACTGTGATTTGCGGCTTTAAAGTATCACTTTTCAGCTATTTATTTTGTCGTCATAGCTACGTCCAAAAAAGTAAAAGGCATTTGTATTTGTTTAAATTCTATGAAAAATAAATTTTTTTATCAAAGCAACCCGCAAATTCAAAATTTCATTATCCAATTAAAATAGTTGTTATCATTTGTTGTCATAGAATTTGGAAAAAATAATAAATATTTTTTCAAAGGTTACTTGTTCCACATTTTTTTATTTTAAAATTTATGAAAATTTATAATTTTAATTTAGAATAAACAACTTTTCTTAAAATATTTTGCTTGCGGCGAATAAAAAATAGTATATGATGCACGGACGTAAGCTATTTTGGACTTAATGTGGGTGCAAATCTCGGCTAGCGCCTCGATTTGCAAACTCCACATCCGTCCAAAATCTTTAGCTTTACGTCCTAGCATCATAATGTACTATTTTATTCGTCTGCATATTAAAGTGCTACTTTATTACTGTGATTTGCGGCTTTAAAGTATCACTTTTCAACTATTTATTTTGTTGTCATAGCTACTTTCAAAAAAGTAAAAAGCATTTGTATTTGTTTAAATTCTATGTTATTTTTCATCAAAGCAACCCTTAAATTCAAAATTTCATTATCCAATTAAAATAGTTGTTATCATTTGTTGTCATAGCTACACAATAATTTGGAAAAAATAATAAATATTTTGTCAAAGGTTAGTTGTTCCACATATTTTTATTTTAAAATTTATGAAAATTTATAATTTTAATTTAGAATGAACAACGTTTCTTAAAATATTTTGCTTGCTGCGAATAAAAAATAGTATATGATGCACGGACGTAAGCTATTTTGGACTTAATGTGGGTGCAAATCGGGGCTAGCGCCTCGATTTACAAACTCCACATCCGTCCAAAATCTTTAGCTTTACGTCCTAGCATCATAATGTACTATTTTTATTTCTAAAAATGTTTTTTCAAACATACTAAGTTATAAATGAAAAAATAACTTTTAAACAACATACTTGATTTGTAAACCGCGAGTATCCTAGAGTTTACAAAAATTACTGCCAAAATAAATTACATAAACTTTAATCAAATTTGGTGAGAAATCACTACATACCTATGTCCCTAGAAAAAAAATATATATTTTATTCTGAGTAGGAAGTTTATTGCAATGCTTATTACATTTTTTGCACAATCAATAAAAATTCAATTAAAACTATTTAAATAATAAAATTCATTCACAAAATTCAAGTTTTAATGTTTTAAAGAAAATTTTTTAAAATGTCATTTCAAAATAGTAAGCCTTGCGTTTCATCATAATTCTATAGGTTTTTTTGCTGCAACACTTAATTGTATCGAATATTTATTCAAAATAAATTGCTTTTAAATCTCTTAATTGCAATATTTTTAAAAGAATATTATTTCAAATTGAAGTTTACCGACCTACATAATTATTTAAATAAAAATCATTTTTATTCACACCCGTGAGTTTCCCTAAAGCAGACATGTCAAAGTCGCGGCCCGCTGCACGGATTGTTGTGGCCCGCAACACTTTTTCTCGTTTCGTGTTTTAATTAAAAAATTCAAAAAAATGAATTCATTAAAAATACAAACAAAATACAGACAGTTCAAAAAATAAATACAGTTTTAAGAACGTTCATTGTATTATTATGTGAGTTCCATTTATCATATTTTCCCTTACTTTTGTACTAAATTTTGTTTTCAAGTTAAGCATATCGAATGATGGTAAAGCTACATGGCAAGCATACGCCTCCATTCACAATCACCACCATAGTTTTTGTCATTTAAGAGAATCATGTCTAATATGTTGGCACACAATTTAAATTTTTGGAATTCTTTTGATATTGAATTCATTTTCTTAAATGTAACAAATTTCAAAATACAGTAATCCCTCCGACTGCGCGGTAGTTCCGTTCCAGAAAAACAGCGCGCAATACAAAACCGCGCAATGTGAACCCTATTTTGCATGAAAAAGGGGGGTTCGGTTCCAAATTTTGAAAAAAATTCAAAAAAAAAATAATTTAAAGTTATAATTAAACAAAAATGAATATATATAGCCTGAAAAACATGTATTACTTCAACAACTCTTAAAAAGAAAACACTTCATAAGTTAACAGATAAATTAACATAAATAACATTTTAAAAAACAACTCAAATTTAAAAAAATAATATCAATAATATGAATTTGTTTAGAATATTCTTACTGGCTTGAAATTGAATTTGATCTATATTGAATGTTCCAGCCACACAGTTAAAAATAAACTGAATTCCTAATGCAAATTGCTACATATATGGGTCATTCTTTTACAAACCGAACACATTTTTGATTTGGCTGAAATTTTTTTAAGGCTTTTATAGGAAAATTCCCAAATTCCCATTTCCCAAGAAAAAAAGATATAAGTGCTCGAGAATTTTTTTTTTCGAAAATAAAGCGGTTCTAAATTTCGAGGATTTCGTGATTTTTGCTGGAAGATTTATTTGCAAAGATTCATAACTTCAGTTCTGGTAATGATAGAAATTTTTTTCTGTTTTATTTCAAAGCTATATAAGATGAACTTTAAAAAAAAATTGTGATCTACAAAAATTATTAACAAATTCCTATGTGTAAACAGTTTAGCAATAAGACAGACACTTTCTCTCTGACACCTGCAATTTTGCTCTCTCGTGTACGAGTAGCATTAGAAATAAATTAATTTATCGAGCGCGGAAAGACAGAAAATTCCATAAATTTTTGTTGTCACGCGCTGGATAAATTAATTTATTTCTAACAGTAAAACTATTTTCTCCATTGAACGTAGAATACGATGGTTATATCAAATACTCTTTATTTTTGTGGGGCAATCACTAAAAATCGATTTTAACATTTTATTTGTTTATAACAATCGGAATTTGCTAATTATTTTTATTGAGTATATTTTTTTATTAAAATTCCATCTCTTAACTTTAAAATAAAATAAAACAAAAGCTTCTATCATTAATAGAACAAGCCAAAAATCACGAAATTCTCGAAATTTAGATCGCCTCTATTTTCCAAAAAAAAAGATCCTCGAACACGTATACTTTTTTCAATATTAAAATTTTTTTAAGCCAAATCACAAATGCGTGATTTTGTTCAAATCTGTTCGATTTGTACAGAAATGACCCATATGGCAAATGTAATTTTTTTTTCATTTTAATTGTACGAAATTCACCTACATATTCTAAAAAAAATTTTTAAAAGTCGCGCAGTGTGAAATTTTAATCGCGCAGTGCGAAAATTAGTATTGAAAACTCATCCCGCGCAGTGGAAATCGCGCAGTCAAAACCCGCGCAGTTGGAGGGATTACTGTAATATTTATATGTAAATTTTACCTCACTAATAATTTTCTTATAAATTTTTAACAATATTCTGGAACCGCTCAATTGTTCCATTTTTTCACCATCCAGTGAACGAACGTAAAAAAGAAATTGAGTTGTAGTAGTAAAAAAATCCAGGACGCCTCACATTTTTGTCGTTCTATTTAAAATTTTAATTTAAATAGATTTACTTTACCTAAAAGGTACACGGATATTATTCAAAACAAAAATTTCTTAATTCTGAAAATCTTAACGAAGAAAATTAATATATTCTCAGTAACATGTTTTGAATTCAAACGGATTTGTGCCGTGAATTTCTCTTAAACGCATCTTTTTTATTTGTCTCTTAGCAAGTCGCAACTATTATTAGTTTCTATTCAGCAAAATCTTCTAACAAAAATTTCTGCGACTATATTTTGATGAAATTTTATTTTCCCGTAATAAAATTTCATAAAAAAATAACAGAAACTATTCCGATTTTACTAAATAAATCTCATTATATAGTTAACATTGGCGAGCGCTAGTCCAATTCCGTTGTAATTTTATTTTTGAATCTGGTGTGTTTGGTTTTCTCGATTGTTTGCATTCTTTTTATGAAAAAAGTGCGGTATTCCGGTAAGTTTTATTAGCATTTTCCTGCATAGTAGAGAATAAACAGTTTTATATAGTATTACATTATTAAAGACTTGGCATTTGTAGATGAAGCCAAACAGTACAAAACGATCGGTTGCAAGTGAACATCGTTTGATTCAAGAAAAATGGGAGCTTCAATATTTTTTTTGTTCAAGAAAAAACTAAAATATTCTGTTTGATATGTGGTCAAACTATTGTGGTGTGCAAGGAATACAATATAAAAAGACATTACGATACCATTCACAATGAAGAATACAAAAACATCGTAGGAAAAATGCGGGAAAAGAAGTTATTCGAATTAAAGAAAGCTCTTTGAAAACAACATAACATTTTCATTAGGCCAATCGCAGAAAACGTTGCCGCTGTTGAAGCTACCCGAGCAGAAATTTGTTAGGGCTCAAGTAAGGCCCTGATCAGGTTTGCCCTAGTCTGGATCAGGCATTGATAGGGCTGCCTGATTGGGTCCTGATCATGCGTGTAACGCTTTTGCCCTATCAGGTCCTGATTGGGATTACCGGATCAGACCCTGATTGGGATAATCGGATCAGGCCCAGATTGGGATATCCTGACCAGACCCTGATATATATTTATATATTATATACATAAATTAATGAAATTAAAATAAAAAAATTACAATGGAAAAAATTAAAACATACATACCACCTTAATGACTATTATTATAGTCGTTCAGTTGAGAAGCTACAACTAAAATATACATGAAACGATTTTAACTATTAATATTTCTAAAATGGATAATACTCTAGTGAATTTTAACTTATTTAAATTTCATCTAGGGGTCAAATACGAAAAACCTTATCAGGGCCGGATATATTCAAATAAGGTTAACCCTAAAAGGGTATTCTAAATCAGGCCCGGAACAGGCCCACATCAGATTGCCCTAATAGGGATTGCCCTTGCAGGACTGACCAGGCCCTGATCACGCCCTGACTGTATTCAGGTTTTCCCTAACTAATTTCTGCTCGGGTAGTTATCGGTTATCGCATGCAATTGCAAAAAAATCAAAACCCTTTATGGAAGGAGAGTTCATTATTGAATGTTTAGTAATAGCAGCTGAAGAGTTATGCCCAGATATGATAAAAAAATTTAAAGGCATAAACTTATCGCGAAATACAGTTGCGAATAGAATCACCGATATGGCTTCTAATTAAAGCGGTCAACTTCGCTCAGTTGTATTGAATTTTGAAATGTTTTCAATTGCAATCGACGAGAGTACTGATTTATTAGATATGGCTCAGATAGCCATTTTTATTTGAGGATGTGATAGTAATATGACAATAACCGAAGAACTGTTAGAAGTAATTTCGATGACTGGTACCACAACTGGAGATGGTATTTTCGAAGTACTTATGATTGTTATTATAAAATTTGATCTTCCAATGCAGAAGCTAATGTCTTTGGCAACTGATGGGCCTCTTCTATGAAAGAAGCTACACGTGGTGTCATCGGCAGACTAAAAGATTATGTTAAAACCCAACATAATACATCTTTTCAACACTTCCATTGCATTATCCACCAGCAAGTTTTATGTTCAAAAGTAATCAAAATTGATCATGTATTTAAAAAAGTTACTAAAATCGTTAATTTTATTCGAGCACGTGGCTTAAATCATTGGGAATTTACGTCATTTCTAAAAGACGTGGAATGTGATTACGAAGATTTGTCATATTATACTGAAGTCCATTGGCTTTCGAGTCATAAGGTTTTAAGAAGATTTTTACAGCTGTTGGACGAAATCGTGCTCTTTTTAGAAATTAAAGATTGTGACTGCACTGAATTGAAAAAAGTTGATTGGATACAAGATTTGGCTTTTTCAGTTGATATTACTGGCCATCTCAGTCAACTCAATCTTAATCTTCAGGGTGAAAACATGTTCATAACCTCGCTGTATGACCAAATAAATTCATTCAATAAAAGATACACTTGTGGAAAGCACAATTGAAAAAAGAAAATTTGTACAATTTTTATAATTGTAAGACTCTTTTGCTTAAACATCCAGAGTTGAAATATGAAAACTATGGAAAACAACTGAAAATGTTGGCAGACGATTTCGAAAAGAGGTTTTCAGATTTTTAAAATAGTCATTTCAATATTTTTTGCTCTCCGATGTCTGTTGACATTGACAATATTGAGGAAAATTTGCAAATGGAATTTATAGAACTACGACACGTTATTGAACCAAAAATATAAGGAAATTGGTATTCCAGAGTTTTATGAGTATTTACCTGCAGGCCGTTTCCCTGGTATTCGAAATTTTGTTATACGCATATTATCCATATTTGGTAGCACGTATATTTGTGAAAAATTTTTTTTACAAATGAAGATAAATCAAACTTCGCAGCGAACAAGATTGACTGAAGAACATTTAGCATCAATATTAAAAATTACATTAAGCCAAAAACTAATACCAGATTTTGATGAATTGAAAAATGAAAAGCTGTGCATTCTATCAACCAAAAAAACCTGAATTAAAAGAATTAATAAATATATTTCTATGAGAATTAATGAATTTCTATATAAAATTTTTGTTTTGTTTTCTTTATGGTCGATTATATTCAATCAACCCACAAATTTAAATTTTTTAAAAAAACCAAACTCAGTGTGGCCCGCTTAAAGTTTTGGAAAACAATATTCAAAAAATTTGGCCCGAGTACCGAAATGAGTTTGACATGCCTGCCCTAAAGGCTTGTAACCACATACAAAGGAAACAGAAACAGAATTCCATACAAATTTTACAGAAACAGATTTTTTTCCTGTCTAATTTGTACGAAATTCTGTTTCTGTTGTATGTGAATGCCAGGCTTTACCGGTAAGTAATTACTTACCGCCTATATGACCGGTAAGTAATTACTTACCGACCTGTGATTTGTAAACGAAACTTACTATGTTTATTTACGAATCAGTAAACATGCAAAATCGCATCTTTTATTTTCAAGACATTTAAAGATTTAAAGTTTCTATATAGTCCACAAAATGTATAGAGTGGAACATTTTGAACATTTTAAAATTTAAATTTGAACTCAATAGTTGACATTTATTCGATTGTGTACATTCATATTTAGATTTTCTGTGTTTTCATAAGAGCTTTAAACATATGTTAAAATTTGAAGTGTCAACTTTTTATTTTGACAAACTATACACATTTGCTTCAAAACCTTGTTGTATGCGGCGCATAAAAGTTTGTTGCATTCTTGTAACAAGAAACGGGAACAACAAATCATGCAATATTTATGGTATTTTAAAAACTAATAACTTACGCCTGTGAGCATGGACAAAATAATAAATCGATAGATTGCTGAAATTTATTGAAAAATATGAAAATTTGTATATATGAAAATTTTGTCTAACACCCTACCATTATATCGGTGTATTTTAAAAACAACAACGAATAAAGTTTAAATATTTGCCTAACTTTATGTTAGAGAGAGCATTATTGTCACAACAGATTTGAAATGTTATAATACTAATGCTGTTAGGAATATAAATATTTTATGACTTTGGCATAGAATAAATAAACATAACGACTCAACGAGGCGTATTTTAAAACAAAAAATCTGCCGTATACAAAATTGTTGAAATGAAAATGATAAGAGTTTGATGGATTGAAAAATAAGCTCGGTATTGATGGTATACTCCGGTTTTATTATTGTATATATAACGCGTTTTGATATTATTTTAGATTTTGTGCGTTCGATATTGAAATAATTGATTAAAATTGTATTGTACGCTATAGGGTGTTATTTATTTCTGCTTTTAGGTAATAAATCTAATCGAATTTATCGCTAAACATTTCTATATTATTAAAACAACATATGGTCGTAACTTTTTAATAATATTAAGAGATAATTTCAAACAAAAGTTTATGTTCGCAGCTTTATAACAGAAAGAAATGGCTCAAGAGAAAATAATAATATAGCCTTTCAGCCTAAGTGTACATAGCTTTTTAACTCCAATCAAAAATTAGAAATAGAACTCCTCCAATAATTAAAAAAATAGTCTAATATTTTGTCCCTGAGTTAAAGGCTGTTTCACAAAATCGACAAAAGCTTATTTACATATGAGCTATATACATGCGAAAGTGTTTATTCTCATTCATTTTTGTTTAGGTTTTACTTCAATAAAATCTTTAATTTTTAAGTTTTTCTTTAAAAAATAGTTCATCAATCCTATATACCCTAATATATTTAAAATATTTTAAATTTTAATATTGATATCGCTTACCCTTTTTATAAATTGTTTAACATTCAAACAAACTGTAATTTTTTTAAAGTATTTTCTAACTCACAAACGTCTATTTTTTTTAAATAAAAAAATCATAATTTAATTCTGATTTTCATAAAATATAATAAAATTTACGTTTTATTTGCTTTGTTATTGAAAATTTTCTTTGATAACATTTATGTTTGATCTTAAAAGAAAACTTTATTGTTCATTGAAAATAATTTTTAGTATCATTAGCTATAAGAACTTTTCAAACCTATTCATAATATATTCATGACAATTTAAATTACATTCGTATTGTAATTTATTAGATTAGGATTGTGTTTTTTGTACTTGTAATTCTATTTATATGTTAAATTTAATGGATTTTAAAAAAACTAATTATTCGTGATTGAGTGCGAATTTAGATTCATGACTTTTCACTGGTAAGGGTGCAAAGATGTGCAAAACTATGATGGTTTCAAACAAAAGGTTTCAACTTCCTATGTAGAACACTATCAGACCAAAGTCATTGACTTTATCAATTTAAACAACTTCATACTAAAAAATAAATAAAATATAAAAATAGTAATTATATTCCTTTAAACAACATTGAATGTATCTATATTGATTGAAATTCTATTCTATTTATATCGATTTAATTTCATTTTTATACTACAAATTCAATATGATTTATAAAAAAATATAAGCTGTCACGTTTTGATTATAATGTTTTAATGTTTTGTATAGCTTTACAGTAAATAGAAATGGAAAATTTAAAGGAAAAGAAATTGAAAAAAACTAATCACTAAATCAATTTGCCTGAACAAAAAGTTTATTTTCCTTTAACTTTTTGGAGTTGAATTACTACAAAAAAAGTTAATCTTTTAATGAAAACAATTAATGGATTATTCAACAATGTGAGTTATAATGGAATTTAGCGGCACTGGCACGGTCGTTTTTTTTTACCTACACTAAAAATATTTTTAGAAACATGTGAACGGTTTACATCTTAAATAAACTATGAAATGGTATAAATCCGGTCATTAGTTACGAGGCTAGAGCCATAAAATATGTAAATTAAAGCGTTATAAAGGCCTTTTGAATCAAAATATTTTGATATATGTAATGTATAAATATTGAATACATGTTCACATACTTATTTATAATATTTTTGATAAAGTTAGAAATGTGCAATAATAGGCTCCTGAGAAATCCCTTTAAACATCAAACAGAACTACCCAAAATTTAATAACGGTATTTAATTTTTTTGTTGGGTGTTTATGTTATGTGTAGGAGTGTGGACGAGGTAACCCAGCTACGAATCCAGAAATCTACGGCCACACCGTGCTACCTGACTACGTCGGATCAAGGTTTTTCAGTATCGGTTGCAGATTAGGTAGATGGAGCACTCAAATTTAAATATATTGCAAGATAATACAATTTAAAAAAACGAAATTTCTGTTTTAATACGAAGTGTTGTGTAAAAAGAATTATAACATGTGTCACAGCAACACATGGAAAGCTTTTAAGATCTAGGTCCCAAAACAACATGCGTTCTCAAGTATTCTCAAGTGTTGGACGCATTTTAATATTGGATCAACATTTTCTTTTGTTGTTTTTTAAATTGTAGAATATTTAGATAGTAAATCCATTAAATGCAAACCAATATTGCCAATATGTCATGATAATATGTGTGGAATAGAGAGAAAATAAAAAGTTAAATTTTTTTTTTAAATTTGCAAAAACTTAGCTAAAAATGGGTTCCTAATTGCTCCAGCTGGTGGAATATTCCTCATTCATGTGACGTAATTTCGTCGTCAATGATTAAAGTTCAAGAATAGAGTTAGGTACATAGAGGCTCATTTCCTCAAGCCAGTAATATAGCATAACATCGTCAAGTAAATATGTATAAATTAATTTTAATAAGTAAAAAAATTATTCGAATCTCTTTCAAATATTTCACATTTTCTAAATATATTGTAACGATATGGTAGCGATGTAGAAAAAAATCCTTTGATAATTTTTTTTCTAGAAAGTGGTTCCACTAAAGCACTATAACTGAATAACGCCTAAATAAATATCTGAAGATAACAAAAATAGAATAACATGCATCAAGAAATCGGATAATTTTATCTAATAGGAAAATAAAACTAAAACCGCAGTCTATGATAAATTGGTATAATAAACAAAATAAAAAGAATAGATTTGATAATGCAAACGTAGTCAATCTCTCACCATTATCGTTACAAAAACCTGTGGGATCTTGATGAAACTTTGGTATGGTTTACTTGAAAATGGCAGATCTAGATTTATTTCAAAAGTGGACATACTAGCGGGGGATCTCCCGAACAGCTTTAAATTTGAATCTTCAATAACTTCAAATACTGAATTTCAATCGTATTGAAACTTGGTATAATAGGTTTACTGTTTCCAATACTTTAGCGCATCAATTTCCAGTTAAAAAGTTTTTTTGAAGTGTTTATCTCTACTGTAGTCTACGGCTACAAATCGATTTTTATTAACGTTGGTAAAAGGTTTCAATCAATATGAGAAAAATTTCTTTAGCTTTGGGGCGCATAGAACAAATGTTTGAGGGTTCTACCATACAACAGGTGGTTTTTCACAATGTTTTAATGTTTGTTGGGAGCAAACAACATTCGTTCGTGAATAAATTTTGATGACCATTTAACAAAAATTACAAATATGTATTACTTTTGAGCGATAGTTAACAAAGTGGTGGGGGTCTCACGAGCACCTGTTTTTTGAAAGCTCAGTAACATCTATACACGACAATCGAGAATTGGATGAAACTTGGTACATAAGCATTTATTACGGTTCACAATAATTCTGCATCCCTATTTCCGGATTTTCGCTTCGAAAAAAATTTGGTTGCAATATTTTGCAGTTTTTCCAGTCTCTTTATGCACACTGCAGTCTACAATAATAAAGTGATTCTGATGAAACTAATGAAAAGGTTTCAATTAGTGTGAGAAGATAATGATCTATTTTTGGCACACATTGATTAACGTGGCCGGAGTCCACCATACAACTGCTGGCTTTTCACACTTTGTTTTTAAAGTTTGTTGGGAGCATACAGACTTCGTTTATTATTCAATTTTGACGATACTATCATAAAATATGGAAGTTTGAATGACGAAGAACTTAGTTTTTGTACGATATTGGAATAACATAAGTGGTAGAGGGCCTCCCGAGCACCTGTTTATTGTAAACTTCAACAACATCAGTTCCTGATAATTGACTTTGTTTACATTTGTATATACGCTTAGAGTTTACTCTTTCTATTTGTACAACAGAATTTATGTCTGTTTGCAATATTTAAGCAATATTTAATGTTATTATAATTAGAACTACACGAAATCTATAACATCGATTAGCCATTAATTGAAGTATTTGCAGGATATAAGCTCACTATATATCCAGAACATATTGTTTCCAGACCTGTGCATCAATTAGCCTATGCATCAGCGTCGCAATATTTTTTGTTTAAAATTGATAACTTTTTGATTTTTTGAATAAAAATATCTCAAAAAAGGAAGTCTTTAATTTTCGTCAATGAAACAATACTCTATTACTGTTAGATTATTTTGGCTAAATGTAGACTATTGCTGAATCGCAATTTATTTTCCTAAAAATAAACCCTCTTTTCGGATCATTGAAAAACAAATTGCACAAAAGCCGCAGCACAATAAATCATAAAAATCTATCAAGCTAAAAATATAAGTAAATTAAATTATATGAGTTTTTTAAGAGCTTTTCTCTATTATTTTTCTTTCGAGCATTAACGAATATAGTTTTTCCAAAGAATACAATTTCTAAATAAGTGCATAAAATTTTATTGGTTTCTAGAATAAAAAAATATAACGTGACATAAATAATCAACCCAAGAAAAAATTAATCAATGTCGCAAGCACGTTTTTTTTTCTTGAAAAATTGTAAATTAGTTTTTGTAGTTTTTGTTGCATTTATATCCTGTTTATAAAAAATATAAATAAGTTTTTATTATTTGTTAAAAAAAACTAATGCAGTTCACTAGAATGACGGCTGTATAGTCGATTTTGTTTTTGAATTGTAGAATCCATTTGATTAACAATCCAACAACTATAAAACTCAGAGAACAATAATCAACAATAATTGAATACTGTTTACATTTTATATAATATTGTATGCACTGAGAATAAATCCTTTTATAAAAATGAAATACAATGCAATCAACAACCATTATACGCTAACAGTATTGAATTTCGACAAACATTCGAAAAAATAATACGAGTATATAATTTATTCATTATGTATTGTATTTGATTAAAGTTTATATCTATAAAATAATAGTGCCATTAAATTTATAATCCTATGAACAAACGTAAAACGATATTTTTCTTTGTTTATTTTAATATAAATGGAGAATGAAAACATTCGGATTTTCTTTAGATTATAACGTGAATGAGATTTGTAAAAGGATATGCCTATAATTAATAGATTAAACTCTTTTCTCTTTTCTCTTTATTTACGTTCAATTTAAATATAAATATATTTTCCAGAAACCATTGGAAAACTTTTAAATTAAATTGTTACACATATATTATTCGTACTACTTTTTGATTTTCAACAACTAACTACCCAACAAACACTGTAGTGGCCCAATGTTAGCATAATCCCAACAAACGCCGCGTGCGTCATGGCATTCCCATAGCGTGCTAAACTGCTAACACTTCGCTCGCGCTCGTTGTGAGTACATTTTTTCGCCACTCCGTGTCGTTAAAAAATGACTATTTCTCATGTCAGTTTACTGATATTTAAATTTATTTTTTTATAATATTATGAAAATTGTGGAAAATTAATATTATTTTTCAAATTTAAGCCAAATATTTAAATTTTTTGAATTCTGATTTCTTTTTCTTTTAAATTGTATCCATTAAAAAATGGACGCCTAAATAACAAATGCAATCACACACGTACATTTTCATTTTACAACTTTGAAATACGTCCGCAATCTTTATTTGTCGCAATGACGTTACCAAAAATCCCCACAAACATTGTGGCGTTACAATGTTAGCACAATGTGGTCACGTACGTCATGACATGTTCTCACTTGGACGTCAAAGTGCATCCGCATGTGCCGTCATTTTGTAACTACACGGAGAGATGCGAAAAAATGTACGCACAACGAGTGCAAAGATACGGCATAAAGTGTTAGCACGCCATGGCAATTCCATGACACACGCGGTGTTTATTGGGTAGCGACGCAATTATAGATGGATAGCAATAATATTAAAGCAAATTTCTAAAATTTAGTTTAAGTTTAGCTTAATAAGTTAAGAGTTTGACCTGCTGAACACGAATATCGTATGTAATTTTTAAGGTTAGGTCTCATTTTTTAAATATTCGCGAAAAACATTTTTTTTCGGTGAAAAAATGTTATTCTGGTTTTTGTATCTCACATTTTACAAAACAAACAAATTCAGTATATTATTGAAACAAGTGCATAGTAAATATGCTAATAAACGTTTTGAGCTATATTTGCAAAAATCTATCTAGGATTCTGGAAGTGACACTTGAAAAAAATATCAAATACACGTTATTTTAAAAAAATTCTATATTCAATGCCATAAATTTTTAGAGTCTATAATAAATTCAATTCCCTTTCTTTTAAGCTATAAAACCCAAATATTGATGCAGTTTGCACCAAGTTATTCAAGTTTTCCTAAAAAAATCTTTTTTAAAAAATAATTTACATTCTGCAACATATAATTGATTTATTATATGGGCTATTATTTTGAAAACGAACGTCGAAAAAAAAACAACTATTTTTTAAAAATCTGAAATTTTGATATTTTGTTGGTATTGACGAAAGGAAAAAAGTTATTTCTGCTTTTATTTTTTGTGTACTCTGAATCGGAGTTATGCGCGGTTGAATTTTGAGGCTTTTTCACGTAGTTTTTGGTAATGGTGACAATGTTTTGTGAATAGGTGCCACAAATTTCATCCGACTTACGTATATTTTTGCAAGTAAAAAGGAAAATAATTGAATAATTGAAATAAGTAAGTTTAAAATTAATAACTTTTCTCTTTTCCGCTAGGCTTTGGTTTACTTCAAAGCTCATATCTCAAAAAGTAGGCTTTTTTTTTTGTTTTTCACAAATTTTAAAATAAACATATGCAGCTATGAAATTGAGAAATAAAAAGTCAGCAATTCAATATGGATTTTTTCTTACGATTTTTTAAAGTTTGATATATGAAAAATTCACATGTGTTTTTTTATTAAGTTAATAATCCTGTACTAAATGTGGATCTAATAAATTAAACATTTCATATTTTAACACCTGCAATAAATTTGAACCATTTTTTGTGTATTTCTGATTGAGAAACAGGTTTTTATTCAGAATAAGAATTGAAGATCCCAATGATCGAAGATTTTGTTATAATTTCAACATCACCAACACTAACATTAGAAAAAACATTAAAAAAATATTTTTCCTATAAACATTATAATTTAATCAATATTATAAATAAATACATTAAAAAATTAATTTATATATTTTTTTTTGCCTTTAAATTGAAATATTTATGATCATCAGAAAAAGAAAACATTTTGGCAATTATTTTATCGGGTGTAGTGTTATCCGGTAAAAAAACAGTGGAATCCTTGAGTTCTTTGTTTTCTTCCAAGAACATTTCGTAGATGTCGGTGAGGGTCCATAACACCAACCGCTTTGATTTCTTAATTTTTGTCGATCCTTCTGTAATAGTAACAACATCTTTAAGGCCAGGCATTGTTCTACTAATTTCCTCTGATAAGAAGTATGTTTGAATTTGTTTTACTATATTTTGTGACAAACTGTGCACTTGTTTGCTTTGAGGCCAACTGTAAGGACCTACTGTTTCCAACAGATCCATGGCGAATTCTACCAGTCGTCTTGATGCATTAAATTCATCCTGGATACGTTGATTTGACCAAAATTTACGTGGTAGAGTTGTCAACAAAAACACTTGTTTTGATTTACAGCTGGCATCTTTAAACTCTGTTTTAAGGTTCATAAGCCATGATGTATATTCACATTCCTCGTTTGGTGATAACACTTTAACTGAATCTACTTGAAATATTCTTTGACTTATTGCCGATGTGATACTTGCAATTTTTTTATAACTTCCTGTTGTAATATGATTTTGTTTGATAGGAGATTCGGCTAACCTTCCAAGAACATTGTTAATATCTTCTAAAATGTCATTAAGTAGTTCAGGAACTGGTGGAGATATAGTATCAACCGAAACTGGTGATGGATCTAAAGATGCTGGAGGTATTTAAATATTTTCGTTCGTTGGAACATTTTCAACATCCTGATTTATAGAAATAATTTCACTATCGATAGTTTCCGAACATGAAAGCTGCTGTATAGAAAATATTAGTTGCATATGAATTTTTATTCATTTTAATAAAATAATTAAATTTACCTTATTTTTATTGATATAAGTGCGACATGTTTCACATATAAACTGGTCATCACGCAAAGTAAAATTTAGGGTCGCAGCTTTTTGAATAACAGCTGTGTGACCAGTTTCACATTTTTTGATGTCCGCTGATGATTTTTGAGACCGTACAAGTTACAGCACATTTGAAAGGCATTTCTATTATTATCTTTTCTAAACGTTATGTCTTCCAACTTCTAAATATTGTGGAATATAATTGATTATAAGGCAATCTAATCAATATACAGTAATCCCTCCGACTGCGCGGTAGTTCCGTTCCAGAAAAACAGCGCGCAATACAAAACCGCGCAATGTGAACCCTATTTTGTATGAAAATGGGGGGTTCGGTTCCAAATTTTGAAAAAAATTCAAAAAAAAAATAATTTAAAGTTATAATTAAACAAAAATGAATATATATAGCCTGAAAAACATGTATTACTTCGACAACTCTTAAAAAGAAAACACTTCATAAGTTAACAGATAAATTAACATAAATAACATTTCAAAAAACAATTCAAATTTAAAAAAATAATATCAATAATATGAATTTGTTTAGAATATTCTTACTGGCTTGAAATTGAATTTGATCTATATTGAATGTTCCAGCCACACAGTTAAAAATAAACTGAATTTCTAATGCAAATTGCTACATATATGGGTCATTCTTTTACAAACCGAACACATTTTTGATTTGGCTGAAATTTTTTTAGGGCTTTTATAGGAAAATTCCCAAATTCCCATTTCCCAAGAAAAAAAGATATAAGTGCTCGAGAATTTTTTTTTTCGAAAATAAAGCGGTTCTAAATTTCGAGGATTTCGTGATTTTTTGCTGGAAGATTTATTTGCAAAGATTCATAACTTCAGTTCTGGTAATGATAGAAATTTTTTTCTGTTTTATTTTAAAGCTATATAAGATGAACTTTTAAAAAAATTGCTATCTACAAAAATTATTAACAAATTTCAATGTGTAAACAGTTTAGCAATAAGACAGACACTTTCTCTCTGACACCTGCAATTTTGCTCTCTCGTGTACGAGTAGCATTAGAAATAAATTAATTTATCGAGCGCGGAAAGACACAAAATTCCATAAATTTTTGTTGTCACGCACTGGATAAAATAATTTATTTCTAACAGTAAAACTATTTTCTCCATTGAACGTAGAATACGATGGTTATATCAAATACTCTTTATTTTTGTAGGGCAATCACTAAAAATCGATTTTAACATTTAATTTGTTTATAACAATCGGAACTTGCTAATTATTTTTATTGAATATATTTTTTATTAAAATTCCATCTCTTAACTTTAAAATAAAATAAAACAAAAGCTTCTATCATTAATAGAACCGAAGTTATGAATTTTTGAAAATAAACCGTCAAGCCAAAAATCACGAAATTCTCGAAATTTAGATCGACTCTATTTTCCAAAAACAAGATCCTCGAACACGTATACTTTTTTCAATATTAAAAATTTTTTAAGCCAAATCACAAATGCGTGCGTGATTTTGTTCAAATCTGTTCGATTTGTACAAAAATGACCCATATGGCAAATGTAATTTTTTTTTTTCATTTTAATTGTACGAACTTCACCTACATATTCTAAAAAAAACTTTTAAACGTCGCGCAGTGTGAAATTTTAATCGCGCAGTGCGAAAATTAGTATTGAAAACTCATCTCGCGCAGTGGAAATCGCGCAGTTAAAACCCGCGCAGTTGGAGGGATTACTGTATATATATATACCAATTTATATATATATATATATATATATATATATATATATATATATATATATATATATATATATATATATATATATTTATATAGCTTTGACATAGGTAGAATCAGGTTAAATTAGGTAGGTACAATTTAGTATATTTTGATTGGATGCAAGTATAATTTGGTCAAAAACCGTTTGTGGGCGTCATTAGAAATTTTAAATGTTAAAATTATGAGCCTCTAATGAGATTTTAATTAGTAAAAAGGGGCTGAATAGACATTTTTTAAAATGAATAAACATTTTACAAACCCTTTTAATAATTTAAATTCCTTTATTTTACCACTTGACTTAAATTAATTTTTAATAAGTTTTAAACCATTTAGCCGCACAGAAAATGGTTCAAATTTATTGCAGGTGTTAAAATATGAAATGTTTAATTTATTAGATCCACATTTAGTACAGGATTATTTACTTTATAAAAAAACACATGTGAATTTTTCATATACCAAACTTTAAAAAATCGTAAATAAAAATCCATATTGAATTGCTGACTTTTTATTTCTCAATTTCATAGCTGCATATGTTTACTTTAAAATTTGTGAAAAACAAAAAAAAAAGCCTACTTTTTGAGATATGAGCTTTGAAGTAAACCAAGGTTTTACGCGCCGCCTAGCGGAAAAGAGAAAAGTTATTAATTTTAAACTTACTTATTTCAATTATTCAATTATTTTCCTTACTTGCAAAAATATATGTAAGTCGGATGAAATTTGTGGCACCTATTCACAAAACATTGCCACCATTACCAAAAACTACGTGAAAAAGCCTCAAAATTCAACCGCGCATAACTCCGATTCAGAGTACTCAAAAAATAAAAGCAGAAATTGCTTTTTTCCTTTTGTCAATGCCAACAATATATCAAAATTTCAGATTTTTTAAAAATCAAAAATTTAAAAATCAACAAAAAAATGTACGTTTTCAAAATAATAGCCCATAACTAAAAAAATTCAAAATTTGAAAGCTAGTGTTATTATTTGATACAATTAGTTTTCTGATCATTCCAAATACTTAAGGTGTTTGTGTCTACATGGTTCAAAATTCAAAGCAAATTATTTCTCAGAAAACTTAAAACCAGTTAAAAGTACAACATATTGGAACAAAGATTTCGATTGTTTGAATTAAATTATACTGAAAGTTTGGCATTTGACATACAAGCTACATTGAGCATAAACGCCTAAAAATAAAGGAATTATCGTTTACAACCTTAAGGTAGAAACACAACACGGACGATAACGTCGGACGATAAAACGTCCACAATTTCGCTGTTGTAACCACAACAAAAGCGTCAGCGTGAAAAGCTGTCAGAAATAAAATTGCATAAACTAAAATACTTTGATCTTTGTCACAATGAATTTCACAAATTTCAATTTTAGAAATAACTAATTTTTACTAATAAATAAATAATAATCATTTTTCTACTAATAACTAATTTTAAAAATAATATACAAAATACAAATTATGAAAATATATAAATGAATAAAACCGAACTTTAAACATAAACTTAAAATTCAGTTGACAACTCAAAACAAAACGATTACAACCTCAGAAACGCGAAAAACATCAGAAACTTATATTTTTCAGGTACTGTCACAATAACATTAAAAATTGCCCTTGCAGACAAATAAAAATAAAATCGATATCTGGCAATAATCATCGCCGACGATAAATTAGAAATAGAATCTAAATTTTCTCCGACGAAAAAAACTTTTTCGTTTATCGCTGTAGTTGTGTTTGAAATGCATGTATCCTGTGTATTCTAATGTTACTAACGTCGTCGTCGGACGATTTCGCCCGTGTTGTGTTTCTAGCTTTAGAGTATACATAAATATAAAGAAAATGTAACTTGCAAGATATACGAAAAGAGACAAAAGAAATGGTGATAGCAAATCTGTCATAATATGAAAATTATTCATTGAATCTTATTCGATTTTTCTTTTCAACTTTTTAATTTATTTTTCAATGTTTATATTTAATACCATGGACTTTTTTTATTAAATTATAAATTAAAAACAATTCTAAATTTAAAATGCGAAAAAATATTTAATGTTCTCTTCCTAGTTGTGCTAATTTTTATAAAATGAACGATAATAAATCCGAGAGTAATTTAAATTTCCCGAGCAGAAATTTGTCAGGGCTCAAAAAGGGTCCTGGCCAGGCTCAAATAAGGTATTGCACTAGTTCAGATAAGGTATTGAAAGAATAAAGTACATATCGTTGATCAAAAGTGATCGAAAGTGATTAGGAATGAAAATGCGTTTTCTTATTGTAATATATTATTAATTCGTAATTAACATAATATAATCATTTAGTAAATTACATGTTAAAAAATTTCAATTGTAAAAGCGATTTTGAAAGTTTTTTTTTTAAATTATGTGACAGCATTATATTAAGTATACATAATACAGCATTATATTAAGTGTACTTTCAGTTTTGGGTGGAATGCGAAATTTTTCATTAATTATTTTTATCGAATTTTGCTTCTCACTGCATGAAAGAAAAAAATTCTAAAGAATGAAATAAATAAAAGGAAAGAAAAATAATATATGTTCTATTCAATATTTTTTTTTTTTTTTTTTTTTATTCTATGTTAGGCATGTTTAGTGTTAACCAATATAGATCAACGTCTCTGAATATCCGAAGATACCATGCTAACTAAGGAACTAGGGCTTGAAAGTATAATTCAATTTTCTTTGAGGAATTTATTAATGTTGATGTTAAAGTTTTATATAACCCGTTTGTGCCAAATTCGTCATCAAATGGTATCAATGAAGATAAATGATTTTAAGACAACCCTTTTTCAGTTCCACAAACATATTTGTGTTTCAGTTCAGATTAAATCTGTTCATAAAAAACAATTACAATATTTTATTTATTAATTAAAGTTCTTCTTATGACTTCGGTTTGGAGATTTGCCGAATACAGAGCTGGTTTATTGATACAAAATCAATAAATAAAACTTTTAACAAACGAAGTCATTGAGCTGCAGAATCAATTCAACTTTTAAATAATATCAATGTGCAAAATCAAACCGCAAATCCATAATCGAATATCATAAATATTATTAAAAATTAAGGAAAAAATCCAGTTTCTTTTTTATTTTCTGTTTCGAAATGGAAAATCTATCTACATATTTCGTTCGTTTCTAGCTTCAAATGTATATTTTTAATTTTTTTTTTTATAGCTCGAATTTGTTCTTTAAAAAAAATAATATAAATTATTTTGGTTTTTAAAGGGTTTACATAATATCAAAAACTTCGTAAAATGTATTATGATATTCAATGAAAAGTCAGTAGAGTGGAAATGAATAAAAAGAAATAATAATGGAACTGTATTGATTTTATGAGAAATTGAAATAAATATTAAACTGATTGGAAACCATTTTTGGATAGTGGTTTAAGATGATGGTAAAATGTAGGCCTCAAAAGAAATTCTGAGTGAAATCACCAATCATAACTCTATCAAACTAGGGAAATGTTAAAACAATACATATTTCACTTTATAAACGGGTCATCAATTTTGATATTTTTTTAACTGTGCCAAACGTATAATAATTTTCTATATAAAACCTTATAATGTTGGTAATAATTAGGGAGCTATTTTTAATTTATCAAAAGCATTGTACACTTACTGTTGTACATAAACGACAAAAAAGAGTTAAGTTTTAAAATGATTAGAAAATCAATAGTTGATGATCCTACAAACTCCAATAGAGCCTTACACACTGTTGTCATGTATTCTCTACTGCAGATATGTGCCTAATATTATGTTATAAAATGCAATCATTTAAAAATTAGTAAACTGCTTTTATCGAAACAAAATATTAAATCCCAAAAAGCATACAAAAAATTCAAGCAAAAATCCAAACGACAGCGGAAAAATTCTAATTTTTTGTCTTATTTTTTTATCCCGTTTTACGAAGTGTAGGTATTAGGTAGAAATTTTATTAAAAAAAACACTAACTAAAGGATAAAAAATGATAAAAGCATGTTGGTTATTTTTCAACAATATAGGTAAAATATTTATTTAGATTTGATTAAATCCATGGCTTGTAAAATGGACCAGAATGGTCATTTTGTAGCGTTTCTCACTAGTGGGATTTCCAGTTGGAGACATTTTTTCTCACGTGTAGACAATTAAAAAAAGTCTACATACTCTCACTTAAATTTCCCCTCTATATAAATTCATTGGAACTAAAACGAATTTTTAAGGAGAAATGGTAGGAAATGTCAAAACAAATGTCATTTCAAATTATTATTCTGTATTAAACTAAAATGAAATAAAAACAAATTCTAAGTAACATAACAAACAAATGTTTAATTGACGACTGTAAATTCCTAGTTTACGGTCCCTTAAAAATTATAGCTGTTTTTATAAATAAATCAAAAGATTGTGTATGATTCACACTGTTTGCCGTTAGCACTTGGTGTAAGTTTTCAAATAACATAATATCAATCTCTTGTTACTTTACTCCAGAAGATGGCCTAACAAGCTGAAATATATATAGAGTAAACAGTAAAATTATAAAAAAACTTTGTTTTCCATAATTTTTATTAAACTTATTAAATAAGTTATTTGCGTAAAGTAACACGAGATTGACATTATATCAAAAGATTATGTTCTAAAACTTACAAAATAATTTACCAGAAAATTTATTTGATTAAACTTATTCTTAAATTTATAAAATTTGGAAACTATAAATCTTTTTATTTATTGTTATAAAACTTTATTTATAAATGCCCACCGTATACTTACTATGAGTTTGCTACGCATATTTATTATTAAAAATAACACATCACTCACTAATGTTATTGTTTTTACTTTATTTTATTTTGGTTTTTTATATAAATTAAATGTTTTTAAAATAAAATGTATTTTATAGTTTTTAAACTTAAATGAAATAAAAATTAAACAAATATAACTTAAATGAAAGCAAGCACATAAAATTAAATAAATATGTCATATGTCAAAATTGACAAACAATATTGTTTCAACTAGTGAAAGCAAGACAAAATATATCTTTTATGAGGACATGGTTTTTAGTTTTGGGCAGCGATGTATATCAAACATATCTCTTTGTTAAAGTACAAGTATGTTTTTATCTCTGTTTAGAAATTTATTGCAAAACTAACACGAAACATCAATACGTTGCCGGAAAATCATAACGGACCATAAATTTACTTAATTTAGTGAAAAGATGATACACTCAGCAAACTGCTCAAAAACCTCTCCATTTAGCGTTTCTTTTTTCAAAATTCCAAAAATATTCCAAAAATTAGAATAAAATCAAATATTGAAAATTTTTCTAAATTCCAATAATGTTCCAAAAAATCATATAAATTCAAAATTTTCAAAAACTCTAAAAATATTGCAAATATTATTACAAAATCAAAAATTAAAACTTTTTTCAAAATTTCAATAATTATAATAAAATCAAAAATTTTAAATTTTTCAAAGTTCTAAAAATATTCCAAAAATTCTTACAAAATCAAAAATTGAAACTTTTTTCATAATTCTAAAAATATACATATATAAAATTCAGAAACTCTATTTTTCTCAAAATTCTAAAAATATTGCAAAAATTATAACAAAATCAAAAATTGAAGCTTTTTTCAAAATTCCAAAAATTAAAATAAAATCAAATATTTAAACTTTTTCTAAATTCCAATAATATTTCAAAAATTCTTAAAAATTCAAACTATTTCCAAAAATATTGCAAAAATTATTACAAAATCAAAAATTGAAATTTTTTTAAAAATCCCAAAAAATTATAATAACATCAAAAATTTAAAATTTTTCAAAATTCTAAAAATATTCCAAAAGTTCTTACAAAATCAAAAATACAAAAATACAAAATTTTTCAAAATTCCAAAAATATTTCAAAAACTTAACAAATTCAAAAATTTCCATGTCCCATTTCATTTTCAATAAAAACAGCTACATTTTTTTATCAAAAAGCTGGCCAAAAATCTAAATGAAATCGTTTTTTGACACGCTTGACATTATTTTTTTGACAATCTTATAATGCCATTCTCAATAATAATAATAAAATTTCATACGTCATACATATTATTAATTTTATTTTTTTCCAAAAAATTGGGTAAAAAAATAAAAAAAATCTTTCTTTTGACACACTTGACAACATTTTTTTGACTAACTTATAATACAATAATCTAGATTTCGGTCTAACATACCAATCCCGACCATCAAGATTTCTCCAAATTCAATGTTTCTACTCGTAATCACTTAAAATGAACGTTTTTTAACCAAAAAATATGCAAATTTCCTTGTTTTGTCACACTGGACGATTTTTTTGACACACTTCCGGTACAGTTATCAAACACATCGTCCTCGCCGCTCTTTTCATTAAGTAAACCTATTTTTAGAAAAAAAAAATTTTGAAATCCGTCCAGCGGTTTTCTAGATTTCGTCGGTTGTGACGGACGGACGGCCGACAGACAGACACACATTTCTTTTTTTTTTGCTTTTTTAGAATCAGTAGGTCCTAAAACGTAGAGAAATGCCATAAAAAGTGGGGGTAAGAATTTCACTTTGAGCTCATGAATGTAATACTTAGGTCTTTCAGACCGAAGTAATTCACTAATGAGAAACGCAACAAAATGATCATTCAGTATATTTTGCTATTTAAATCTATTTTTATAAAATTTCTGTTGTCAACACAAAAAAAATATGAATTTAAGATTGCACTTAATCCTAATATTATAGTATTTTCCCCACACTCCACTATAATTCCATCAATCTCCAAGTTTCGTGCTATAATAAGTCTTTGCTTTTAATCTCTTAGATATAAAAACGATTTTAAAAGAAATTAGAAAACATCCCGTCTTTTTTTTTACTCTAAGTTAGGCATGTTTAGTGTTAATTATATTAACATCTTATTAATAACAGTAAATCGTCAATTATCGTCTTATCAATAATAAGACAATTATCGTCAATAATCGTCCTATTAATAACAGATTAACTGTCAAAAGTAATGTACTAAATCATTTAATTTTGTATTTCAGGTGTTTCTTTTATATTCAATACTGTTACAATTTAAATCTAAAACTGTTCAACTTAAATGGAAGTTGGTTCCAAAAAAACTATTGAATTAAAAATTTACAGTTTACAAACAAAATTGGATCTTGTTGGATTGAAAAGATCATTTTACTTTTTGACAGATCAAAATCTAACGTTTAATATTATAATGTTATCGATGGTGCCAATATATTAGTTTTGGAGAAAACTTTATTTTGTGAATACAATTATAAAAATATGGAGGGGCTGAAATCTCACAGCTCTGAGATATCAAGACTTCGGTCTGGGTTAAGGATTTTGATATAGTTTTCGGCAAAAAACTTTTATGAGGACATGGTTTTTAGTTTTGGGCAGCGATGTATATCAAACATAACTCTTTGTTAAAGTCCAAGTATTTTTTTTAATCTCTGTTTAGAAATTTATTACAAAACTAACACGAAACATCAATACGATGCCGGAAAATTATAAAAGATCATAAATTAGCAAAATTTAGTAAAAAGATGATACAATCAGCAAACTACTCAAAAACCTCTCCATTTAGCGTTTCGAGAAAATATTACAAAATCACAAATTCATATTTCTTTCGAAATTCCAAAAATATTGTAAAAATTAAATAAAATCAAACTTTTTTCAAAATTCTAAAAATATTCCAAAAATTAATACAAAATCAAAGATTAAACTTTTTTCAAAAATTCTGAAAATATTGCAAAAATTATACAAAATCAAAAATTGAAACTTTTTTCAAAATTCCAAAAATATTCCAAAAATTAGAATAAAATCAAATATTTAAACTTTTTCTAAATTCTAATAATATTCCAAAAATTCTTAAAAATTCAAAAATTCAAACTATTTCCAAAACTCTACAAATATTACAAAAATTATAACAATATCAAAAATTGAAACTTTTTCCAAAATTATAAAAATTAAAATTAAATCAAAAATTTAAAGTTTTTCAAAATTCTAAATATATTCCAAAAATTCTTACAAAATCAAAAATTGAAACTTTTTCAAAATTCCAAAAATATTCAAAAACTATAACAAATTCAAAAATGTCCATGTCCAATTTCATTTTTAATTATATTTTCAGCAAACTATTCAAAAACCTTCAATTTAGCGATTCGAGAAAATATTACAAAATCACAAATTCACATTTCTTTCAAAATTCCAAAAATATTGTAAAAATTATAATAAAATCAAACTTTTTTCAACATTCTAAAAATATTCCAAAAATTATTACAAAATCAAAAATTGAAACTTTTTCTAAAATTCCAAAAATATTCCAAAAATTCTTACAAAATCAAAAATTAAAACTTTTTCCAAAATTCTAAAATTATTGCAAAAATTATTACAAAATCAAAAATACAACCTTTTTTCAAAATTCCAAAAAAAATTTAAAAACTATAACATATTAAAAAATTTCCATGTCCAAATTCGTTTTCAACTACATTAACGTCATAAAAACAGCTACATTTTTTCCCCAAAAAGTTGGCTAAAAAAATCAATGAAATCATTTTTTGACACGCTTGACATTATTTTTTTGACAAACTTATAATGCCATAATTCTCTATAATAATAATATATTTTCATGTTATACAAATTATTAAATTAATTTTTTTCCAAAAACTTGGGTAAAAAAATAAATAAAAATCTTTCTTTTGACACACTTGACAACATTTTTTTGACAAACTTATAATACCATAGTTCTCAATAATAATAATAAAATTTCATTTCAAACAAAATTTTAATTTAATTTTTTCCAAAAAATTAGGTAAAAAAATAAATAAAAATCTTTTTTTGACAAACTTGACAACATTTTTTTAAAAGACTTATAATGCCATAGTTCGCAATAATAAAATAAAAATATGGAGGGGCTGAAATCTCACAGCTCTGAGATATCAAGACTTCGGTCTGGGTTAAGGATTTTGATATAGTTTTCGGCAAAAAACTTTCACGAGGACATGGTTTTTAGTTTTGGGCAGCGATGTATATCAAACATAACTCTTTGTTAAAGTACAAGTATTTTTTATATCTGTTTAAAAATTTATTACAAAACTAAGACGAAACATCAAAACGTTGCCGGAAAATTATAATCAAAATTCCAAAAATATTGTTAAATTAAATAAAATCAAACTTTTTCAAAATTCCAAAAATATTCCAAATATTAGAATAAAATCAAATATTTAAATATTTTCTAAATTCCAATAATATTTCAAAAATTCTTAAAAATTAAAACAAAATTCCATAATTCTAAAAATATTGCAAAAATTATTACAAAATCAAAAATTTAAAAATTTTTTCAAAATTCCAAAAATTGTAATAAAATCAAAAATTTAAAATTTTTCAAAGTTCTAACAATATTCCAAAAATTCTTACAAAATCAAAAATTAAAACTTTCGCCGAAATTCTAAAAATATTGCAAAAATTATTACAAAATCAAAAATACAAACTTTTTCAAAGTTACAAAAATATTTAAAAAACTATAACAAATTCAAAAATTTCCATGTCCATTTCATTTTAAATTACATTTACGTCATAAAAACAGCTACATTTTTTCCCCAAAAAATTGGCTAAAAAATTAAATGAAATCATTTTTTGACACACTTGACATTATTTTTTGACAAACTTATAATGCCATAATTCTCTATAATAATAATAAAAAAATATCATGTCATACGAACTATTAATTTTATTTTTTTCTAAGAAAATAGGGTAACAAATAAATAAAAACCTTTCTTTTGACACACTTGACAACATTTTTTGACAAACTTATAATGCCATAATTCTCAATAATCATAATAAAATTTCATTTGAAACAAACAATGTTATTTTTTTTCCAAAAATTAAGTAAAAAACTAAATAAAAATCTTTTGACACACTTGACAACATTTTGTTGACAAACTTATAATGCCATAATTCTCAATAATAATAATAAAACTTCATTTCAAACAAACAATTAATTTTATTTTTTTTCCAAAAAATTGGGTAAAAAAATAAATAAAAATCTTTCTTTTGACACACTTGACAACATATTTTTGACAAACTTATAATGCAATAATCTAGATTTTGGTCTCACATACTAATCCCGACCATCAAGATTTCTCCAAATTCAATGTTCCTACTCGTAATCACTTAAAATGAAAGGTTTTTAAGCAAAAAATATGCAAATTTCCTTGTTTTGACACACTTGACGATTTTTTGACACACTTCCGGTACAGTTATCAAACACATCGTCCTTTCGGCTCTTCCCATTGAGTAAACCTATTTTTAGAAAAAAAAATTTTGAAATCCGTTCTGCGGTTTTCTAGATTTCGTCGGTTGTGACGGACGGCCGGCCGGCAGACAGACACACATTTTTTTTTTTTTGCTTTTTTAGAATCAGTAGGTCCTAAAACGTCGAGAAATGCCAAAAAAAGTGGGGGTAAGAATTTCACTTTGAGCTCATGAATGTAATACTTAGGTCTTTCAGACCGAAGTAATTTCATTTCGAACAAAATTTTAATTTAATTTTTTTCCAAAAAATTGGGTAAAAAAATAAATAAAAATCTTTCTTTTGACACACTTGACAACATTTTTTTGACAAACTTATAATGCAGTAATCTAGATTTTGGTCTCACATACCAATCCCGACCATCAAGATTTCTCCAAATTTAATGTTTCTACTCGTAATCACTTAAAATAATCGATTTTTAAGCAAAAAATATGCAAATTTCCATGTTTTGACACACTTGACGATTTTTTTGACACACTTCCGGTACAGTTATCGAACACATCGTCCTTTCGGCTCTTTCCATTGAGTAAACCTATTTTTAGAAAAAAAAAATTTTGAAATCCGTCCAGCGGTTTTCTAGATTTCGTCGGTTGTGACGGCCGGACGGCCGGACGGCCGGACGGACGACCGGACGGACGGACGGCCGACAGACAGACACACATTTTTTTTTTTTGCTTTTTTAGAATCAGTAGGTCCTAAAACGTCGAGAAATGCCAAAAAAGGTGGGGGTAAGAATTTCACTTTGAGCTCATGAATGTAATACTTAGGTCTTTCAGACCGAAGTAATTAAAAGCTATTTTTCATCTAAAACATCTTTATCTGTTTCTCAAAGGTAAGATATCATGTTTATCATAATGATGGTTTGAAATTGATTTGATACTATTCTTTCCTTAGGTATTGGGATCATTCAGCGGAGCCTATAGTATAGCTGATTACAAATGTGTTATAATAAAATCAGAATATACAGTTACAGCACTGGATTTTTAAACCTAAGAGTTATTAGTGAAAAAATTTTATATGTTTTATTTAGCATTATATATATTTTGTATTATATTTGTATAATATTTAATATTATGTATTAAACTGTATGCTGCATTAAATTTAAATTTTATTATTCATTTCAAAACAGTTTTTTTAATTCGTAAACGAGATTATTGACCGAAATCAAAAATATCCCATTTAGATGTCCCGCATTTTTCAATTTTAAATTAAAATGTATCAATTTAATAAATATAAATGATAAGTTTTTATTTTAAAACTGAGCTACTTTAAATATTTAAAAAAAAAGTGATTTAAAATCAAAAACTAAATTTATTTGATACTGATATCTAAAACGACATTTTTCGGATTATTTATGGTACAAAAAGTTGAACTTTAACGTCCTAGGACTTTATAAAATTTTACAATGTCGTAGGACGTTAAAGTTCAACTTTTTGTACCATAAACGTTGAACTTTAACGTCCTAGAACTTTATAAAAATTTATAAAGTCCTAGGACGTTAAAGTTCAACTTTTTGAGCAAAATTTAAAACTCATTTCTTTTTATTTTAATAAATTTCTAGTATGAAATAAAATTTTCTATTTACCTCAAACGAAAAGTGTTTTTAGAGGTACTCACTAGTAAAACAACTAGCTCGTACTTTAAAGTTTCACTTTTTGTTCTAGATAAATAATAGTATATTACATATCTAGAGTTGTAAATAGCATTTTACATGCGAGGGAAAATTTTGCGCACGAGACGCGTAGCGTCGAGTGCAGTATCCTCACGAGCATGGAAAATGCTTTACAACTCGAGATTTGTTATATACTTTTCCTACGACTTTGTTTTAATGCCCAAACACATATAGTTACTTGAAAAAATGAACTACTAATTATAAATAAAATGCAAATAGTTTACAAATTGTGGTAGGCTTTGCATTATTCTGTGTCAAAATGAATTGAAATATTTAATTTTTAAAAATCAAATTTTTCTTTAAATAAAAATTTTTCTTTTTATTAAAAGCGTGCGGTAATATATATATGAAAATCCATTACCGCACGCTTTTTTTTACTTACCGCACGCTATTTGAAATAATCAATTTACATGTCATGGATAGTGAGATGTAATTTATAATTTACTGTGATAGGAGTAGGAAAATAACTATTTTGAAACTACAATTTCCACGTTTTGTATGATTTCATATATATTATTACTTCGGTCTGAAAGACCTAAGTATTACATTCATGAGCTCAAAGTGAAATTCTTACCCCCACCTTTTTTGGCATTTCTCGACGTTTTAGGACCTGATTCTAAAAAAACAAAAAAAAATAACTGTACCGGAAGCGTGTCAAAAAAATCATTATATGTGTCAAAAATAGCAAATTTTCATATTTTTGGCTTAAAAAACGTTCATTTTAAGTGATTACGAGTAGGAACATTAAATTTGGAGAAATCTTGATGGTCGGGATTGGTATGTTAGACCGAAATCTAGATTATTATATTATAAGTTTATCAAAAAAAAGGAACCAATCCCGGTATGTGAGATCAAAAACTAGATTATTGCATTATAAGTTTGCAAAAAAATGTTGTCAAGTGTGTCAAAAGAAAGATTTTTACTTATTTTTTTACCCAATTTTGAAATGAAATTTAATTATTATTATTGAGAATTATGGCATTATAAGTTTGTCAAGAAAATGTTGTCAAGTGTGTCCAAAGAAAGGCTTTTATTTATTTTTTACCCAATTTTTTTAGAAAAAAAAATAAAATCTTTAAAAAATAAATAAAAACATTTCTTTTGACACACTTGACAACATTTTTTGACAAACTTATAATGCCATAATTCTCAATAATAATAATAAAATTTCATTTCAAAGAAACAATTTTATTTTTTTCCAAAAAATTGGGTAAAAAACTAAAAAAAATCTTTTGACATACTTGACCACATTTTTTTGACAAACTTATAATGCCATAATTCTCAATAATAATAATTAAATTTCATTTCAAACAAACAATTTTATTTTATTCCAAAAAATTGGGTAAAAAATATATAAAAATCTTTCTTTTTACACACTTGACAACATTTTTTTGACAAACTTTTATTGCCATAATTCTCAATAATAATAATAAAACTTCATTTCAAACAAACAATTCATTTGATTTTTTTTTCCAAAAAATTAGGTAAAAAAATAAATAAAAATCTTTCTTTTGACACACTTGACATGACACACTTCATTTTTTTGACAAACTTATAATGCAATAATCTAGTTCTTGATCTCACATACCGATCCCAACCACCAAGATTTCTCCAAATTTAATGTTCCTACTCGTAATTAAAATGAACGTTTTTTAAGCCAAAAATATGAAAATTTGCTATTTTTGACACACATAATGATTTTTATGACACACTTCCGGTACAGTTATAGAACACAGCGTCCTTTCGGACCTGTCCCTTGTGAATACCTATTTTTAGAAAAAAAAATTTTGAATTCCCTCCAGCCGTTTTCCCTGCAGTGTAGGTTATGACGGCCGGCCGACAGACAGACATACATTTATTTTTTTGCTTTTTTAGAATCAGTAGGTCCTAAAACGTCGAGAAATGTCAAAAAAAGTGGGGTAGGAATTTCACTTTGAGCTCATGAATGTAATACTTAGGTCTTTCAGACCGAAGTAATAAAGCAAGAAATTTTCAAATATAATATCACGAGTCGTCAAATAATAGTCGATTGTTTTTCATAATCATTATTACGAATGTCATTTGAAGTTAACCTCAAATGGCGTGAGTGGTAATGTTGAAAAATAATCGACTAATAATTTGGTGACGATTTGTATTTAGCAGACAATTTAACGAACAGAAATAGTAACATTATTTCATACAACATAATCATACATAATAAAATAAGATTTCATCTTAGTAGGCGCATAAATGTTATAAATTTGTAATTTATTTTTGACAAATAAACATAAACATGCAATCATTTATGAATGAAAACGGACATTTTTACTATTTGCAAATTGCATTTTCACATAATTTTGTATGTGAATTTTTATTTTATATTAAAATATTAAGCAGGCTGAAAATATTCGAAAATATTCGCTGTTCCTTCCCACCAGAGAAAAATAATCGAAACAATTCGTTTTGATTTGTTAAAAAATAGTAAATGAAGCGTTTTTATTGGACCTTATCGAAACTTTATTTAGTGAGTTGAATTGTCATTAATATAAAATTTAAATGGACTATCATTAAAGCAATGCCTACTTATTTAATTCGTTTTATATTTATTATAAAAAATTACAAAACAATAAAGGGAGGGAATTAAAATTGGAAGTTAGATCCCTTATAACTTTTGACCCCCATTTCCGCAAAATTTTCATAATTATGATGCAGAGGACCTAATCTTTCTATTTGTATAAAAAATCGCTATTTTGAAAACCGGGATAAAATAGGAATATTCCATTTTGGGTTTTTTTTTTCAATTTAATAAATCAATTAATTGTTTGAAAGTAAAAACTAATTTTAAAATAAAAATTCAATATGAGAATTTAATACAAAACTTAAAATAGAAAATTTCATTTTTATTGCAGCACTTTCATACAGAAATTTAGTTTTTCGGCAAACGGCTGTAAAGTTTAACTTTACTGCCGCTAGGGAGCTAGCTAAAGTCTTACTTTTTAGCCTGACAGCAAAAGTAACGTCTAGCGACAGCAAAAGTAACACCATTTTTATTTTATATTACGGAGGCTGTAAAGTAGCATTTGTTATTTGTTAGTTTGTTATTTTTTCAAACATATTGTATAACCATGACAGCAAAAAATAAGTTGATTCTCATATTATGAAATTTTGAAAGGCTGCTTGGATAAAAAAATTTTATTCATACAAATTTAAATGTTTTTTTCTCTTTTTTTGGAAGTAATTATGACGGTACAAATTCATATTTATAAAAAGTTTGATGTATTAATTTCATATTTATAAAAAATTTAAACGTTTGCCGAAAAAATCGTGTATTTAATTCGGAGCTAAAGTGACTTTTTGTGTTTTGTCTATAATTGTCAAACTATAGACTCAACACAAAAAGTATCACTTTAGCTCCTAATTAAATAATGTACTATTTAATGTTGCTCTTTTTATATAGTTTACATTTTTTTAATAAATAAAATTTAATTTTATGGACACTTTGTTCTAAATTTAAGTTTTCTTCAGTTTTTATTTGGTTTTATAATAAACGTCAAAAAAACCTTAACCAAATCTTTAAGATAAAACGAACTGAACTTTACTTTAGGTTTACATTATCGACTATAAATGATCTAGTGCATTTTCATACATATCTACTTTACGTTAAGTTAGGGTTAAGGATAGGTTTACCGACTAAAAATCGGACATAACACTAAAACCATATTACTCGCCATACAAAATGTCTACACTGTTTCATTGCTACTGGCTTAGCGTTTTTAATTTATTTCTTAGTATCTTGGGTAAAAGACTAAATTTGTAGAAAACCAAAAAAAGGTGGTACTTTAGGATTTCGCCATCCTTGGAAAATAAAACTTAAACATTTTTTATAAAGCCCTATTCTATAATATTCTGTAATTCTGTAATACTCGGTAATTTGAGTATGTTTTGGGTAAATAATAAATCTTTAAAACATGAAAAAATGAAAGAAAAATAGTAGTTTAACCAATAAGTGTTTAATGTATTAGTTAATTCTTAAGGAAACGTTTAAAATTCAAGCAAGGCTCGAGCGAAAATTTTTAATTTGCGAGAGAATAAAATACATTAAACACGAATTGATTACATTACCTTATTCTCTCACAATGAATTATGTATTATATAAAATAGAAACGTTTTCTACAGTTAAAATAATAAATGTTTATTGTTTTAATTGAGAAATAAAATTTCTGATTAACAAAAACCCTGATGATAAAAAAAACCCCATTCCATACAATCAACCAAATTCAACTAAAAGAAATAACATAATGTTTTTATTTGGCTTAGTTGAATTAAAAAAATGTTTATTGTTTATAGCCAATTATTGTCTATTTTGTTATTATTTACCCAACGCTTCGAATAAATTTCTTATTCATTGTCGGCTTTTTTACTAAAAAAACCCTTGAAAATGAATAAGAAATTTATTCGAAACGTTGGGTAAATAATAATAAAATAAACAATAATTGGCTATAAACAATAAAAAAAATTTTAAAAGAAATAAGAGAATTTAACTTAAAATTTGATTTTTGAACAAACTGTAGCAAAGCCATTGTGATTATAATTTGAAAAATAATTTTAATACAATCAAAACAATTTGACTAATTGAATCATACTAATTGAATAATGATCATTTTCTACAGGAAAATATCCATTAGACAATAGGTTAAGTTCATTAATCTATTGGTTTGAAAACAATATAATAATACGTATAATTATTATGGAATAAACATGCAAATAAAGTTGATATTAATAATTGGAAGAAAATAAAGGTTCTTTTTATAATCGCAGTGTTTGAAAAATTTAAATTAAAACAAATCATCTAAAAATAAAAATATTGTTTGTCAATGTAATATTTTTATAAATCTTCACCTTTCAAACAAAAGAATAATTACTAAAACCAGTTGACCCGTTCGACAACAATTTATCTTTAATCTCTTCATGTCACTATTTTTTTAACAAATATCGGCGCACCCTGTGTCAAAACTAGTGAAAAAAAATAAAAAAGCGTATTAATTTTTTTTATTATACTATCGATTACCAAAGTAACAAGGTAATCGTAAAAGGTTGGATTCAAATTTCTTATTTTATCGGCCTCTTAATTCGATTTTCTATATTTCTATCTACATTTGAATTAAAACAAATAAAAACTTTTATCAACATTTGGGTGCAAACCCTTAAAAATATAAATTATTAATTAAAAAAAGTGATAAAAATTTTAAAATTTGGGCACTAAGCTGTTGTTGAAGCCGTCAATGGCTTTCTACTGACAATATTTCAGATCCTTCCGTGCAGTAGAAAATGCCAACAGCAATCTTACTAAATTTATTAAACTTTTAACCGATTTGCTATTTTTGAAAAGAGTTTGAAAATGGTATTGGATTATTTAAAATATATATTCCTTTTAGTGATTGGCAATTCACTTAACTAATTTTGTTTATGATGTTCATCATAAACAAAATTAGTTAAGTTGTTTCATGAAAGCTATTCATCCAGTAAGATCTGTGCTAGCAAAAATGAAATAATTGGCTGAATTTCGTTATACATAAATTTTTTAAATTAGTAATTTTTAAATGATAAGTTAGAATGCAAACTACTCATCTTCCCGATTTTTGTCGATTATAAGCAGATATATGACTATTTCAAATAAAACTGTTCATGTATTTCTCTACTATCATTTTGACATCATAAGCAAGCTCAGTCAATGTTAGTAAGCTAAGTAAGACAAGTTATAAAAACTGACAGTTCAGAGTTCCCAGCACAAAGTTGTGCACGAAAAGAAAATGGAATATCAAACTGTCTTATAGTTGACCCCGGAGTCGTGGTGGTGTGTACTATGATGGTGTTGTTATCATTGGCCAAAGTGAAGTATTAATGAAGGATATTTACGCCGTAACCTTATAATTTCGGCATGGTTCCTGCATGCTTCATTGAATAAACGCTAAAAAAATAATAAGAGAGAAAAGGGTGTTATATAATCAAAACTTTTGTACAAAAGTAACTAAATAAGCACATATTCAAAAACAACGATTGTTTAAATTGATTTAAGACTAAGAAATGATCATGATTTGCTTTGATGTGGAGCAGAGGATTGGATTGTAACTCACAGATCACCACCGATCTAATCAAAACTTTGTAAAGCTTAAGTTTGGTCGTAATTGAAACATACGTTATCTAAAGAAGAGTTTTGTTGGAAAGAAGCATTAATTACCTGTAGTAGATTTATATATAAGAACTAATCATGGGTTGTTTTGTGTGAAAACGTGGGTTGTTTTGTTGTAAGTTTCTTCTTCATTGCAATAGAAAAGGGGATCGCTACCAAATGCTAAATAGTTAATACATATACTACTCGTTTGTAATTTATTGTATAATTAAATTTTGTTCATGCTAATTTAATTTCTGATAATCGCGAGTGGGTTATGACTTATGAGTGAGACTAACACCCTCATTTTACCAAAACTAATCATTTGAAAAATAAAAATAAAATAAAATAAAATTCACTTTGTTCACTTTGGTTTAGAAATGTTTATAAAATGCCTATTTACAGATTTAAATCTGTCTCTGGGTTTAATTTCATTATTTTACTTATTAAAAATTTATAAAATCATTTCAAATTTTAATTATAAATTATTATATTCACGATGCCCATAACCTAGATGTCCAATAAAGTTTTTTTTTGTGCCATGAATGTTCCATATAGGATAGAAGACTGTCTTCAAGTATCCCTCACCTGTATTAGTTTCATCAATTCACTCAATTTTATAGTCGAGTTTCCTTGATGACTTAATTTAATCGATTTGTTTTTATAAGGTGGGATCAACCTATAGTTTTTCCAATTTATCACGTATAGTTGCTGATTAATTATGGTTAATTGAAAAACCAGTGTGTTGATGGTTGTTAATGTTTTCTTTAAAAACACTTTGATCTGGATAGGATTCGAACTCCGGTCCACTAGGGCACTCAACTCACTCCAATAAAGCTAGACAACCAATTTAAAGTGTTTTAGAGATTTAGTGCTCTTAACATTTTCTGATAAAAGGGTTTCCAGTTTGTTCAATACGAAATTTGTTGCATGTTTAGCAGTTTAATTTTTTTACATCGGTTAGTTTTTCAAAATATACTGTTATTATTTATCAAATTACTGTTCGTTCCTAAACTTGTAAAACCTTATTTGTTTAAAATATTTTGGGATAAATTTGGAAAAATATGAAGAATTATGTTCATTATAGAAACTTTAAAATATGAAGTTGACACCTTCTAACCACCTTCCAGACGCCTTCAATCCACAATCATTTAAAAAAGTTTCCACCAACACATCAGAACGCACGTTGTTGTGGGACCTATATTTTGCTGTTATGACACATATTGTAATGGTTACACAACAATTTATATAAAAAAAGTTTGAAAGTAGCTATTAGTTTGAAAGTAGCTATATTCTAAATTTACAGCTTTTTTAAAAAATATTTTAGAGAAATTTAAGCTCCAAACTGCTTAGAATATGTAATTAAAGTCAGTAAAAAATAAATTAAAACTAATCTTTTACCATTTGACAATTCAATGGATGTGTGAAAATCAAAATGTAAAACATTTTATGTTGAACAAACCGGAAGGCTTTTAATTAACTTATTTCTTTTATTTTATTAATTTCAAAATAATTCCAGACAGATTTAAGTTTTTTTTACTTTGGATGTTTATATTTCTTTCCTCAATAAATATTTTGTTGAGTTTGAAAGTTGTTGCTTTTTGTGTAATGTTGTTCGAATTTTTTTTACGGCAACAACAACACAGCTCGATAAATTATTTCGTCAAGTAAATTTTACACATTTGTAAATGTTCGATTTTGTGTAACTTTTACACTTTAAAATTTCTAATTCTTTAAAGGGAATGAAGAAATTCTACAAAATATGGAGAAATTATATAAAGTCATACATACAGTTTATTTATTTAGCGTATGGTTTTTTTTGTGACACATTAAAAATTAAACTTAAAAATAGGTAGACTCTTCTATGAAATCTACCTAAAACAAAACATGGATACACATTAAATGAACTTACAATCGGTTTGATTGCGCGTCTTTTAAGTAAAAATTAAGAAGTAAAATATTTGAACATTGGGCAGTACATTTGAACATTAGATGTTTACATCGAGCGAGTCTATCCATGCTACTACATCCGGAGTTGCCAAATGGATGTCTGAGATATTGCCATTGTAACGTCGAATCGGACACACAGTTGCAATGTGTTTTATAGTTTGTTGTGGAGCGCCGCAGTCACACTCAGGGGACTATGAAATGCCCCACTTGTAGAAGAAATCAGCACAACGTCCATGATTCGTTCTTATTCAGTTTAATGTAGTCTAGGTATGACGTGGCAAATCAAAACCAGGTTGGGTAGAAGTCGGGTTAGTAATAGAAAGGCCAGTTGTGTTGTAATGTTGCCAGGAGGTGTCCCAGGCATCCAAGATGTTAAAATCAGTTCCCAGCAAGTTGCTGGCAGTTTTATGTGGAGGCTTTCTTGGCTTCAATCGACAACGAGTGTGGTCACCGTAATATTCGTACAAGAGTAACGTGATGTTGTTGGTTACCTTTTTATGTTCACGCATGAGAGCATGCGAGCGTCTGAGTGCAGGTGGAGCGATATTGCTTAACACAGGGAGCCAAGGTAAAGGGGTGGATCTGATAGTACCACTTATAGTACGCATCGTGGCATGCAGCTGGCAGTCAACTTTTTGAGTATGTGTGCTATACAACTAGACTGGTGCGCCATACTCAGCCACTGAGTAAACCAGACTTAGAGCAGTTGTTCGGAGGGTAGCTGGAGTAGCACCCCATGTAGAGCCAGCCAGTTTGTGCAATATATTGTTTCTCATTTTAAGTTTTTGTGACGTATTTTCTAGATTGAGTTTAAAAGAAAGAGTTCTAACGAGAGTAATGCCCAGGTACTTTGGCTGTTGATTGTATTTAATGACAATGCCGTTAAATAACACTGATAGTTCGTGTTTTGCCAGTTTGTTGTTTAAGTGGATACAGGAGCTCTCAGTTTTACTTAGATTGGGAAATAAGCTCCACGTTCGGAAATAGTCATTCATTATCGCTAGGCCAGTTGAGAGCAAATCCTCCAAAACACGCGTGTCCTTGTTTTGAGTGGCCAGGGTCCAATCATCAGCGTAACCAAATTTCTTTGATGTTGTGTCAGGAATGTCATGAATGTACAGATTAAAAAGTAATAGCGCCAGGACGGAACCCTGTGGTAAACCATTGTTAAGCATTTTAGACCTACTACAGGAATTATTTAGATGAACTTTGAATACACGATTACTCAGCATGTTGTTAATTAAACGCGAGATACATACAGTGAGGTTTCAATTTGTAAGCTGAGAAAAAACTTTTCAACAGAAACACAGATCTTAATAATAACTTGTCGCCTTTCTAACTCAGTTGTTAAAGCTCTAGCCTTGTTAATCAATGGTACCGGGCTCGATTGCCACTACGATAGACCACTTTACCCATACATTTTTAAGAATATGAGTTTTCAGACCTGGTCGTTAATTAATTATTCTAAATGTTCTATGTAAGAAACTGTATGTAAGAAAATGGCCACTTTATTTAGATGTTTAGGTCACAAATGTAAACCCTTACACATAAACTGACGAATCGCATTTATCTGTATTTGAGCATAAAATCCAACCCTTTATTTTGGGTTCAACTAGGATAAAATATGAGAAGTATATGAAAATGTACTTTAGTACTCCAAAGAGTGAATGACTGCCGGGAGACTACGTTCGAAAATTGATCTAATGCATGACCTTAAAAAATCAATTAAGATGTTAAGTATACCAAATATGGTGATGAACATCTTCGGTGTGGTTCGCCAAAGTTAATACAGCCCTGAAGCAAGAAGGCCACAAAAAAAATTTAGAATAATAGAAATTTTTCTTCTATCATCAGTTACATATTTTATTTTGTTTATCTGAGAAATTAAAATGGTACTTTGTTTCGGACACCAGATACTTAAAAAATAAGATATAGGAGAAATAAGAGATATAAAATAACATTGCATGCACAATGAAATTACTTTTACTCATGGTTTGTATGAATATTTATTTTGACAAAAAAAATTATTTTTGAAATATAATATATTTCTCAATGAAAAAGTTAAAGATTTCTTAACTTTTTCCTCATGATTATTAGAGAATCACCCTAGCTACATTTTAAGGCATTGTGCTACTATTAAAAAATAATAATAAAAAGTTGCTCAAATCTCATGAGTAAAAGTAATTTCATTGTGCATGCAATGTTATAAAGTTTAAAAAATTTGCTCAACCGTCAAGGACACTGAAAAAGCTGTTACCAAGTTTTCACTGTCATATGATATTGTTATCTTGTACATGATTCAATTCGAAAAAATTGAGTAGGAAATGAAATATGAATGATTTGATATTCTAATAAATAACTTACATAAAGAAAAACCTATTGCTCCCAAATATGTGTACTATAACACAACACCTCTGTGTGCTCAATGTATATTTTTTAAATTCACAAATTTATTCAAATTCTCTTTCTTGTACATTTCTTAAAGATTATATTTAAATGTAAATTGTACCCCAAACAATTTGTTTTTATTTCAATATATAACATTGAACTTGCTAATGAGATTACCAACAATAAGGATGATTTTTTTGTTGGAGTGAAAATAATGATTACCTTATTTAACATAATTTGCCTAAATTTTCTTTTAGTTTTCCTATAATAACGATAAAAAAACTTAAGCAATGTAAATTCTATTGATTATATATTTTAAATCTACTTTTAGAATTACTGACTACCTACGTATATACTAAACGGAAAATCATCAAGAGGAAAACATATTTATTCAAAACTTTTCTATTGTTCTCACTTTGTTGTTTTTCTTTTTATATATTTTAAATTTTCTTTTCAAATAATAATAGATAAGAATATTTTCGCACCTGCTTTCTTTTTTTTTTGTTTTCGAAGAAACAAGTTTTGATAAGAATAAAAAATTGGATTTTCTGGTTTTTGTTTTTCAGGTTATCTTGCGTGTTCATTTATATTAAAAAAATTATTTTAAGTTTTTTGGCAGGAAAGGTTTTTTATTAGAAAATAATAACAGATTACTCAAGATGTTACTTCTTAGAAAGAAAACCAATTGAAGCATTACTTCTAAGGCCTAATAACTATAAATAGATGTGTCATTTACAATTAAAGAACAAACCTTCTTTGCTTCTTGCTATATTGTGTAAAAATTTTAGTTAAAGAGTTCGTTCTTCGTTCTTTCAAATCGTTTTAGAATATTAGAAATGTTATCCAGTCGGGCAAGTTTTTTAGTTACTACACCTGTCAATTAATTTATACCAATTATCAAAATAAAATAATTTTAACAACAAATAATTTTTCTGTTACATAGAATCCTTGTATGTTTCCATAACAAAATGCGTTCTGAGGCGTTGATAGACGCAAAATAAAAATAATGGTTTTCTTTTAAAAAATAAACAAATCTTATTACATATTAAAATTAATATAGGCCTTAATAATTGATGTTTAGATAGGGCAAATAAAAATTATGGAATTTCACCTGCTAATTTGTTTAAAAATTTGAGGGAAGGAAACTAAAATGAGGTCGCAAATAATTCGGCAATAATTCGGGATATTCCTCAATCATGTGACGCATTGTGTTCTTCAATGATACGAAAACCTCTATATAGAGTTCAAGATAGAGGCTTATTTCTTTAAACATTAGCGTGTCATCAACGAACTGACTTAATAGAGTTCCTCTCATAGCTAGCGCCCCTAAGTTATCACCTTATAGTGATATCTCACTGCTTTTGTCAGTGGTATATGTGATATCTCACATTTGCTCAAAATAAACTGTCAATTGCAGAGACTGTGTTAGGCAAGGTTGTCACGTTCGTAGATAAAAATTAAAAATAAAATTAGGAATCAACAAAATCCAATCCCTCTAAGAACGAAACACTTGCGAGATTACTAAAGTTCGCAAAAACAAACCTTCTAAAACGAAAACTACTTCACTTTCAGTTGAGAAACACTTTCAGTTATCTCTGTTTTTTTAAATTTGCAAGCAGCGAATATATTATATAATCATTTCGAACCGGGGGCCCTATTCTTAAACCATTGCGAAAATTTTCGGTATCGAGTTAATGTCAAAGTATTACGAAAATCTTTAAATGCTATTCTTGAAAACATATTACGAAAATTTTCGCAATGAAATGTTACTAAAATTTTGGTAGTAGTTTTTTCGTTCCTTATTTCATTTTCGAAATAAAATTTACATGAAAAAAATCTCACTTTTAAATTTTTCATGAGTAAGTTTGGGATAGTTATAATAATTCAAGATTTTATTAAGGGTAGCGAAATCCGAAATTCGACGTCCACGCCGTGCTGCCTGGTTAATGCTGACAGAATTAGGTTGGTGTACCGGAGACAAGCAGGGTAAAAACTGCTTAGTCAATCATGGTACATCATGGCGAATTGGCGCCTTAAAACCAATGCGACTCAAGCGTCTGTTCTCCATGTCAGGGGCGGCTTGAAGCGGGTGTCTGTCTTGGATCAAGCGGCTCGCTATATAAACGTGTCAAAAGGTTGTTTCTGGTAACCTTAAGATGCAGAACGGACCCATTCACGACAATTTGGGTTGGGCCTAAGGTTAACACCCTAACCCCGGAAAAAAAATTATTTGTTAAATTTGGAAATCAGAAAAGAAAAACAGACCCGGACAAAAACAGAATTTTACCTGGACGTGAAAAAGGACCAGACTACCGAATCGGAACGTGGAACGTGCGCAGCCTGAGCGCTCCTGATGCTCTTATAAGTCTGGAAACAGAGGCTGAGAGGTATGGGATGGATATCATAGCTCTGCAAGAAATTAGACAGCCAATAATCGGAAAACAAGATTTGGATAGTCACTCTCTATACTGTAGTGGTCATCCTTCTCGAAGAGAATTTGGAACTGGCTTTCTTGTTGGTGCACGCATACAAGAAGCCGTGATGAAATTCATCCCGGTCAGTGAGAGGATTTGCTACCTACGTGTACGTGGTACATATAACAATATTTCTCTTATTGCCGTGCATGCACCTACTGAAGCTAAGACCGTCGACGAGAAGGATAATTTCTACATAGCACTGGAAGAGGTTATGAAACAAACACCAACACGCGACTTCACTATGGTTCTTGGTGACTTTAATGGACAGGTTGGAAGAGATGTCTCTTATGGAAATGTGGTGGGCCCCAACAGTCTGCATTTGAATTCGAATGATAATGGTGAGAGAATGACTGAGTTTGCATTATCAAATAATTTGAGAATTGCCAGTACTTTCTTTCCGCACCGATCGATTCATAAGCAGACTTGGGTCTCACCGAATGGAAACACTCGAAATCAAATTGATCACGTGCTAGTTACAGCACGTTTCTTTTCGAGTGTTCTGGATGTGCGATCCTTTAGAGGTGCATACATTGGAAGTGACCACTTTCTTGTATGTGCTAAAATAAGGTTCCACTTCCCAAACCCAAGCATTCCGAAATTCAATCAACGGAAACGATTTAACATCTCATCACTAAAGAATGCAGAAACAGAAGAGAAATATCAAAACCATATTGCCGAAACATTGGAGAAATCAGAAACCATTAATGGAGACGTCGATAAGTCATGGTATTTGCTCAAAGATGCTGTTTTAAGCGCTGCTGAGGGAATACTTGGACGACCACAAAACAACTCCCAGAAGCCATGGATGGATCAAGCATGTCTTGACGCTATTCAATACAAAAGAGATTGCTATCTGAAATGTCTGCAAGGACGCAACACCAGGTCCACGAAGGAGAACTATAAACTGGCAAGACAAGCCGTTACAAAGTTATGTAGACGAACGAAGAGAGAATGGTGGAAGAGAAAGTGTGAGGAGATTGAAAGCTTCAATAAGGAACATCAATCGCGTAACTTCTTTCAACAGGTTAAAACCTTAAAGAAGGGCCCTCAAACTAGATCGACTGCTATTCAAAACGAAGATGGGGAGCTACAAGTAGACCTTAAAAATATTTTAGATACTTGGGCCGCTTATTTTGAGAATCTTCTCAACTTAAGTGACCAGCAACAAGTCGGGCGACGAGCAAAGCTTATTCGTGCGTCAAAGGTACATGTAGACGAACCCACCAAAGAGGAATTCGATGCGGCGCTGTCAAAATTAAAATGCAATAAAGCACCTGGTATCGACGATATAACATCCGAAATGATTGTACATGGTGGTGAAACTCTATCCTTAAGATTGTTTGAACTTGTTCAAATGATATGGAGGACTGAAGCCATGCCACAGGACTGGAACACAGCTATGCTGATACCAATCCATAAAAAAGGTAATCGCCTACAATGTGCAAACTACAGAGGAATCGCTCTACTCTGCACAGCATATAAGATCTTTTCTTACATTTTGCTATCCAAAATCAATCCTTTTGCTGAACAACTGTTTGGAGAATATCAGTGTGGCTTCCGGCGGGGCCGAGGTACCACCGATGCACTTTTCTCGATAAGGATGATTTTGGAAAAGTGCCGAGAGTTCAACATACCAGTGCACCAACTCTTCATTGATTTCAGGCAGGCCTACGACTCTCTCGAACGAGAGACTCTATGGTCTGCTCTGGTGTCAATGGGAATTCCTGGTAAACTGGTATCACTATGCAAAATGACAGTACAGAACTCTCAATGCTGTGTACGAGTAAAGAACGAAATATCAAGGTTTTTTAAAGTCGACTCCGGGTTAAGACAAGGTGATGCTATCTCTCCTATACTTTTTAATTTAGCCTTGGAATATGTGTGCCGTCAAAAGAAACTACCGACTAACAACAACATCTTGTCAATAAACTCAGTACAGATGATTGCTTACGCTGATGATGTTGTCATCCTCGGCCGAAGTGAAGCTGTTATGAGTGAGACTTTCAAGTCGCTTGAGAGTGGTGCTAGAAAAATTGGTCTGCAAATTAACTACAATAAAACCAAACATATGAATGTTTCAAGAGAGGCTGAGAAGAAAGATTTGATGTGCGGCGATGAACGAATTGAGGGAGTTGAATCTTTTAAATATTTGGGATCAATGCTTGACTCAAACAACAGCATACTTACAGATATAAAAGCTCGAATCGCTGCAGGTAATCGAACTTTCTACTCAATCAAACCTCTCCTTGGATCTCCGTATGTATCAACTAACACCAAGCTCAAGTTATACAAGACATTGATTAGACCGGTTGTGATGTATGGGTCACAAACGTGGACCCTTACACAAAATGACGAATCGCATTTATCTGTATTTGAGCGTAAAATCCTACGCTACATTTTTGGTCCACTTAAGACAGACGATGGAGAGTATAGAACCCGATATAACTTTGAGATCAGAGACCTTCTTGAGGGTCCTGATATAATAGGTTGTATCCGTTCTAATAGGATCGCTTGGTTTGGGCATGTTCTACGAGCCGATTCACAGTCTGGAATGATTAGAAAAATGTACGTTAGTACCCCAGGGAGTGGGCGACCGCGAGGTAGACCACGACTACAATGGGAGACTGACGTAATAAACGACCTTAAAAAAATCGGCTGCCATGGTAATTATGTCGCTGTTGCGAATGACCGTGGTGAATATTCGAAGCTGATTAGCCTGGCAACGCTCCTACATGGAGCATGAACGCCGTTAAAAAAAAAAAAAAAAAAGAATGCATAAATTTGAATTAAATGACCAATTGCTATGAAAAGTGGAAAACCATAACAAACTCCTATCCCAATTCCAGCTCAGGATCGAACCGGTGTCCTTCTGATCAGAGATATTGGTTAACCATTAAACGCACTCGACCAGTGAATAGTTGGGATTTGTCTCCCATATTCGTAGATCCATAATGTTCTTCATTCAATGTCAACTTAGTTGAAGTATGAAGAACGGTAAAACATGTTCGTAGAGTATACTATAATAAGACAAGACAATATAACAAGACAAGAAAATTGAGGTAAAAAATTGCTACGTTAAGAAGATAGTCCAAAAACAAATTTTTATCTCCCCGAGCTCGAATTGAGATAAGAGTTTATTTAGGTACTGTCGATATATTACAATTTATTTTTTTTTAATTTAGTTTTAATAAGGCTGCTATATTTAGTGCCGATTGTGTGAACGCAAATAGAAGATATATCCTCGGATATAACGCCGTTTGTATTATATGATGAATCACGATAGAACAAAAAATGACTCCATGGATATTCTTCTATTCTCTGTTTTATCTGCGGTTTTTCTTGTTTAGAACTGTGATAAAAACAATTTGTTTTTATTTTTCTTGACATGCGCATAGCAGGATAATTTTGTTTATTTCCATCTTTAGCATTTGTGCGTTTCTAAAATTTGTTTTTTGATATAAATTAAAATATTCTAATATAATTAATTTAAGTTTTCAAATAATTTTTTTTTAATTTACAACTAAATTTATTTAATAAAAAAGTCCAAGCGGCACGTATATCCGCTAGAAATAGGTAGATTTCGAGATCAGACAGTTTTGTGTGCCAGTAGAATCTGATGTATCATATTAGTTTAAACAACACAAACTAATTTAAAACAGATATCGAACAAATTTTAAAAAGAAAATTAGCTACATATAAGTAAAACTATATCTATCCAATTTTGCAACAAACAAATATCAAATCTACCTCAGAACATGTGTGTGACAATTTATGACACAAACCTACGCTATATCATATGTCGTCCAATTACTGCAAAATATCAAAATAGCTTATTTCTAAGAAAAAAATTAATTTCTTCTATTCAAACCTTTTTACTTTTTTTTTTCATTGACTGTTATAAGGTTTTTGAAAATTGTAGTTATGGATTGTTGCAAACTTTTTTGTTGAAGCCAACAAGTCAAAAACCTCTAACTGCAGAGGTTTATATTTATAGGAAACAGATTAAAATGTTTCTACAGATTCTAAATTTATGAAGTTTTTAAAAATATTAGTATCCAAACGGCCGTTATAACGGATTGAAAAAACGAATTTTTTTTCTAGTATAAAGCCTCTAGTTATTTAACCATGTGTCAGATTTTTCTGATTTACGAACTTGTCCAAGATATTAATAAAGCACACATGTTTACGGAAGGTTTTTTGATCTGGCTCCACAAATGCGACCGTGAGAGTGCCGGTTGATTCAAACGCATTTTGTGTTTTTGTTGGAGCCGCTCACTCAGAAACCTCCAACTGCAGAGGTCTTTTTTTTTAAAGAAACTGATTAAAAGGGTATCAAAGATTCTAAATTTATGAAGTTTTTAAAAATATTAGAATCCACGCGGCCGTTATAACGGATCTAAAAAACAGCATTTTTTTCTTTCTACTATAAAGCCTCTAGTTTCTTAACCATGTGTCGGATTTGGCTGATTTACGAACTTGTTCAAGATATTAATAAAACGCACATTTTTAAAATTTTGTTCATACAATCGGCCCCTACAGTCATATATTTATTTATTTACAGGACGAAATATATGGAATACAAAACTATGTAATATGTACAAAATCTTTGTGTCTGCATTTAAATATGCACATTCATTTAAGTATTTTATCGTGCGTTATAGGGTAAGGTGGGCTTGTGTTAATCTCTTGTCAATGTTGTTGTATTTTACTAATTTTATATTTTATTTTATTCAAAAAAATAAACACTTTTCTGAAATCAAAAATGTAGAATAAAGGGAACTGCTAGCCGCCCGCAATTTGATTATTGGGCTGTTAAGATTATTGTAATATTACGTGAGCCTAAAAATAAATTCTAAAGGCTTTTAATAGAACTCTTAAGATTGGTTCTAGATAAAATGAAATCAAAGCTTTCAAGGAATTCATTCAAAAATTAAAACAAATAAATTATATTATTTAATTAAAAAAAATTTGGAAACTATTATTATATTTTAATTTTGAAAATAAATCAAATCTATAATTTCAAAATTAGTTTTGATTATTTTATATAAACTTTTTCAAAAAGTTTCATCAACGTTCCAGATACATATCAAATAGTTTGACATATTTGAAATGTCATTATTTTTAATTCACCGCTTTTCTATTTTCGCAATGGTTTCAAGAATACTGATTTATAATTTCTCCATTGCGATTACGAAAATAGCGTTACGAAAATTTTAGATACCTAAAATTTTCGTTATGGTTCAAGAATAGGGCCCCAGATCTAGACGCTAAGCTACATCCATAATTTTACTGAACCAACATTCTCATCCTGCTTGCTGTGCAACATTTGTATTATATACTGGCGCTGTACATGTAAAATAAATATGTTTTTCTTGATTTGGCCTTTCTGTTTCTCCCTGATAGCTTTGTTTAATATATGCAAAATCCTTTAAAGTAAGCTCCTGTCACTGTAGTTATATGAGATCAAAAGTCCATCAACAAAACTCTACCAACATATTCAAAAATGGTAGAAATATTCTTATACGAAAATGATTCAATCTTAAACTTCTTCGGTCATGGATTTAGGCTTTTAAAAGGATTAATATAAAGCGATTGTCTTCCCTATATTTTCTAGAACTAGCTTATAAACTTCTACTCGTTAATTCGCAGAACTTACCTTTAGCTATTTCGACAGCTAATGATCAACATATAGTGCTTCGTTATAGTGTGGTTTCTTGTAATTTGCCAGCCTTTTGATTGATGATTCAGGAATCATCTTTCCAAGTATTATTTTTTCTTGTTCATATTTCTTTCGCTTATTTCAAGACTCGTCTGTGCTTTGATTGCCAATAACAGTAAAAGTTCTATTTTTAAGGTACACTTACTTACACTTAGGTGATTTTTATTGTATTTTTAACAATGCAAAACTAGTCTGGAAACTTTTTTGTTTTTCTTACTTTTAATTTATTAACAAAAGACTTACAATGCAAAAGGTAAAAAACAAATAAAAAGTTTAACAAAATAATTTTTTCAAGAACTTTTGGAAGATAATAAATATAATAGTATAACTTAAGGGTTGAGAAAATGTTTTCAGTCTCTTTTTTTGTAGCTTTGACTATAAACTACTTCAAGCTCATAAAACAGTTTTAACAGTTTAAGTTCGATTTATTAATTTCTTGATTTATTCTTTTTAAAATTATTTTGGGTTTTTTAAGAAGAAATCTTTAGCTGTTTTTGTGCGCTAAACATGTAAACATGTTGATATAAATTTAAAACGTTATAACAAAATAAATTATCCATAAATTTAAAACTTGAAAAAACAAGCAAATAAATTTGTCTGGTTGCTGACACTATTTTCTAAGAAAATACTGTTATTTTTCACAATCACGAAAAACTCAGTTTTCCAATTTATTGATTTTTATTGAAAACAATATTATAACGTTAAAACTTAAATTATTATTGATATAGTATGAAAATAAATTATTTTGTTTTCAAACAAATGTTTTTGATGGAATGCTATAGTATTTTTGTTACTGGTTAGGGAAACTTATTTATGTATTCCCCATTCTATGAATTCACACAAAGTATTGTCTAGAAATTTAATGCAAAAAATCCCATATAATGTAAAAACATTTCCATAATATGGAGTTTAATGACAGTGGAAAAATTCAACTTAAGTAAAAATAAATAAGTGATGAAGAAGTTTCAACTTTGAAATGGTCATCGCCTCAACGGCGTAATCGATAGCGTGTCTGCCCAAGGATTCGAGCCGGGCACTGACGAGACACGAAACACAACCGAAACACGAAAAAAAAAATGTGAAGTGGAGTTTTTTTCTGAGAAACTTTAAACCATACCTTTGAATTGAAAAAAATCCAATTACTTCTTTACTTACTTGAGTTTAATTGATCTCAAAAATCCAAAATTTATTTATGTACATTTGTGTTGCTTTAAAAATGTATAGAAGAACCCTATACATTTTTCTCGGTAGCTACAGTCCCGTGAGTATCAAATTTAGGATCCAGTTATAAAAAGTGGCTTTTCTTGTTGCCAACTCTCTATTTAATGTAAGTAAAATCAATAGCCAAGATGAAATCTTAGGGAAGATTGCATTCTTAAGAGGTTCCTGTGTTGTTGTGATTTGTGAAACATATTGTAATTCGTACTACACAATACATTTCTTAAAAAAAAAACATACAATTCATGTGTTTAACAAAAAATTGATTGTAAATGGAACGAGTAATAATCAAAATGTAACTATCAATATTTAATGTGTTTTTTAAAGACATTTATAATAAAATTCCAAAAAGGGGCGCTTTTACCCACAACATTGTTTTATGTAGATTTATAAAAAATATAAAAAATATACCAATTCTCACGAATTGTCACGCATTTGTTTATCTGGCCCAAAAAGGCTTTCTGAATATTTGTGTTTTTTATTTTTATTTGATTTATTCAATTTATTTTTATTTAATTACATTTACAATTGTAAATTCTTTTTAAATATTCATACAAAACAGCAAATTAATCTTCTGTACACTACTTTTTAGGCAGTTTTGCATGGTATTAGAGCAGAAGGTATTGGTTTTTGTTTTATAATTTTATTATTACACACTTTTGTTTTGACGCTTTTGTGTGTTGGCTTACTGTTTGTCATCAATTTTCAGGAATTTATCATACTGGGATTAGTCTGAAATTTAAAAAGTCGGAAAAGTGCGAATAAAATTCGCTCGCCAAGGATTCCGTGAATGTAAAAGAACACAATATCAAAAATAAATGACATAAAGCTATGTTGTAAAGTCTTTATATCGCCAGACTATGGACGCATAACAGAATAAATGTTTAATCGTAAACGTAAATAGTAAATGTCAATCACATCTACATTGATCAAAAATGTTATTTGAGGTTAAATCTTATCCATAGCTGTTTATGTTAGCTAAAGAAAGATTTAACCAGTATTTTAATGGTCTAAATTGGGAGTATTTGTTCTATAAATCAGCGTCGAAATATAGGTTGGTGTACATACACTTAAAATCGTACTTTTTTTCATCAATAACTAAAAAACTGTGCATCGCAGAATTCTAAAAAATGTTGCAATGTTTCTTAAATTAGGTGTTCTTTCAAATGACACCCCACTCGTTAGTTTCCAAAAAAGTTTTTTCTATCTATATATAAATACGCAAGCATAATTTTTGCGGTACAATTTTAAAATATTTGCTCCATCAAAAGTATAGCAATATGTATATTGTAGGAAAGGTCTTGAGTTATAGATGTGTCGAAAAATATTTTTCTTTGAATTTTGACGATTTTTTCAGAAAAAATGGCAAAAATGTGATAATCATGTTTTTTGAGTTTTTTGTTCGGTTATTATGTTTTTTTCAAGGTATTTGTTTCACAATTCAAAATCAATCTATATTAATTAATTAAACTGTGAAATAATGTGTTGTAGCTATTTGGTTAGGAGGTCTATTTAAAATTTCTATTTACAATAGCCGAATTTCGGCTACTGGGCGATTCCTGGTCTATATATAAATACGTAAGCAATATTTTTGTGGTTCAATTTTAAAATATCTGTTCCTTCCAAAGTGTGGCAATATGTATATCTTTGGAAAGGTCATGAGGAGTAAATGTGGCAAAAAATACTTATTTTTGAATTTAGACGTTTTGTTCAGAAAAAATGGCAAAAATGTGATAGGTATGCTTTTTGAGTTTTTTGTTCGGTTATTTTGTTTTTTTTTTCAAGTTATTTGTTTCACAATTCAAAATCAATCTATATCAATTAATAAAACCCTGAAATAATATGTTAGAGCTATTTTGTTGGGAGGTCTATTTGCAATTTCTATTTACAATGGCCAAATTTCGGCCACTGGGCGATTCCTAGTAATTATAAAATACATAACGCTTGTGTTAATGCAAAATTTATTTTATACTTTTTAGTTCGTTTTACAAAAAGTGTGTTTTTTAAATGTTTTTTATTATAGAGTTTTTAGCTATATAATTTTACCTAAAAATTAATCAACCACATTATTTCATAGAAAATACACAATAAGTAAGACCAGCAATTAAATCGCTTACCGAAAATTCGCTGAAGAAAAAGAAAATTTGAAATAAAATACAATTTATAAAAGACATATAAAAGCATACACTATGCTTTTCAACCGAACAAGTTTCAGCACTGAATTATCGAAATTGGTACTATTTTGTATTGCACCAACACAGAATTATGATTTGGATCGTATTTTTTTGGAAACAGAATTGTTATTTTGTCCACACCAAGTACAAAAAAACAGCATCATAGAAATTGGTGGTGTAAAAGATGTATTGAAAATTTTGTGATTTTGTTTGTTTATCGTTTTTGAGATTTTGTTTTATTTTTACAACAGGTATAATATTATGAAAATATATTTTTATCCGCCTACATAATAAAGTGATACTTTATTACTATGATTTGCGGCCGTAAAGTGTCACTTTTTAACCATATATTTCTTGTCATAGTTACGTCCAAATTAAAATAAATGACGACTTTTGAAATATGAGCTTTGTTGTTAACCAATGTTTAACAGGCCAGTCAGCGGCAAAGAGAAAAATTAAGTATTTTTTACTTACCTATTTCAATTATTCAACTATTTTTCTCTTTACTTGCAAAAATAAACTTAAATCGCATGCAATTTGTGGGACATATTAGTAAAACAATAAAACATTAACAAAACATCGTGAAAAAGCCAAAAAAAATCACACGCGCATAACTCCGATTCAGCGTACTCAAAAAAAATTAGGAAATTACTTTTCTTCTTTCGTCAATACCAACATTGCATCAAAATGTTTAATTTTTTTAAAAATAGTCGATTTTTTTCCGATCTACGTTTTCAAAATAATAGCCCTGTGATATAAAAATCAAGCCATCACAATAGATCTGGGTTTGGATTTGAATTGAAAAAAGTCAGACAGTTGCGAATAAAATTCGCTCACCAAGGGTTCTGTGAATGTAAAACAACACAATATAAAAAAAAATTGACAAAAGTTGTGTTGTAATGTCTTTATATTGCCAGACCATAGACGCGTAACAAAATAAATGTTTAATCGTAAATGTCAATAGTAGTTATATGTGTGTAGTTTTTACTTCTTGATATATTTAGACCATTAAATTTTTAATTATATTTTTTTCATTCTTTAAAAAATTTTTTATGTTTTAAAATTTTGTACATTTTTCATTTGTATTGTATTTTGATGAATATTAAAGAAAATTTTTTATTTATGTATTTCTTATTGAAATTTGTATATATTATTTTTTAATTTTATGGATATTGTACACATAATTGAAAATTTTTTTTATTAATGAAAATTTTATTTCATTAATAAAAATCAGTTGCTTTCCACCAACATTTTTTTTCTCCTACCGAAACATCATTCGTTCTTAAAAAGTTTTAAAATATCCACTGTCCATTTCCTATATACATCTTCAACAATACAAGGTCTGTTTTATATTTATTTTTATTTTTATTTTTATTTTTATTTCTATTTTTATTTTTATTTTTTGTTTCTAATTTGTTTTAAATTTCTAAAAATTAATTTTGGAAAAGTTTTTTCTGTTACATTAATTGTGCTTTTAAGATTATTTTTTACGGTTGTAGCTTTACTTAGTTAGTTTTTAGTGTATTAAGGTTATTTTTTAATTGTGAATTTTTTATCCCTTTTCTCGCCTTGAAAAAGGAGCCAATCCTAGCTCCGAAACGTCGGCAAAATAAAATTTTCATCAATAAAAAAAATTTTTAATTATGTGTACAATATCCATAAAATTAAAAAATAATATATACAAATTTCAATAAGAAATACATAAATAAAAAATTTTCTTTAATATTCATCAAAATACAATACAAATGAAAAATGTACAAAATTTTAAAACATAAAAATTTTTTTAAAGAATGAAAAAAATATAATTAAAAATTTAATGGATATTTAGACCATCAAGAAGTAAAAACTACACACAAGTACCAAATTAGGACCAAGAATCTTTTCAACATTGTTAAAATAGGAAAATTACAATCACATACATATATACAATGATCAAAAATCACACCAAAAATGTACTGCTTCAGGTTAAATCTTATCCATAGCTGTTTATGGTAACTCAAGAAAGATTCAATTACACCAGCTTGTAAATGGTTTAAATTTGATTACATTTTCGGTCAATCGAGTGTCGAAATTTAGGGGGAGAGGCTACATAATAAAAGGGTGGAGAGGCTACATAATAAAAATACTTTTTTTTTCACAATAACACAAAAACTGTGCATCGCAAAATTCTAAAAAAAATTGCTATGTTTCTTAAATTAAGTGCTCCTTCATATGACACCCCACTCATTTGGGTCAAAAATGGTATTTTTACTCCCCACACCCATCCCCTAAACACACAGAAATATAATTATTTAAGACTTCGCTATGATTTTCATTCAAAATTTACCAATCTTTCTGTCTCTGAGTTTTTTCAAATTTTTCTGTCAATCATCGTCGAAACGTAGGGGGCGGAACGATCTGAAAGTTGCACTTTTTTGAAAATAACTCAAAAACTGTGCACCGTAAAATTCTAAAAAAAATTGCAATGATTTTTAAATTAGGTACTCTTTCAAACGACACCCCACTCGCTTGGGTCAAAAAAGGTGTTATTACCCTTTCTACCTCCCGTCCCCTAAACACACAGTAATATAATTATTTGAGACTTCGCTATAGTTTTCATTCAAAATTTACCAACATTTACTAACTCTGTGGATTTTTTCAAAATATTATGTCAATCAGTGTCGAAACGTATGGGGGGGGGGGGGCGGTAACGGTCTGAAAGTCGCCCTTTTTTGACAAATTTGTGCACCGCAAAATTCTAAAAAAAATTGCAATGTTTTCCAAATTAGGTGCTCCTTCAAATGACACCCCACTTGACCACGTTTTAAATAGTGTTTTTACACCTTCTCATTTCCACCCCCTTAAATGTAATTATGAGTATATGACACTTTTGTACATTTTTTATTAAAAACTTATTAATTTTTCTATCATTTCAAATACAAATGAAGATTTTCGATCGGTTAGTTTCGATCGATTTCGGTTCGGAGCTAATCGAAGTAACAACACACGAAGAAAACGTGATTATTCAAAATTATACAAAAAATGGTGACGATTAATAAATAAATTTTATTTTATTTATTTTATTATAAATTTTTCATATGATAGGGTATCAGGGACTTGAATCTATAAAAAAAATGTATTTTCTCAAAGGTCTCACGTCGTAACCCTGTAAAACAAACGAAAACAATTTTAGTTTTATTTGTATCTGTCATCTTATGTAGATAGGTTAGTTTTATATGCACCACAAATTTCAGGTCTATAGCATTAATAGTTTACGAGGTAATATAATATCGATTTAATGTGAAAAACTCGTTTTACTCTCACCAATAGGGTTCGTTATAAAAAACGGAACCCTAAAATAGAAGAGAATCCAATTGATCTTTTTAACTTGCAATCATGCTGGTTTTTTTTGTTCTGTGCGGAGATGATTTAAAATTTCAGGTTTTTTGTCCATACTCGCTCGGTACAGTCCAAAAGAATACAGTAATATTGTTTGTATAAACTTCAAAAAAACAGATTTGTTTCTTTGCAATAGTTTTTAATTTTTGGTTCGTTTCCAAAAAATTGTGTTTTAAAAAAAATTTATTTATTTTTTTACTATATTTAAAATAAAAGGAGAAAAGAAAATATTGTATTGATTTAAATAAAAATACACAATAACGATGTGTTGAAGGTAAAATCAAAAATATCAAAACAAATTAAAACAAAATAGATTAAAGCAAGACAATGTGGAAGTTAACGGTGGATGCTTAATCATAAATATTTATTGCCTCACTATTTGTGGAAATAATTTTCAGTTGATATCAGATATTAGTTCCTATAACGTCTAAATAGCAAGCAACAGAACAATAGGCCGATAGTTATTACGATCTGTTTTACCACCACTTTAATAGATTGGTACAATACATGCAGTTTTTAAACATGATGCTTTGGGATTGTTAGTACGTATGTTGTCAACAGTTACATCAGCTATGGTATCAGGTACTGTTGAATTATCCATATTTTTAAGAGTTTCGTTGATTACTTTCCTGATTTTCTTTCGGTCATTGCGGTCATTGTGCGATGAATGAATTTCACATTTAAGGTGAACTTATTTTTTAGTCTATAATTTTTTTAACTTTTCCATTTTTTTTATTCTTGTCGGTTTCGTCATTTTTATGATATATTTATGTTTCAAGACTCCTAGACTTATTAAGACAACGTTTAGCTGGTAGTACGTATGAGTGTGTGTAACATTGTATAGGGACAAAAATTTGTTCAAGGTTTTTCACGAGCCGATGATCCGATTTAAATGAAAATTGTCGTAATCGACGCTCATTGCCATAATTAAAAGTCTAAGCCTTTGTTGCTTGTTTATTTAGTAAAAACTTAGTTTAGTATATCTTAATCAATATTTTTAAGATAAGAAAATTTATTTTAATTGATAGTTAATGTACGATTTTGTTATTAATGGTAAATGTGCCACATAACGGGCAGTTCTGAGCAAGATTCTGAATTAACACCTACCGATTTTTTTTTATTTAAAACCTATTTGATACATCCGATTCTATTTATTCACAAATATACAAACTAAATATATTTGTTTACCTAATTAAATCTACATACAGCCCGATTTTTGAAAATAGTGACACTTAACTAGTGACACTTAGTACACTTTACATATTTTAAGTAAATGATAAGAGCTTTAGAAATACCAACACAAATTTATTTTATTAAAAATCTTTAAAAACAAGATTTAAAATCTTTTCTTAATCCTTTTTTTTCTAGCAGATTATGCAACATTTTTTACATTTTCAAGAAATTCAATCTATTGTTTGGTTTTCATGCAGAACGGCAAATTAGAATATGTATTTACCAAAAAACACACACAGAAAGGAAAATAAACTTGTTTAGTATAGATTATCATGAACATTCTTTATAGTTTACTATATATTATATAACATAGTTATAATAGTCTAACAACGTTAGTTTAGATTACTATTAAGATTATAAAACAAATATTGGAAAAATTGAGGTTGAATTCAAATTTTAGAAGTTAGGTAAAATTTTTGGTTTGGCATTTAAATATTTTAAAAGCTATTGGTGCGAAAATAAGGATTTTATCAAGTAAATAAATTAAATAACTACATATCATACTAAATATGCTTGTGATAGATATATTTTGCATTTGTTCACTCTCAAAACAAAGGCTCATATTATGTGTGGAAGTTCAATTAAAATATTAGGATGTTCTATCACAAAAAAACTTTTAAGAATATTAAACTTGCCCTTTTAAGAAAACGTGAAGGTAAAATTATCAACACAGTTGTTAATTTCATTAGTCTAAGTAAACAAAATTTAATTATTAAAAACGTATGTTTTAATGGAGCCTTAAAACTCATTTATTACATTGACAGTTCATTTTTTCATCTAACCAACCCCTTAACTAAAAATGACAAATACTACACAATTATTTTCATTCGACTAATCACCATCGTCATTTTCGCCACAGCATTAAAACTAATGACGCAATAAAACTGAGAGATGAACATTTGTTTTTTACCATCACGAGCTTTTAAGAAAAATATTGTGAGAAGGTATTACGAAATATGTAAACAAAATACCACAAAAAATAATCCACTTTCAAATGTAGAACAACCGAATGGAAAAAATGCAAGAAATTTAAGTGAAAGAAAAACAGCCACTAAGAATTGAAATAGAAAATGGGGCAAATAAATAAAAACAAAAATATTTGCTATGGTACAACAGTAATATTAATATTAAATTTTTATGTACATTGTACATATATGTTATTTATACTTTCATTTTATGACTAAGTAAAGATAATTGAAAATTTGAATTATGATTTATGAAGATGGAATAAATGACCTTTCATAAACCGAGCTTTTGATATACTATTGATGAGTTTTGTTCATAAAACTGTTTGGAAATAATTGGCAATCTTTTTATAAAACTCAAAAAATCTTCAATTCGGTGACACTAAAAGTGACAAAGGATGACTGGATGGAATGCTTGTGGGTGTTAGTTAGTCATCTCGAAACTATGAGAGCAACGTGAGTACAAATAAACGTTTAAGTCAACTTATTAATATTTTGCTGACAGAACAATGAATGTTATTTTATTGTTGATAGTTCGTCTAAATTGCACCCATTATTTTCAATCAATCAGAATATGTTATTTAAAAAAAATCAGAGTAACAATGAACACAGTAATTGGATTTTTGCAAAATCAAAGCAAAATCAATAATTTGATTGTGCTTTTTCTTCTCCTTTATCTTCCTTTTACTATTGTTTTTTCAGGATTCCGTTTTTTATACGGAACACTATTGGTGAGAGTAAAACGAATTTTTCACATTATATCGATTATCTCGTAAACTATAAGTGCTATGGAGAGGTGCGCATAAAACTAATCTGTCCACATGAAATGACGGATACAAATAAAACTAAAGTGGTTTTCGTTTGGTTTATAGGGTTACGACATGAGACCTTTGAGAAAATACATTTTTTTATAGATTCAAGTAGGGTATCATATGAAAGGGCTTCATTACAGTATTCCTTAAAAATTTATTTTGGAATTTTACACCTCACCTTATTTTGTATAATTTTGAATAATCACGTTTTCTTCGTGTTTTTTTACCTCGATTAGCTCCGAACCTAACCGATCGAAAATCTTCAAATGCATTTGGAATGATAGAAAAATTAATAAATTTTTAATAAAAAATATATAAGTGTCATATACTCATAATTATATTTATTAAGGGGGTGGAAATGAGAAGGGGTGTAAACACTATTTAAAATTTGGTCAAGTGGGGTGTTGGGTTGAAAGAGCACCTAATTTAGAAAACATTGCAATTTTTGTTAGAATTTTGGGATGCACAGTTTTTGAGTTATTGTCAAAAAAGTGCGACTTTCAGACCGTTCCGCTCTCTACGTTTCGAGTTTCGACGATGATTGACAAAAAAAATTAAAAAATTCACAGAGACAGGAAGATTGGTAAATTTTGAATAAAAATCATAGCGAAGTCTTAAATAATTATATTTCTGTGTGTTTAGGGGATGGGTGGGGGAGTAAAAAAACCATTTTTGACCCAAATGAGTGGGTTGTCATATGAAGGAACACTTAATTTAAGAAACATTGCAATTTTTTTTAGAATTTTGCAATGCACAGTATATAAAAACTTACAGTATATAAAAACTTGCAAAAAAAATATTGGTAGTATTTAGCCTCTCCACTCAACATGAACTTAATAAAAAAGGCTGAGGACATATTAAATTTTAAAAACACTTGCAAATGGTTTGGACAAAATGCAATCTGCAAAATGCAACTGAAGCGAATAAGTTCAAATTTTGAAACAGTTATATGATTTGGATTTGTTTTTGGCCGTAAAATGTGATGCAAAAACCCAATTCAACACGCGTATTTACAATCTTTGACACCGTTGCATTACCGAAGTCGCTGTGTTGCTATGTCCGAATGCACTTTCTAATGAAAATTTCTTTCTTTTAGAAACGAAGAATATAAATCTGGCATCACTTTCATCGACGAAAATTTGTCACTAAAGTTTTTCACTTTTTTTAAAATTATGTTCCATATTAGCTCGGTTTCGTGCAACATTTTTCACGAAAGATTTTTGTGGAAAATTATATGACTCTGAATGGTGGACCACCACTACTTCTTCTTTTATGGGTTCCAATTAATTTCGACTAAATAGCGAAATAAAGCAATTGTATTTTGGGGCCAATTTCAACATCAGTTGTAATTGAGCGCGTCTTGTCTAAATTTGTCTTGGTACATACGAAACTCCAAAACCGATTGGGTACGAAAAAAGGTGAGCAACTAGATTTTATTAATCAACCTATGAATAATAAAGTTTGATATACCTGATAATGACGGTAAACCGATAATGACGGTAATTAGTTTTGAGTTTCTTTAAATGCAAATATATATTTTAAATTGAAATAAATATATGTATATTGCTTTCAAATTCAAAATCTTGTTTTTAAACGATCTTCTGCTCAAAGTATACTGTTACTCTTTACCAGGATGAGGTGTTTGTTTTATCGCGTAGTGGCTAGCATGCTGGGCTTCCATCTAGGTTAAAGTGATTTTGAGCAAAAAATTAAAATCCATCAACACCCCGGTTTTCCAATTAACTGATAGTGACTAATACAGTTGATAAATTAGAAAAACTTTGTTCTGATCACCCATATAAAATAAATTGATTAACTTGAGTGAAAATCGCCCAAAAAATTGAGTGAATTGATAAAATTAATACAGGAATACTTGTAGACAAGTATTGCAATTTTCGGACACCACGACAAATTAAAATTGGGTTGTCAATAATAAAATTAGTGACGTATTCCTCTATCATGTGACGGCCAAATTTCCACAATGACCAAAGCTCAGATATACAATTATATGAAGGCTCGTGTCATAGAGCTACCATTGACTGAATAGAGTTCATCCCCAGCACTTCTACGATTTCACCTTGGCCAGTTATATCTCACTGCAATTGCCGAAGGCAGAGGAAACCGGAGGTAAAGGTTCAATAGGAAGGAATGCAGTACTCCAAAAAAATTACAAATCAACAAAAGCTAACCCCTCCATATGTAGAGATTTACTCAACAATAGATAAATAAAACAATGCTGTTTTCCAATCGTTAAAACGTTTGTGGTTTGTGTACGGTCTAGATAGACAATATAAGCTCCACCTCTATCTTTGAAGAAGCTATAGTAAGGTTAAGAAAAGGGTGCAGTTTGACATTAATAATTCGTTTGTTAATGATTAAAAAAGGTTTAAATTATGGTTATTCCTTGTAAATTGGGGTTTGTTTTGGGCAATCCGTGAATTTTTCGTTGATTTTGCGTTATTGGTAGTTTTTTATAAGCTAGATTTATTACATAAATCCTGATTTTTATGAAAAACTTTATTAGAAAAATGGTGTGGATGTGACGGTCTTGGCTTCTTAGATGCTAGGGTCTTTAGAGTCTCGTTTGCCCATTTTTTCCCCTTAGTTTGACTTTGTATTCCGAATGCGTGCATTTCAGGTAATTTGTTCTGGAAAGAGGGCCGTTCTCTTTCGGTCTCACGTGATTGAAGCTAGGCGGAACAAAAAATCTCTAGGCGCGCAGCTAATCGCTTGCTTCCTATTGGTCCAATTGGTGCAGTCTCCATTACATAAGATATGCAACCATATGCCAAAGAGTTATTGAGATAATATATTGTGGTCTGGTTAAATAACCCTCATTCCAACTAATAATAATAATGTGTCATCATATTAAACTTAACTTTTATGATTAATAAAAACATGTAGAAAAAGTAAAGATAATTAAAAAATTCTACTTCAACCCGAATCTATCCGAAAACAAAAAATCATCAATTCATTCCAATTAAATTAGTTTAAGTATGTTTCCAATTCACATTAGAAAGGAATATTAAAAATTTATTTCAAAAACAAAAATATAAAAATTAAATTGCTCAATTGTTACAAGGAAATTAAATTGAATTCGATCGACTTGAAACGCTTTCCAATTTTATTGTATTTTTTTCTGTTTTATTGTTTTCCAAAAAAAAAACAACTTCTAATAGAAAAAAAGTGAAATTAATTCTCATTGAGCTAAAATAGTATATTTTCCTACGAGAGATAAAAACACTGTTTTTTTCGTGGACTGCTTATTTCGTCACTGTTTATTCGCGAGACGCACTAGCGTCGAGTGAGACCATTTTACGACCGAAAAACGTTTTTATCTCGCGTAGGAAATGCAATTTTTTCTACGATAGTATAAATTTAACGATATATATTGTAAATTATTAAATTTGAATATGACAAAATAACATTCAAAATTCATTTTCTATTTTTTCATGGTTGCTTTGATTTAAAATTCTTATAAAATTACATGAATACCATAGCGAGTAGCAACTACAATTTGTTTTTTAGCGAAAACGATTTTACACTGGTGGGAAAAAACCCATTTTCACAGGAGATTTAGCCTGCTCCAAAATAGACTTTTTATATGCTACTGTAGAAAATAGTACATTTTGCTACAAGAGATGAAAAGCTGATTTTTCGTGAGTGAAAATTTGTTCACGAGAAGCGTAAGCATCAAGTAGGGCAATTTCACTAACGTAAATGTTTTCATGTCGCTTAGGAAATACAAGTTTTCTATGATAGTAAATATATAAACGATATTTATTAGAAAGAGTACGGAAAAATTCGATTCGCGAATCGAAAATTTAATTCTTTACCTTTTTTATTCATTCTTGAGCCAAATACAACTTGATAAAATTCATGAGCGAATTTTAAAATGAGAATTAAAAACTTTCAATTCGTTTGAAGGAATGAATGAAACAACTTTGATACTATACTATTCGTTTGTGATTGCGAGAGAAATGAGAACTTAATAAATTTTATTGTTCACGAATGAATGCGAGTTAAAAGGAACATTCGTTTGATTTTTTTGATTTTTCTTCGTATACTGTTTACGTTGTTAATGAGCAGTTTCGTTGTGTTATTCAAATTATTAAATTAGAAATCGACAAAATAACATTCAAAACTCATATTCTATTTTTTCATGGTTGCTTCGCTTCGTCTTAAAAACTTTGTACAATTATATGAAAATACCATAGCAACTACAATTTGTTATTCTCTTTACACTAGAGGAAAAAAGACATTTTCATAGAGGATTAAGCGTGCTTGAAAATAGAAATTTCATTTGCTATCATAGAAAAAATAACTTTTTCTACGATAGCATGTGAAAAGTCTAATTTCATGCATGCTTAACCCCTTTTGAAAATGGGTTATTTCCACTAGTGTAAAATCACTTTCGCTAAATAACAAATTGTAGTTGCTAAATGATATTTTCATGTAATTTTACAAAGTTTTTAAAACAAAGGAACCATCATAAAATACAATATGAATTTTGATTGTTATATCGCCGTTTTCTAATTTATGGTCCAAATACATGTGCAGAAAGTCTGCACGCAGTGCTGCATGCATATCTGCATCTAAAATAGATGTGCAGAATTTTTATATATTTGACGTGCAGAATTTTCGTAACAATGACAGTTCGTGTTCTTACGTATTATGAAATAGTTATAAGTGAAAGTTGTCGCAATTTAAAGAAAACTGTCTTTTTAATTAAAAAATAGAAGAATATAATTGAATCGTTGCCTGTAAAAACGTTTATGTCTAAATTAAAATTTAAGTTCAAATTACATATACCACTGTTTCCGATAATCTTTTCCTAAAAATTTATTTATTAACAATATTAGTTGGGCATAAGTCTAAATTAAAATTTAAGTTCAAATAACATATACCACTGTTTCCGATAATCCTTCCCAAAAATTTATTTATTAACAATATTAGTTTTAATTATTTTATAATTTGGATTATTTAGAATATTTGAACATCTTTATAAACAAATAATCATTACAAAAATAATTTCATTTTCAAAAAAATATCATTCATTTTTATTTGAGTTGTAAAAAAAATAATTCATTTTCAAACAAAATGTCAAAATCATCCATTTTTATCTGAGTTTTCAAGTAGTTTTTGTTTTTTTTTATTGTGGTAGCACTGCCTCTGTGCAGCGAAATTAGAATTAGAGATATCTTGCAGAATTTTTCTGCATGCAGAATTTACATGTAATTGCTCTCATATAACAACACATGTTCTAATTTTGCTGCATGCAGAATTCTGCACATGTATTTGGACCATTAATAATAAAATATCGTTTATATTTGCTATCGTAAAAGACAGTATTTCATACGCGAAATGAAAATATACTATTCTGTTTTTAATAAAATGAAAAACTTTAAAATCTGAAATTTTATTTTACGAAGAAAAGCTTTGAGTATTTGCTGTCTATTTTCGTTTACGTTCTATTTATGAAATTTTACGTTATTTATTGATTTTGAAAAAAGCTTTGAGATGGTAATAAAACAAATTCCCAGAAGTTATAATAAAATTCAATGTAAATTTTGGAAAATTGTTTATTTGTGAAAAGTTATAGTATGTTTAGAGATAGAAATTCTTTAGTTATATATGAACACAGAGCTAGGTATGCTAATGATGTAGATCGATTTCTATAGATAGAAAGATTATAGAAAGATAATCAAAGTTGAAGAACGTATGTTATTTGCACAATTAGATTTTAAATTCAAATGTCAGAAAATGTTTTTTACATAACTAAAATTATTATAAACAAAATAAATTCTATCTGTTGATTACTTGTTGGAAATGCTGACAATTTTGAAATTGAAAGGTATTAAATAAGTAGTAGACGTCGACGAGCTTAAGAAGTCGTAATTAAGTAAAACAATTGAGCTACTTGCATTTTTAGCAAAGTTAGATAATTTATTTAAGATCTCAGTTCTTTTTATAGTTTGTAACATTTTATTTCTTTTTTATTCAACTAACATATTTGGTTTTCCTAACCTCCTAAATCTCCATTCGCTTCTTCAATGCCACATTGAAAGAAAAATTTATAGGCAATATGGTTGTGAGGATCAATAAAACATTGTAGTAACAGATTTACAGTTATAACAATCAAAATTCGTTTAAAGTAATTACGATTCGTCCTCTATAACTGAACTTAGTTTTGATATCTCTAAATCGATCACACTACATGAATAATGCGTCTGTGTATTATGTAAAAGTCTTTATTTATGATTTCATTTTCACAACTACAGCATTAGTCTTGAAATTGGAATATTCAACAGATTTATTCGGTTGCCACAACTAATTTCGTTTTTTATGGTGATTATATTTTGAGTTTTATTTGTTCTTTATTTTCTTTAGTTTGAGATGCTATCTTTGTTAGAGTAAACATTAATTTTTATTGTGTTTTTATTGTTTATAAGAAATCTTTGTAAATCGTATAATAAAAAAGTGTTTGGTTTTGCGAGTAAAGTGTCAATTTTTTGTTAAAATTTTGGAAGTAGTTTATTTTAGAATACAATTTAAATCAGTCATGATTTATTTAGTGGTAAATGTGGTAAAGCTTATGATCTGATTTAACATACATAAAATAAATGTTGTTTGTAGACCTGATGTATGAAAAAGAGCTATTTTATTGTAAAAAAAATCCTGTTATGCTCAAACGGTTATTTTAAAAACAAGATATTGATATCCTTTTAATTAATTAGTTAATAAGAAAAACAAATGTTTGTGTTCGTATTTTTTACCTAAATATGTAGAAAAATTTTGGATGTGCCAAAATAATTTAATTTTTAAAGTTTTATTATCACATTTTTGTGTATCGTTTTGTTTTGTTTTATTGTATTATTTTATTGTTTTATTTTATTGTTTATTATATCAAACAGTTTATCGAAATTAAATTATAAGTAAAGCTATACTAAACTAAGCGTGAACGAAATATTCTGTTCTAATAACTGTATAGAGCATATATTTAGTACGGTTGCAGCAACTAATTTTTAAAGTTTTCATACCAATTTATTAACCAACTTTTAATTTGTACAAAATAGGGTTGTTGTGATTTTATTTATTGGGTTTGCTACCTGTAAAATCCAAGCTAGCCACCCGAGCAGAAATTAGTTAGGGAAAGCCTGAATACAGTCAGGGCCTGATCAGAGTCAGATAGGGCAAGCCCTATTAGGGCAATCTGATGTGGGCCTGTTCCGGACCTGAATTAGAATACCCTTTTAGGGCTAACCTTATTTGGATATATCCGGCCCTGATCCGATTTTTCGTATCTGACCCCTAGTTGGGCAATCTGATCAGGGCCTGATACAAAATGCCTTACTACGGTTTGCCCTATTTAATTTTATATGGAAAACTTGATCAGTGCCTGATCCGTTTATCCCAATCAGGGCCTGATTAGGCAAAAGCGTTACACTCATGATCAGGGCCCTATCAAACTAGGGCTAACCTGATCAGGGCCGTATTGGAGCCCTAAGAAATTTCTGCTCGGGCAGGGCAAGAATTGGCTTCATTAAGTCTTCTATATTAACTTCATATATTGGAGAAATGAAAAGGACCTTGTCATACAGTATCTCTATTCCGTTACATCGTGAAATAGGATTTGATAATTACTTGTACGCCGTATCGCAGGAAATAACAAATTCTTATTAGAAAACCATTTTTTTTTTCATTTTTTTGTCCCAATTCACAGGGAATTGCCGGAATAGGCGTACTGCAGCCAAATTCTGTAGCTGTGAAGTGGTGAAGTGCTAAAAATTTCTTCATTTCGATTTTATCATTAATTTTTTATCATTTTACCATTTTTGCGATTCTATATGCGATTAGAGTGTTAAAAAATCTAATAGCAAGCCCCGCACTGTCAAACGTCATATATACATAAAATTAAATGTTTATTTTAAGTTTCAACACAATTTAAACGTAAATTTTTACAAATTTAGATATATATATAACTATTTTAGAAATTAAATTTGTAAAATTAATTTGCATTTAATTTAGAAATGCAATTTTTAAAAATCAAATCGCATTGACGTTATGCTATTTTTTGACATAATGTCAATAACAACAAAAGAAACGATTTCATTTCATTGTCAAACAAAACGTCAGTGTTAACTTTATTGTTTTAAAACTTCACTTACTTAGATATTTTTGCGCGGTAGTGATAAAAAAATCACTTCCCCACTTCACAGTTACAGAATTTGGCTGCTGGTTTATGTTTTATGATTTATTCAACTTTGCATTTTTAATATTTTTATTACATCACTGAAAGAAAAAATTCGTTCACCACAATCACATTTTGTGCCAACCAAAACTTTCTGTCACATAAATTTCAAAATTCGGTGGTTCCTCCCGCCTCTACTGTTTAATAAATTGATATGAAAACTATAAAAATTAGTTGTTGCAACCAAACCAAAAAATTTGGTATTGTCATTACGACAAATGAAGCTAGTGGTTATATTTTTAAGTTGTAAAATGAAAATGTATGTGTATGATTGCATTTGTAAATGATGCGTCCATACTTTTGCCATTTCTTTAAAGATACAATTTAAATGAAAAAGAATTAGAAATCAAAAAATTTAAATATTTGACTTACATATAAAATATAATATTAATTTTCCATAATTTTCTTAATATTATATAACAATAAATTTAAATATCAGTAAACCGACATGAAAGGAGGCAAACAAAAAATACAGGAATACCTCGCATAGTACGGTTAATCGGTTCTACCATTTAGCCGTACTATTTGAAACCGGACTAATCGAGGAACTAACTACATACAAAAAACGATAATTTGTTCCATACAATTTGTTTTTTCCTGTTTTTCGATAAAGAAAACGAGAGTTATATATTCAAATGTACATATATTTATTAAAAATAACTAAAAAAACAAAAACAAGTTAATTTAAAATGGTTAAAACAACTAGATAAACAATATTCACACAATTCTCTTTAAATTCTAATGTTTTAATTAATTTTTTTTACCAAAAAATTGCAATAACGATGTCTGGATCATTTTTGGTGGTTTCTCCTCAACAATCTTTGTAGCAATGAATTGTATTGTTTATTGTTCTCTCCTTCTGTCTCTCTCTCTGGCGTTTACATCCCATGAAGGGATTTTGCCATCGGTGCAATCAGCGTCCAATCATCTCGTTCCATGACCAGTTGACCCCAGTCTCGACATCCTATATCACGAAGGTCTTGAATGATGTCTTCACGCCAGCGTTGTCTTGGTCTTCCTCTTCGACGAATACCAGCTGGTTGTTGTTGGGACGCTTTTTTATCATTCTATCCAATGGAGCCCTTTCTACATGACCAAACCATCTAATCCGGTTGGATTTAATGAATCCGATTACATCGCAGCCTCCAAGAAGCTGTCTGATTTCATGATTTATTCGGATTCTATTCTGATTTTCAGCAACTTTAAATGGACCATAAATTGTTTGTATGACCTTCCTCTCAAATGTTGATAAAATTCAATCGGAGGAAGTCAGTGTCAGTGTTGTGAGTTTGCACAGAGCAACAAGTTTCTCTGGGATACCAAGGCATATGAGTGCTGACCAAAGGTTTTCGCGGATGATACTATCATATGCTTGCTTGAAATCAACGTAGAGCGGGTGAATGCTGATGTTGTACTCCCAACGTTTTTCCAGAATCATCCTTAATGTAAAACATTGATCTGTGGTTGAGCGGTTGGGATGAAAACCACACTGATAGGCGAACGGGATGAGTCAACAGTGCGATGCCACGATGATTTGCAAACTTTACATGGTCACCTTTCTTATGTAGCGGAACAATAAGAGCTGTTTTCCATTCAGCAGGTAGTTATTCTTGGTCCCAGATTGGAGGAATCAGATCGTATATACGTGAGACCAGAGCTGCCCCTCCATTTTTCAAAAGTTCTGCGTGAATTCCATCGAAACCTAGGGATTTGCCATTTTTCAGTTTTTTAATGGCAGCTTCCACTTCTTCTATTGCTGGGTAAGGGACGAAAATCTCCTCAGTTGATTGAGCAATTGCTCGAATAGGATGAACTTCATTCGTACTATTCAGTAGGTCTTGAGAGTGGGATCGCCACATTGCTATCACATCACGTTCACTTGTTGTGAGTTCATTATTTTTATTTTTGATGGCTGTAGATCTTGGATGGAGATCTTTTGTCAGATTCCGTGCATTGGCAAAGCACTCTTTTGAGTTTCCGTTGGCCGCATGTTGGTTGATGTTTTCGATGCAGCTCGTCATGTGTTCGCGTTTCTTTTTACGTAGAAGTTTTGCTAAGGCTTTCCTGGCGCATAGATAATCAGTTTGGGAGCTTCGGGTGTTCCTTGTTAACAATTTTTTCGCAGTTTTTGTTTATGTTCAACGGATTGGCGGCACACGTCGTCAAACCATTCGTTTTGTGATTTCGGTGATCGTTTTCCGATTGTAGTTTGTGTTGCGGCTATAATGGTTAATTGAAGCGTTTGCCATTCTTCGTGTATGTTTAATGGCATCTCAGAAGAGATGTCATGCTCTTTTATTTTTTGTGCTATTATTTTCTGATATCTATTCAGCGTTTCCGGATGTTTAAATGCTTCGACATTCCAGCACACGGTCTTCTTTGCTTGTCTGTTAAATGTAGATGATAATTTGCACTTGTACTTAAAGATGACAAGCATATGATCGGTGTCCATGTCAGCACGTCAGTTATACATGTAGAGTGTTTCTTAGAGATCAAGACGTGATCGATTTGATTTTCCATTCTTCCGTCATTTGATTTCCACGTTGCCTTGTGAATTCTCTTGTGAGGGAAAAAAGTGCTGGGAATTACTAGATCATATATCACAGCTAGCTCGGCTGCGCGGAAACCGTTATTGTTGCTGGTATGATGCAAGCTGTTAGGGCCAACGTGTGTTTTAAGTTCTGCAATCCTACCAATTTGAGCATTAAAGTCACCTACCACGATTTTTATATTGTGCCGCGGGATGTTATTGATGACTTCGAGTTCTAGGAAGAACAGGTCTTTAATATCACCTGCTTTATCTTCAGTAGGTGCATGAACATTGACGATCGTTACATTGAATTTTTGAGTGCGGATTTTGTGTGCATAGCCGGATATTAATTAATAACATGCTGATTCACACGACGGTGTATGCAAGAAAACCAACTCCAAATTCTCCTCCGTTTTGACGACGGAGTATACCCTTTCGCTGTTTCATGGATTCCACTGCCTGGCCATCTTAGTTCTTGTAATGCCACTATATTCAGTGTGTAGCTCTCGACTTGTTGAGTGAGTTTTGAGAGATCTTCTGGTCTTCTAAGGCTTAGCACGTTCCAGGATCCCATTTTTAAATCGTATTCCGGGCACACTTTCCGAGGTCGTTCTAATAATGAATCCGAGATATTCCAAGGCCTGTGTACAGAGTTCATGACAATAATTTTTATACGGAAATGTGGTGTTAGCCCTCCGCCCAACTCAAATTTTCGTGAAGTGGTTCGTTCTGCATCTTAAGGTCACCAGAAACAACCTCTTTACACGTTTATATAGCGAGCCGCTTGATCCAAGACAGACGCCTGCTGCAAGCCGCCCCTAACATGGAGAACAGACGCTTTCTACACATTTATATAGCGAGCCGCTTGATCCAAGACAGACGCCCGCTCCAAGCCGCCCCTAACATGGAGAACAGACGCTTGAGTTGCATTGGTTTTATGGTGACTCGGCATGGTGCAGAATCATTGAGAGTAAGCAGTATATACTCTGCGCCTCTTAACTACACCAACCTACTTCTGTTAGCGTTACCCAGGTAGCACGGCGTGGACGTAGAATTTCGGATTTTCCTTTCATTACCCTTTATTGTTTATTGTTCGACTAACTGTAATGCTACGTTCGATATTAGGATCAACTTCCTTAATATAACCTGAAACCTTTTCGACCATTCCAATAATTAATTTTTGAAAGCTGTTCAGCCGTTAAATCTCTGCAGAAATTTGTATGTGCATATTATTTTTTTAAGAAAAATTTTTCCCTAGAATTCTTTTCCTTTTCATTTATGTTTTTTTTTTTTGAAAATTTCAAAACCATACTATAGTGAAACCGGACTAATCGAAGCCGTACTATGCGAGGTATTCCTGTATAATAATATTTTTTTAATCTGTTTCGCATGTGTCAATTTTTTTGTGTTTGTTTTCATTAACTTAACAAAAAAAATTCTTTCGCACATAATTTTAGATAAAAATAAGGTAAAATTCATTAATTTACGAAAGTCATTATTATCTCATGAAAAGTTAAATTAAACAAGCTGTTTTATAAAATTCTGCAATTTTTTATGCTTCATTTATTTAATTCTATTGTTTACTATTATTATCATAAAATAAATTTCGTATGGCTTCCTTTTGTGTTATTCGTAAAACATGTGTCGGAAATGTGTGTGCATATATGTATTAAGGAGTTTTACGATATGTGCACGGTATGGAGCACGTCCTGGGCATGAATGTGTTATGCAAAATTAATTCATATTTCATGCATCTCTTAAAATATCTTTGTTAACGGCGGACTTAGACAGGGACTTAAACAAACTTAAATCAGACAATTTTTTGTGTTTCATAAAAACGTTAGTATCCTTCTTGCTGATATTATTTTTTCTTAAATTAAAAATGTTTGAGAAACAGAGATTAACTTTTTCGTTCGTCTTCCCAGAAGTTGTTTAAACAAAATCTTCTTTCTACCGAACAAAAACCTTCTTCTTCTTTTAGCATTAAACTTTTCTCATTCTGTATTGATTTTCTAACAAAAAAAATTTTAAAATTCGAACGGAACTAGATCTCCAGTAACATTAATATAACTCTGATTATAAAACAGAAAATGCAAAATACTTGTTCCAGAATTAAATTTTAATTCGGCTTATTTTAAAAAAAATTTTTCTTATTTTATTGAAAAAACTTGAGAATGCGGATAAAGTTCAAGATGTTTTCTTTTTTGATATTTTTCGCTATCTCGAGAAAAAAATTAATTCAATAAAAATTAATTTTAAAACTAATAAAACAAATTATGAAATAGTTTTGTATAGAAGAAGTAGGGCAATTGGAATTTATAATTGTAATCTATGCTATATTTTGATCAATACGTTGTAATTTATTTTATATTTTCTTTCTTATTACAAACGGAATCGCAATCTACTTTCGGTTTTTTGAGTACTTAAACTCAAGCAGAATTTAATCAGTGTTAGTCACAACAACTAGTTGGAAATTGTCTTCCAAACTCGTAGATCACAAGTTATTCATCCAATGCTAGCTTAGTTAGAGTATGATAAACATAAGTTCGTAGAGTTAATTAGACTAAGTGCACTAGAATTGGCTAATGGAATTAAAAAAAACAGAAATACCTAATGAGAAAATTTCAACTTCAAGTAGTTAAATACTGATGAAACTACTTCGGTCTGAAAGACCTAAGTATTACATTCATGAGCTCAAAGTGAAATTCTTATCCCCACTTTTTTTGACATTTCTCGACGTTTTAGGACCTCCTGATTCTAAAAAAGCAAAAAAAAAAAAATGTATGTCTGTCTGTCGGCCGGCCCTCATTACCTACGCTGCAGGGAAAACCACTGGAGGGATTTCAAAATTTTTTTTTTCTAAAAATAGGTATACTCAAGGGACAGGTCCGAAAGGACGCTGTGTTCGATAACTGTACCGGAAGTGTGTCAAAAAAATCATTATGTGTGTCAAAACAAGGAAATTTGCATATTTTTGGCTTAAAAAACGTTCATTTTAAGTGATTACGAGTAGGAACATTGAATTTGGAGAAATCTTGATGGTCGGGATTGATATGTGAGATCAAAAACTAGATTATTGCATTATAAGTTTGTCAAAAAAAAAGTTGTCAAGTGTGTCAAAAGAAAGATTTTTATTTATTTTTTTACCTAATTTTTTGGAAAAAATATAAAATTAATTGTTTGTTTGAAATGAAGTTTATTATTATTATTGAGAATTATGGCATTATAAGTTTGTCAAAAAAGTGTTGTCAAGTGTGTCAAAAGAAAGATTTTTATTTTTTTTTTACCCAATTTTTTGGAAATAAATTGTTTGTTTAAAATGATATTTTATTATTATTATTGAGAATTATGGCATTATAAGTTTGTCAACAAAATGTTGTCAAGTGTGTCAAAAGATTTTTATTTAGTTTTTTACCCAATTTTTTGGAAAAAAAATAAATTGTTTGTTTGAAATGAAATTTTATTATTATTATTGAGCATCATGGCATTATAAGTTTGTCAAAAAATGTTGTCAAGTGTGTCAAAAGAAAGGTTTTTATTTATTTTTTACCCAATTTTTTTAGAAAAAAATAAAATTAATAGTTCGTATGACATGATATTTTATTATTATTATAGAGAATTATGGCATTATAAGTTTGTCAAAAAATAATGTCAAGTGTGTCAAAAAATGATTTCATTTAATTTTTTAGCCAATATTTTGGGAAAAAAAATGTGGCTGTTTTTATGACGTAAATGTAATTTAAAATGAAATTGGACATGGAAATTTTTGAATTTGTTGTAGTTTTTGAAATATTTTTGGAGTTTTGAAAAAGTTTGTATTTTTGATTTTGTAATAATTTTTGCAATATTTTTAGAATTTCGGCAAAAGTTTTAATTTTTGATTTTGTAAGAATTTTTGAAATATTTTTAGAATTTTGAAAAATTTTTTGATATAATTATAATTTTTGGAATTTTGAAAAAAGTTTTAATTTTTGATTTTGTAATAATTTTTGCAATATTTTTAGAATTTTGGAAAAGTTCGAATTTTTAAGAATTTTTGGAATATCATCAGAATTTAGAAAAAGTTTAAATATTTGATTCATTCTAATTTTTAGAATATTTTTGGAATTTTGAAAAATTTTGATTTTATTTAATTTAACAATATTTTTGGAATTTTGATTACAATTATCCGGCAACGTATTGATGTTTCGTGTTAGTTTTGTAATAAATTTTTAAACAGAGTCTATCTCTGAATACTTGTACTTTAACAAAGAGTTATGTTGATATTCATCGCTGCCCAAAACTAAAAACCATGTCCTCATAAAAGTTTTGTTGCCGAAAACTATATCAAAATCCTTAACCCAGACCGAAGTCTTGATATCTCAGAGCTTGAGATTTCAGCCCCTCCATATTTTCAATTTTGAAATACCATCGCCTCGATAGGTTAATTGGATAGCGTGTCTGCCAAAACGGATTCGAACCTTGGCACTGATGAGGATAGTTCGAATCTGAAACACGTATAAAAGAAAAATGGGTTTTCCTCTGAGAAAAACCCATAATATACTTTCGAATTGAAAAATATAAAATACTTAATTGCTTGAGTTGCGTGCAAAATTAAGTGTTATTGTTAAGTGCAAAATTTTCAATCAAAAATTTTTAATATTTTTAATATTTAATATTCTAGTGAACTAAAAATTATTAACAAGTTTAATGTACAGTAACATAGTCTTTCGTATAAAGTAAATAATAAATATACATTCAAATAACATCTAGAATACCTTCGGTTTTATTTAAAAATAATTAAAAATAATACTACTTGCAAACCAATGAGAACTAGGCAGATTTTTTAGTCCAACCGACTCATAGAGAATTAAAATTGAATGTCAAATGTTATACAGACATAAAATGAAATGTAATAGAAATAACTAAACAAATTTATGCATAACAATAATCTAAATCAATTATTTATTATATATGTAAAAATCTGGTATACAATTTTTAACGCACAAATGAATTGTAATATTATAAATAAACATTATAATTAAATATGAAAACTTGTGAGATGTTAAACTCAAATAACTGGATCAATAATGAATAATTATAAATAAAGTTATTCTATCAGTTAGAAATTGAACTGTTAGACCAAAAGTCTTTCTTAATGTTAACAAAGTTTTCAAACAAAATAGGAAAAGAATAAAATAAAAGTTAAATAAAAAAAATTTAAACTTACGCACTTTCCTAAAAACTAAACAAAGAATTTGTTTCAAACAAAACTTTTTTCGGCAAACGGCTGTAAAGTTTTACTTTACTGCTGCTAGAGAGAAGGCTAAAGTCGTACTTTTTGACGTTTATTCAAAGCGGCTGTAAAGTAACGCCATTTATTTTATGGCAGCTGTAAAGTAACTTTTAACATTAGTTTTCATATTTTAACGGCGGCAGCAAAGTAAATTTCATATTTTTACAGCGGCACTAAAGTAATATTTATAAAAAATTTGATGCATTAATTTCATATTTTTAAACAAATTTAAAGGTTTGCCGAAAAAATAGTGTATTTAATTTGGAGCTAAAGTGACCTTTTGTGTTTCGTAAATAATTGTGCCAAACTATAGACTCAACACAGAAAGTAGCACTTTAGCTCCTAATTCAATAATATACTATTAAATCAAAATTTAATTCCCACACCAAATTCACATCCTATGCCATTTTTATTAAAATAAAGTGTGGGCGTAATCAATGTAAAAGGGTGGAGATTGAATTGTTGAATTATTCTAAATATTCTGTCTACTTTTTTAATCAAAATGAGGATGTGTATCTAATGTGTATAATAGTACATTATGATGCTAGGACGTAAAGCTAAAGATTTTGGACGGATGTGGAGTTTGCAAATCGAGGCAATACAAATGCTTTTTACTTTTTTGGACGTAGCTATGACAACAAAATAAATAGTTGAAAAGTGATACTTTAAAGCCGCAAATCATCGTAATAAGGCAACACTTTAATATGTAGGCGAATAAAAATATAATTTTGGTTTTATAAATATGGTTTTGTTTCAACACTACGGGTATGGATATAATAATTGAAAGTGAAGAGACAGCTGAATTACTAGGAACAAAATTATTAAAAAAAGGGTGACATCTTGGCTTTTTTAAATAAAACTAAGCAATCAATTAAAAGTTTATTAATGAAACAAAAACTTTGATTAAACGCTTTATTGTCAAATTGTTCAACCAGCTAAATAAGGAAAACTATATAAAATAAATATGAGTTTAGTAAAATTATAAAAACTTCTCCTTTAGTCAAAAATTAAAAAAATGAATTCCGATGAATTTTTTGAGCAAAATTGTTGTCCGCATCCATTGTTTCAATTTTTTGGTTATGGGATTACACTTTAGACCGTAATTGTTGCTTTATATTATATGATTAGTGTGACCAACTGGCCCGGTATACCCGGGACATGGCCCGGTTTTTGAAGCCATGTCCCGGTGTCCCGGACAAGGAGTCCGGATGGCCCGGTTTTTCAAAATTGTTATCTCGTACCGGATTCGAAAGGTGTTGAAGCAACAATTAAATATCGTCACTGTTATGCCAGAGTCACGAATGTGCAAAATTGTAGTTTTGAGATAACTGCATTTAAAAGTTTGCAAACGCTACTAAAATTCAGTTTTTTTTTGTTGTTTTTTATTATTCCAGCAAATTGAATAAAAAATTTACTGGAATAATAAAAAACAACAAAAAAACTGAATTTTAGTAGCGTTTGCAAACATTAAAATGCAATTTTTTAAAAACTACAATTTTGCACATTCGTGACTCTGGCATAACAGTGACGATATATGGAAGACAATAAATGGTTGGAAGCTGAAGAAAACAATGTTGATTTGTTCGATGAGTTCGGTTACGTACTGAAATTTGTAACAGCCGATAAAATTGCAAGATGGAATCAAACGAAAGATACGAATGGAAAAATAGATCCCGTTAAGCCACATCAACGCTGGGTAGAATGCGTCAAACATTTTGAAAATAATAATATTCTATACATGCGCTTTGTGCGAATCATTGCATTCATATTTTGTTTGCCAGCAACATCCGCCAGTGTAGAGCGTGGGTTTTCATTGATCACAAAATTATGGACAAGCGAAAAATCATAACTCAAAATAGATACATTGAAATATATGTTGTTCGTCAAATATAATTTAAAGTATACATGTGTTGAATTTTATGATCTTTTGAAAGAATCTCCAACATTACTTAAGGAAATTTTATCACAAGATAAATATGATTTCAAAAGTAAAAAAAACAGATGACGATGATGAAAATTAGATTTAAGTTTATATTGAATGCAATATCACCATGAAATCACTGTTTAAATGAAGTAATAAAAGTATTTTTTACAACAAAGAAAAATAGCCCGGTTTTTAGTTGAAATGTTCTGGTTTTTAGGTCAAATTTTGGATAATGTCCCCGTTTCACTCAAAATAGAGTTGGTCACACTATATATGATACATCTTTGTGGTTCCAAGTTTGCCGTCTCATCCGATCCTAATTGTATTATACTACTTTTACATTATGAAATCTCCGTAGAATAAGTGAAGTACAATATATTTTATGTTGGCAATTTTATAGTGTAAATGTAAGATTGCATGGATATTGTACGAAAAGACTGTATCGGTTTAAATATTCATACAATGACATGCAATATTTTTAAAAGTAAAAAAAAAATCTATTGTTTTACCGAATGTTATATCACAGTTGTAATTTTGAACATCTCCGTCCATATCTCACATTTTAGACATATATTATATTTTAAAATAATGAAACTAGTGAGTTTAAATTCAAAAATGTTTTTGACAGCTCTAGGATTTCGACAGAATTCAAACACATCGTCCGTTCGAATTTTACTTGAAACACGAATAAATTTTTTCTGATATGATTTTTTAAAAAAGATCAAATTTGTTGTGAATTGCCAATATTCACATGATTATTAATTCTAGTTACTTAAATTTAATTCCTTACAAAAATTCAATGTATGTAAATTACAATTAAAAAGGGTAGACTTAGTGAGATCTTTAAGTTAAGTGCATTCCAGTTTGAAAGTGGATTTGAACAAAATTTGAAAGCTAAATTTATGTACATAGCTACAGCTTATAAGCAGTATTACATAAATTCCTTATTTAACCCTTTTCCCTAAATTTTATTCATTTTCATGAGAAAATTTGGAATGAATGAACTGAACACTGACTGGGATTAAAAATGTTCTAAAATCAAAACTTTTTTGTTGTTTTAATTAGAAAAGAAAACGTTTTCTATTAATTCAATGAAAAAATTTTTTTCCGAGCAATAGAATAATTTTCTCCTTCCGGCTCATAATTTTTAATTCCCATAGTAAAATTTTTAATTTTCTTTTGACAGATAAAGTTTTGAAAATGAACATTAAGTTTTTTAAATTAAATAAATTTATTTCACATTTTTAAGTTTTTTTTTTTAACAAATAAAATAAATTTCTTCTGCTCTTTATCAGCTTGTAGAAAAGATATATGTTAATTTTGACTTAACAGTAAAGGAAAACACTAAATTTCAATTATTTATTGTATTTTATTTCTTCGAGAAAACTAGGAGTGTTAATATATTTGACACTCCTAGTTTTCTCGAAGACGTAAATAAAAATAAAAAAGTCCAAGCGGCACGTATATCCGCTAGAAATAGGTAGATTTCGAGATCAGACAGTTTTGTGTGCCAGTAGAATCTGATGTATGAGATTAGTTTAAACAAAACAAACTAATTTCAAACAGATATCGAACAAATTTTAAAAAGAAAATTAGCTACCTACAAGCAAAATTATATCTATCCAATTTTGCAACAAACAAATATCAAATCTACCACAGAACATGTGTGTGACAATTTATGACACAAACCTACTTTATATCATATGTCATGCAATTACTGCAAAATATCAAAATAGTGTATTTCTAAGAAAAAAAAATTAATTTCTTCTATTCAAATCTTTTATTTTTTTGACTGTTGACATTGACGAAGGCTGACATTGACTGTTATAAGGTTTTTGGAAATTGTAGTTGGGGATTGTTGCAAGCTTTTTTGTTGAAGCCAACAAGTCAAAAACCTCTAACTGCAGAGGTTTATATTTATAAGAAACGGATTAAAACGTTTCCACAGATTCTAAATTTATGAAGATTGTAAAAATATTAGTATCCAAACGGCCGTTATAACGGATTAAAAATACTACTTGAAACTACCTGAAAGAAACTGATTGAAAAGGTTTCAAAAATTCTAAATTTATGAAGTTTTTAAAAATATTAGAATCCAAACGGCCGTTATAACGGATCTAAAAAACAGAGTTTTTTTCTAGTATAAAGCTTCTAGTTTCTTAACCATGTGTTGGATTGGGCTGATTTACGAACTTGTCCAAGATATTAATAAAACGCACATTTTTAGAAAAGGTTTTTTGATCGGGCCTTATAAATGCGACCGTGAGAGTGCCAGTTGTTTTAAAAAAAAATTTTTTTTGCAAAAATTTTTTGTTGGAGCCCCTAACTTAAGAACCTCCAACTGCAGAGGTCTATGTTTAAAACAAATTGATAAAAATGGTTTTAAAAATTCTAAATTTGTTAAATTTTTTGAAATATTAGGATTCAAACGGCCGTTATAACGGTTTTAAAAAATCAATTTTTTTCAGAAAAAAGCCTCTAGTTTCTTAACCACGTGTCGGATTTTGCTGATTCACGAATTTGTCTAAGATATTATTAGAACACACAAGTACAAAAATTTTTTGTGATCTAGCTCAACAAATGCGGCCGTGAGAGTGCCGGTCGTTTTCGTTATATCTCATATCGTTTATATATATATATATATATATATATATATATATATATATATATATATATATATATATATATATATATATATATATATATATATATATATATATATATATATATATATATATATATATATATATATATATATATATATATATATATATATATATATATATATAGATAGCTATATATATATATATATATATATATATATATATATATATATATATATATATATATATATATATATATATACATATATATATATATATATATATATATATATATATATATATATATATATATATATATATATATATATATATATATATATATACATTTTTTTTTGTTTTTTCGTCTCCGCTTATCATATATAGTCGGTTGGCACAAAAAATTTTCCGAAATTCCGAGATGAAGCCCATTGCAATAGGTAGATTTTTATATGAAATCTACCTAAAAGAAGAGTTAAAGTAGTTAGGATTTAGGAACGAATATAACATTATATTATATGAAATCTACCTAAAATATAGGTCTAACAAAAAAACAAAAGTTAGTAAGGTTATAATATATACAGTTATTTGTTAATAACGTTTTACGTTGGACTTTCACTGTAAATTCTTTAAAATTATACATTAACATATCTTTGTAGGATTGATTTTGAATATGGCGTCTACTAATTTTGTAACTAAAGACGGTTTTAGAGTGTGGCGTCAAGAAGTTTTCATCTCATCATCTTTTCATCTCAAGTTTTCACTTGAGCACGCAAACATTTTTTTTTCAATTCCAGTTTAAACGATCTATTAATGGTAACATAAAACTGAGCATACTACTACTACATTTTGTTTTATTTGTTTATTATTATTTATGTCACTCATTCTTTATCATAAAAAAAAATATTTACAAAATTGAAGTAGTTACTTAGTAACTTAATCCGATTAATAAAAAAGTCGGACAAGTGCCTATGAAATTCGCTTCTCAAGGGTTCCGTGGATGTAAAATAACAAAAAAAATTAAAAAGAAATTATTAACAAAAAACTGTGTTGCAAAGTTTTTATATTGCCTGACCATAGACACATAAAAAATAAATTTTTCATCACAAATGTCACAAGTAAATGCCAATCTCTTCTAAATGGATCGAAATAACACAAAAAATGTTACTTGAGGTTAAATCTTATCCATAGCTGTTTATGGTAACTAAAGAAAGATTCAATAGCATCAGCTAGTAAATGGTTCAAATTGGAAAATTTTTTCCTGTCACTCAATGGCGAAATTTAGGGGAGTGGGGAGGGCACATACTAAAAATAGCACTTTTTTCTATGCGAAAAGTAAACTCGCTAATGTAAAAAAATAACAAATTATAGTTGCTATGGTTTTTCATATAATTTTAAAAAGTGTTTTAAACAACGTAACCATGAAAAAATAGAATATGAATTTTGAATGTTTTGTCGTCGATTTATAACTTTATAATTTATAGTAAATATCGATTATATATTAGTATCATAGAAAAAAGTGCATTTCCTACGCGAGATAAAAACGATTTTCAAAAACAATGTTTTCATCTCTTGTAGGAAAATATACTATTTTTACTATAAGCCAAAAACTGTGCACCGAAAAATTCTAAAAAAATCACTATGTTTCTTAAACAAAGTGCTCTTCCCAATGACACACCATACTAATTTGGGTCAAAAGACCCCTTTTTCACCGCTCTCCACTCTACACCATAAAAATAATAAATTATAATTGTTTGAAAAAGTAACCTAACCGCATGGTTTTGTGAATTTCTTTTTCTGTCAATTAGTGTCGAAACGCAGGGGTCTGAAAGTTTCACTTTTTTAACAATAACTTCAAAACTGTGCACCGAAAAATTCTAAAATAATTGCAACGTTTCTTAGATTAGGTGCTCTTTCAAATGACACCTCATTCATCTGAGTCCAAAAACTTTTTTTCACCACTCTCACATTCCATAAAAATACAGAAACATAATTATTTGAGACTTCGCTATAACTTTTGTTAAAAATTTACAGATGCAATTTGGATACTTTAATAGAAACTGTATAAGAATTTATGAAAAAATTTATTTACCGTTTACAAATTTTCATACCACACAACTTTATAGCAAAACAGCAATCTACATTCATTGAGGAAAAAAAAATTAGAAGCAGAAGAGTACTTCGTTCAAGGGGATTTTTCTGAAAACTACGGCTTCATAATTCAGGATGCGGTTCAAGGCTGTTATTATAATAATTCACAAGCTACTATTCATCAATTTGTCATTTATTTTAAAAGTGCCGCAAGTGAATATATACAGCACCGAAGTTTTATACTCATTTCGGATATAAACGATCACAACAGTACTACAGTCCATCTTTTCATTATAAAACTTATTGAATTCATCAAAACGCATATAAATTTTAATATTACGAAAATAATTTATAGCACTGACGGTGCACCTTCTCAATACAAAAATAAACATAACCTAATTAACTTATGCCACCATAAAAAAGACTTTAATGTTGATGCAGAATGGCATTTTCATGCTACCAGCCATGGAAAGAAATTGGTGGTACACTGAAGCGTGCTGCACACCGTTATAGTATAGGGAGCAAAGATATTATTTATACACCAAAAAAACTTTTCGAATGGGCTTTAAAATGGGAATCTACTAATGAATATCAATTAACGAAAAAAAATTACAAAATCGATATAAAAATGCGATTACTATAAGTGGAACTCAAAAATTTCATTCTTTTGTACCATTAGATACTAAGACAATAAATGCAAAAATGTTTTCCAACTCATAAGAAACTTTTAAATGTAAAATAAGTAAATAATTTTTAATAACTATATTTATTTTCTTTAACCTACATATATAATTTGTATGATACTTTAAAAAGTTTATTCAATAATAAAATATTTGTAATTTAATGTTAAAATACAATCTTTTACTTTATGACCATAATAACATAATATGAACATAATACTTCTCCAGTCAAAAGTTCCTAAATAGATTTAGTTATTTATACGGTTTTTTTTTGCAGTCGAGACTGTCAAATTATTTTTTATAAGAGTGACAAGTGATTACTAAAAGTGACAAATCAGCATTTAATTTTTTTATGCCATCTAATACAAAGAAAATAATTGCAGAAGTGTTTTCCTATTCAAAGAAACTTTTATTTGTAAAATAAGTAAATCATTTTTAACAATTGTATATATTTTATTTATTGTACATATATAATTTTTATAATATTTTAAAAAGTTCATCTAATAATAAAATATTTGATATTCAACATTAAAAAAAATCTCTTAGTTTATAACGCCTTTTTTATAATTTTCCTTCAGAACAAAAAAAACATATTCCCGGCAGTCATATGCACAACGAATTTTATCTTTAAAACAAAAAATAACGCGTGTCCTAAACTTTCATAAGTGGATAGATATAAAATAAGCTTCAATTTAATTTAAAAAAAAAAAATAAAGGCTATGCCATCTTTTTTTCAATTACACCGTATTTTTCTTATGTTGCACCGTTAAAAATTATTTCAAAAAATTAACAGTGTACATTTTTAAAAACTTTGTTTTAATAGTTATTCAACAACATATCATTTATGAAAATCAGTAGTTTTTCTACAATCGCTCGTCAAAATGCACTCACATCACAAAATAACAAAAAATTGAGGGCCACCCTGTGAAGACCGCTAATCGAAAAAAAAAATTCTAAGAGAACTTGTATTTTTTATTTATGAAAGACTATCTATAAACAAAAAATAATCAAAATTAAAAGGGGTTAATTACTTCACCACAATTTTAAATTGTGTGAAGTAATGCAATCTATCGTGAAAAAAAAAAATCTTACATACCCCAAATTTTGTTTTTTCTTTTGTTTTGGACCATCCTCTATCCAAATAGCCAATAAAAATTTTGGTGTACGTCTGTGTGTGGGTGGGTGGGTGGGTGGGTGGGTGGGTGGGTGGGTGGGTGGGTGGGTGGGTGGGTGAGTTTTCTGCATAGGATCTTGATGAAACTTTGGCAAATGATACAGGTTCACTTGAAAATAGAAGATCTGGATTCATTTTAAATTTGGACAAAATGGCGGGGGGTCTCCCGAACACCTCTAAGTTTAAATCTTGAATAACTTCTGATCCCGAGCTATGATCTTATTGAAACTTAGTATATAAGGTTTTAATACTGTTTCCAATACTTCTGCATACCAACTTCCGGTTTGTCACTTCCGGTTAAAAAGTTTTTTTTTCAGGTGTTTATCCCTATTGTAGCCTACAATTACCAATCGATTTTCATGAAACGTTGCGAAAAGCTTTTAAATAACATGAGAAAGATTTTGTCAGCTTTTGGAGCACATTGGATAAAGGGTTGGGGGGTCCACCATACAACAGGTGGTTTTTTCCACAAAGTTTTTATGTTTGTTGGGAGCATAAAACATTCATTCGTGAATGAATTTTGATGACACTTTGGAAAAAGATGCAAACATGTATGACAAAGAACTGATTAGTTTTTGAGCGATAGTGAACAAAGTGGTGGGGGGTCCCTGGAGCACCTGTTTTTTTGAAAGCTCTATAACTTCTGTACCCGATAAGCGAATTGGATGAAACTTGGTACATGAGTATGTAGTACGGTTTAAAATAGTTCTGCATCCCAACTTCCGGTTTTTCACTTCCGGTAAAAAAAATTTTTTTGTACTTTTTTGAAGTTTTTTCAGTGTCTTTATGCACACTACAGCCTACAATAATGAAGTGATTATAATGAAACTTATGGAATAGGGTTTCAATTAGTGTGAAACGATAATTATCATGTTTTGGGACACATTGATCAAAGTGGTGGGGGGTCTACCATACAAATGCTGACTTTTCACACTTTGTTTTTTAAGTTTGTTGGGAGCATACAGACTTCATTCATTATTCAATTTTAATGAAACTTTGGAAAATGATGGAGACTTAAGTAACAAAGAACTGATTAGTTTTTGGATAATATTGGAATAAGTGGTGGGGGTCCTCCCGAACACCTGTTTAATGTGTCACACTTTTTTCAATGTTTGTTGGGAGCACACAGCATTCGTCCGTGAACGAATTTTGATGACACTTTGGAAAAAGATGCAAACATGTATGGCAAAGAACTGATTAGTTTTTGAGCGATAGTGAACAAAGTGGTGGGGGGTCCCTGGAGCACCTGTTTTTTTGAAAGCTCTATAACTTCTGTACGTGATAAGCGAATTGGATGAAACTTGGTACATGAGTATGTAGTACGGTTTAAAATAGTTCTGCATCCCAACTTCCGGTTTTTCACTTCCGGTAAAAAAAATTTTTTTTTACTTTTTTGAAGTTTTTTCAGTGTCTTTATGCACACTACAGCCTACAATAATGAAGTGATTATGATGAAACTTATGGAATAGGGTTTCAATTACTGTGAAAAGATAATTATCATGTTTGGGGACACATTGATCAAAGTGGTGGGGGGTCTACCATACAAATGCTGACTTTTCACACTTTGTTTTTTAAGTTTGTTGGGAGCATACAGACTTCGTTCATTAATTCATTTTAATGACACTTTGGAAAATGATGGAGACTTAAGTAACAAAGAACTGATTAGTTTTTGGATAATATTGGAATAAGTGGTGGGGGTCCTCCCGAACACCTGTTTAATGTGTCACACTTTTTTCAATGTTTGTTGGGAGCACACAGCATTCGTTCGTGAACGAATTTTGATGACACTTTGGAAAAAGATGCAGACATGTATGGCAAAGAACTGATTAGTTTTTGAGCGATAGTGAACAAAGTGGTGGGGGGTCCCTGGAGCACCTGTTTTTTTGAAAGCTCTATAACTTCTGTACCTGATAAGCGAATTGGATGAAACTTGGTACATGAGTATGTAGTACGGTTTAAAATAGTTCTGCATCCCAACTTCCGGTTTTTTACTTCCGGTAAAAAAAAATTTTTTGTACTTTTTTAAAGTTTTGTCAGTGTCTTTATGCACACTACAGCCTACAATAACGAAGTGATTATGATGAAACTTATGGAATAGGGTTCCAATTAGTGTTTGTTGGAAGCATACAACATTCGTTCGTTTAGTAATTTTGATTACACTTTGCAAAAAGATGCAAATATGTATGGCAAGGAACTGATTAGTTTTTTTAGTGATAGTGAACAAAGTGGTAGGGGGTCCTCCAAGCACCTGTTATTTTGGAAGCTCAATAGCTTCTGTACCTGATAATCGAGTTGGATGAAATTTGGTACATACACATTTAGTACGGTTTACAACAGTTCTGCATCCTAACTTCCGCTTTGTCACTTCTGATAAAATTTTTTTTACTTTTTCTAGACAACAGAATTTATGTTTGTTGGGATACTACTGCCTGCTTTAATATTTTTATTATTAGAACTGCGAAGTCCATAATATTGGCTAGCTTTTAATTAAAGTATTTTATGGATATTAGCTCATTATATATCCAGAACACTATGTTTCCAGAGCTGTGGTGAAGTCAGCCTATGCATCAGCGTCGCAATATTTTTTTTTTTTGTTTTTCCGTCTCCGCTTATCATATATAGTCGTTTGGCACCAAAATTTTTCAGAAATTCCGAGATGAAGCCCATTGCAATAAGTAGATTTTTATATGAAATCTACCTAAAAAATTACCCTTTATACTTTCACGAAACTTTGGAGGCCCCTTTGTTACCTGCTCCCTGCCAAAGCCACCATGATCCAAACTGCATATGTTTGGATTCGTTCCTACCTGAGTAGGGGGTATCCGCAGAAAAACTTTCAGCTTTTATAAAATAACGAAGGGCCGTCGCGGGCTCTCGGTCTAAAACGTTACAATACACAAAAAACGATACAAAACAAAATACTATTGTGATGCAAATCCATTTTCGAAAATATTTCGATAAAACAGTTTAATTAAAAGTCAAAAAACTGGCCTTTCCACAAGAGTCAGCACTACAATACAACACATCTGACATCACTAGTACACTTCAGTGTTCAGACGAAAATTTAAAAGCTATTGCAATTTTTTAAATTCATTTTTCGTTTTTGAATCCAATATCGTCTCTTCAATACATTAACAATTCAAATTTTCTTGATTTTTACCTTAACCTTTCAGTTCCAGTAAGAGCATGAAGCATCCTCCTAAGGAAGGCAGGTTCAATGTGTAATTTACTGGTCAGATCACTAGCAACACTAATTATGACATCAAATTCTGTATATGTACGCCATTATGTTAAAAATTTTGTTAACTTCTTTAATTAAGAAAGCCATGCTTTCATGTAGATGGAAATTTTCCCATAATTTGTTAACTACGTCAATTTAAAGTAACAATTTGTGTCAAATTACGATGAAACGTAAAAATTGCTAACCTGATATTGTTAATGGTAAAGAACGTGCTAGGTGACATGTTTTGAAAATGTCTGACTCTTTATTCGATACTTCTAAAAGAGTCTCCTTAATTTCTACAATATTATACATAACTTGAAGGTTTTACTAAACAATTGTGCTAGAGACCAACGTGTATCATCTAGAGGTTTCAAACTTAAATTTGGCATATATTTTTCAAACAAATCTTTATATTTCTTGTTGCTGTATTGTGTGATATAGCGTAACCATCATTAACTACCATATATTCAAACTATGTGGAGAATAAAGTACAAAAAATCTTATAAATTCAAAATTAAATTTTTTCTTTGCAAACCATTTTGTTTCCTCGCATGTTAGCACCACTATCATACCACATGTTTAAAATATTTAAAGAGAGACTTGAATGTTTTTGTATAATAATTTAACTTAATCCTTCGCCGACGGTACTTATATAGGGCAGAACCCAAGAAGGAAATGCTCCATAATTTCTATTTTTAGTACATAATAAAACAAAACGTATCCCAATAGTGAGATGGTCAGGATGGCATACATCAGAGGCGTACAATCCAATATCAGAAAAATATTTTGATGTTTGAATCAATTCTGGGATAGTTTTCTTATTGTTAATAATTTCATTTTGTATCTAATCACCTAAATAATGTGGTATTCGGTTTAGTCAAGATATACAGATTTTTTAATACAACGAATATGTACTGCTGTGATTCAAACTGCCTTAAGAAAATTACCATTGTTATATGTGGATAACTAGTTTGACGACCTCTAATGCCAGTACATTTATATATAAGTTTATATACCAGTGCCATTCAGGTTCTAACACCAGCTGCTGTATAAAATCCATGGTTTCTGATTTAATAGATTTTTTCTATGATAGCATATATGAAAAGTTTATTTTCATCACGCTTAAACCCCTGTGAAAATGGGTTCTTTTTCCACAAGTGTAAAAAGAATAACAAATTATAGTTGCTATGGTTTTTCATATAATTTTACAGAACAACGCAACCATGGAAAAATAGAATATGAATTTTTAATGTTATGCTGTCGATTTCTAATTTTATAATTTATAGTAAATATCGATTATATATCATAGAAAAATTGCATTTCTTACGTGAGATAAAAACGTTTTTCGTTCGTAACATGTCTCACTCGACGCTAGGGCGTCTCGTGAACAAATGTTTACTCACGAAAAAAACAATGTTTTTATCTCTTGCAGCAAAATATACTATATTCGTTCGATTGACGTCGCAACGATTAGGAAAGATTTACTTTTCCTTAATATATTATTTGAATTTGAAATAATGATGAAAAGAAAAAACAATTCGTTCGTTTATTAACTTCGGTTCCCTTTCCCTTATAATTCGGTTCGTTTATTAATTTATCAATGTTCTCAGTTCTGTAATTTGTTCATCCGCTATATACTGAGACTGACACATGCTGCTAGGTGAGGTAAAGGCAATTGGTAAAACAATGCTACCATTTCTATTTCGCAAAAATATTTGAAGCTTATTTTTTCAAAGTAAAAGTAGTACAAAGAAAAACCACCGTATTTTTTGCGTAAGGTAAGGCAAATATTTCAAAAAGATCGAAAACCATTTTAAATTTTTTTGGTTTATTTTTATGAAACCAACACAATCTGAAACAAAAGTTGTTTAACTGTTTTAGTTTGATTCAAATTTGTTTTTGTTTCTCTTCTTCAAACGAATGGGAGTTTATTTTAGGTTTCGGCCGCCTTTCAGAATTAACAGCCTGCGTGCTATGCACGCATTGCCCATTGGACTCTTCTTCTGGGCGCGAGCCCGAAACGGTGTAGTTGAGACAACCGCATGTAATGTTTGTGCGAAAATTAAATGAACTGTATTTAAGGTGATCAGACATCCCGCTTTTGACGAGACAACCCCGATTTTTAACAATTTGTCCCACGTCCCGCGGCATTTTGAAAATGTTCCGATTTTTTAAAAGAAAACAGAATTTCGTTATTCAAATGAAAAAAAAATTTGTTATTCAAAATTAAATTTGGACAATTTATTTATGCTAAACATGTAAATCATTTTCTTTAGTTTAATTATATATACAAGTTAAAAGTATATGACAATCAATATCAATATTGTCAAATTGTCAAATGTTTCAAATTATTTAAATTATTTGTTTTAAAAGAAGTATGCACATCTCATTACATATAGAATAAAAAAAATTTAAATTAAATTTTTTCAATTTAAGAAACTTAAAACTTATATATAATTTTTGCAATTTAAAAAGTTTTACTACACAAGTCTAGCGATTTTGTCACTCAGTTTATCATTCAATTCGAATTTATCATTCAATCGTACTCTCCGTTTACTGCAAAAATTTCCAGGTAAAGAAAAATTTCTCTCGGTTTTAATTGGATGTAGGTTTTATCAAAATTAGAGCGTTTCCTAGCAGTTTCAAATTGATATTCATTTCCTTGGATGTGAGAGGTAGATTGTATTTCAAATAACAATTTGGAGTTTACATATATCTGAATTATTTTTCCGAAGAGATTTGAATAGAAGTTTAAGGATTCCCTCTTCAGATAATAATGAGGCATCCTGACGGTTGGGAGCTTTTATTGATTTTGTGGCTATTTGAATGGCACTCAAAATATTTAAAGCAACTACATGACATTTTTTTTTATTCTATAAATGATTTAAATGGAGATAATTTAAAGTTTTTACTACTGCTGCTTTGACTGGCAAAAACCGGTCAATCATGGTTCCAAAAGAATTTCATCTAGTCTTGCAATCCAGGAGAAATTGCAACTCGTTTCTCTCCTCAATCGATTGTTTTAAATTATTTCGCAAAATATAATTGCGAACTGATGAGTTTTTAAATAATTTTAAAATTACTCTTATTTTGGAAATAGTTACTTGTATTTTCATATTTTGATTGAATAGTAAATTGTCATGTGAGATCCCACGTTTTTCAATTTCCATTTCCCAATCATTAATTCTATCCAACAACCTTATTTCCACATATATACAAACTCGTCAAAATTCAGCAGAAGCTTTTTTATGCTAGCATACACTGATGTATATTAAAAGACTTAGTTGCAGTGAAAGAGACTGTGTCTCGATGTGTATTTCAATTTATATTATTTGATACAATAACCTTATACTAACACTAATATATAAGTATGTAACTAAACTTGTTTTACATACAGTGAGATACACAACATCTCCCTTTTAATTTTGAAAATAAGTATTATAATTTTTAAAATAACTATTGTTACATTTTACAATATAATTAATTAAACTCAAGTTTTTATTCCAAAATATATAGCAACTAAATTTTAATTTAATTTTAATCTTTTATTCTTTTATTCTTTTTTTTTTTTTTTTTTTCTATTTTTAAACTTATTAATTTCTAAATATTTCCCTAAATAATAATTCTGTTTTATTTAGAATGTATTAATAAGAAATTCATTTGTAAATTAATCTACTTGGTTCTTTGTAAATTCTTCCATACTTTGATGCTGTTGCATTGTTTGTGTTATTACTCATATTTTGATTAGAACAAGAATTTCCCGATTCTTGGTTTTTATTTTGCAAACTGTTATTAATTATGTTGGGTTCATCTTCAACTATTGGTTTATAAATTGGATTATTTAAAGATTTTCTAATATGAATCGAATTTCTACGTAGAACGCGACCTCTAGTATCTTTTAATGTGTACGATCTAGGAGTGTGATATTTATCTATAATTGTTGCAGGCTCCCAAGTCTTACCACGCTGGAAAACTATTTTATCATTTGTTTTAAAATTGACTTCAGTTTTCTTTTTAGCATTTTTATTAAACTGTTTGCAGTATTTTTTCGTTTTAAGTTGTAATTTTTTAACGACATTAGTTATAATTTTTGGTTTTAATAGAAAATTAGCTATAGGCAATCTAGTTCTAGTTTGACGTGACATTAAAATTTGTGCTGGAGATGCACCAATAGATGGAATGGGAGTATTTCTATATTCTAAAAGAGCCAATTCCAAATCAAAATGTGTTTCGAAGCATTTCCTTAGAATTCGCTTTGAAATATCAACTAGCTTTTCAGCCATCCCATTTGATCTCGGGTATAAAGGGCTTGAAGTCACAATTTTAAAATTATATTGATCTGCAAATTTTTTAAACTCTAAACTATTATATGGCATATTATCGGCAATTAATATTTCAGGAATGCCATGAACTGAAAAAATTGTTTTAAAATATTTAATTAATTCTTTTGAAGTCTTATCATTTAATTCAATTAACTCCAACCATTTTGAAAAATAATCTCCTACAATCAAAAAAAATTTACCACCGTACTCCGCAATATCACTACACACCTTTTGAAATGGCAGTTCAGGTATTTCGTGTGCAATCATAGTTTGTTTATTATTCGAAGGTCGAAATTTTTCACAAATTTTACAACGAGCAATCATTTCTTCTATGTCTAAGTCCATACTAGGCCAATAAAATAAGGATTTAGCACGCAATTTAGTTTTAATAATTCCAAAGTGTACTTCGTGTAAAATATTTAAAACAATTGCTTTTAATTTATTAGGAACCATAATTCTATTGTTATAATAAGCTAAATCGTTATTTACACTAATTTAATTTCTTTTATTGAAATAAAATTTTAAATTCTCAGGGACTTTAGATTTATCATTCGGCCAACCGGTATGATAAAACGTATTTAACTTTATTAAAGTAGGGTCATCTAAAGTATGTTTTCTAAAAAGTTCTTCTTTACAATCACTTATATTTATACTGTGTATCATAACATTTAAATCTACATCCACATCTTTACTATCAACAATAAAATTTCTTTATAAAAGATCCGCAATGTGCAGGTCTTTTCCCGGCACATAAATAACTTCAATATCGTAAATTGACAATTTTAGTCTTATTTTTTGTAATCGCACCGAATTGATTTTGTGCAAATCTTTTTTCATGATTGCAGCCAAAGGTTTGTGATCTGAGTGAATTTCAATACGACGACCATAAATATAATTATGGAATTTTTTACAGGCAAACAAAATTGCTAAAAATTCTTTTTCAATTTGAGCGTATTTTGTTTCACTTTCACTTAGGCTTTTAGAAGCATAGCAAATCGGTTTATGATTTTGCAATAAGCAACTACCAATACCAGACTGAGAGGCATCAGTTTGAATTGTAATTTTTAAGCTAGGGTCAAAAATGCTTAAGACTGGGGCCTCACTTATAATGTCTTTTAATTTACTAAGTGATTCAGTGTGAATCGGAAGCCACAAAAACGAGATATTTTTCTTTAATAAATTTCGAAGTGGTGTTGTTATTTCAGCCATTCGAGGAACAAAATCTCTCAAATAGTTAATAACACCTAAGATTTTTTGTAATTCTCCTTTATCTTTTGGAATTGAAATTTCGTTGATGGCTCGAATTCTATCAGGATCGGGTGTAATACCATCTTTAGAATATAAATGTCCTAGACATTTCACTTTATCCACACAAAACTGTAGTTTGTTTTTATTAAATTTTATATTATATTTTCGAGCTCTATCTAGTACTTGTTTTAAAATTTTAAAATGTTCTTCTTTGGTTTCAGAAGAAATCAATATGTCGTCGATATAAATAAAAACACCTGGTATATCTGCAAAATATTTAGTGTTTAATTTTTGAAAAAGTTCAGGGGCTATATTGAGTCCAAATGGGAGTCTATTAAATTTATAACACCCATACGGTGTGCTGAAAGTACAAAGTTTGCTAGATTCTTCTTCAAGTTCAACTTGCCAAAACCCATCTCTAAGGTCAAGGATTGTAAAAAATTGTTTATTGATTAATTGGCTGTTGAGATCTTCTACTGTCGGAATCAGAAAACATTCTTTTTTAAATTTTCATTCAACAACTTTGGGTCCAGGCAGAGACGAATAGACTTGTCGCTCTTTTCTACAATGACTAAACTATTAACCCAATCAGTTGCGTAGTCTACACGACTGATAATATTATCTTTTTCTAAACTAAGTAATTTTTCTTTTAAAGGCAATTTCAATTTCATTGGAATTCTTCGAGGTGGGTTTACACAAGAAATCGCATTATCTTTTAATTCTAATCTACATTTATCTGGAAACTTACCCAAACCCGAAAAAATATCTTTATTTTCAGAAATAAAATTTTCTTTTACGGCACTTATAATGATTTCAATTCTTTTAATAAGGCCTATTTTGATACACGACGAAAGTCCTAAAATAGGTTTAGAATTCACATCTACAATTAGAAATTTTTCATAGTAGAAATTATCTTTTACTTGTATATAAAGCATTACTGATCCAATTGGCTTAATATGAAAACCACCAAAAGAAATTAGATTTAAATCAACCGGCTTTACAACGAAATTGTTATCAATTTGTTTAAATATTTTCAATGGCAAAATATTTACATCCGCGCCTGTGTCCAATTTAAAAATAACATCAAAATCTTCAATCTTAATTTTTTCATACCAAACATTAACATTTTTAATATTATGATCTACACTAGATATATCAATAGAAGTCACAAACAATGCATCATCATCATTGTCATCATAAAAGTTTATTTCTCTTACTTTTTTATTATTTTTATAATTAACCTTGCGAGTACACACATTCGCAAAATGATTTTTACCATTACAATTAATGCAAATTTTTCCAAATGCTGGACAGTTATAAAGTTTATGACGATATCCACATTTTGTACAATGTTTTGTGAACATACCGACTTCATTTGTATTTTCGTTTTTATTTACCAATTGATTATCGATAAATGAATTTTTTTGATTAAAATGATTTTTATTTAATTGATTTTTCTTATGTCTAAAACTATATTTATTATTTATTTGGTCAATTTTTCTCACCTTATCCTGTACAGATTTTGTTTGTTGGTCGTTGAGCTCTGATATTCGACAGGTTTCAATTGCTTTCTCCAAACTAAGGCCATCTAATTTAAGCAGCTTTTCTTGTAAAGCAGCATCTACAACACCCAATACTATACGATCTCTAAGCATATCATTGCAGGATTCACCAAATTCACAATTTTTGATAATTTTTTGAAGATCAGACAAAAATAGGTCAAACACTTCTCCTTCATGTTGATTTCTCGTGTAAAATAGATATCTTTCATAGATGATGTTTTTCCTGGGGTTACAGTATTCCTCGAATTTTTTAGCTACTTTCTCAATATCCTTTTTCTCTTCATCAGTCATTGTAAACGTGTTAAATAGTTCCACAGCATCTTCGCCCATCAAATTTAACATAATTGCTACTTGCACTTCAGATGATTTTTTAATTTTATCGGTAGCTTTTAAATAAATCTGAAATTGCCTGTAGAATCGACGCCAATTTTCAGATAAATTTTCCGTTAAGCTGAATGAATTTGGAGATTTGTACTCCATATTTATTATTTTTTTTTAGCTTTTTGTTTTAAATATTAATATGATCAATAAATATTAAATTTATCTTTTGAGTTCACAAAATATTTTTTAAATTTAAATGTCTTTCACCACTACATATACGAATTATTTTAAACTCGTTTTTAATTCTTCACTATATTAGAGTTCAGTTTTTTACATTAGAATTATTTTAAATTCTACATAAAATTATTTTTTTAAATAACTTTTCCAGACACTGTACTTTGCTCAGCACTGGGCACAAAACTGTTTTTAGTTTTTAATCACTTTGTGAATGTTTTGAGTAACTTATAAAAACAATGCAAATTTATAATTGCAAATTTTCAGAATTTATTGTATTTTTTATTTTTTCAGATTTATATATAACTGAAAAATATTTTAATGTCACAATTTTTGTTTTATTATCACTTTTATGAAATAATCTTTTATTTAAGATTTTAGAACAAAACAAAATATTTTTATATATTTTAACAACTTTTGTTTTTAGAAATTAAAATACCGACATCAACTGCGCCATGATGTATATTAAAAGACTTAGTTGCAGTGAAAGAGACTGTGTCTCGATGTGTATTTCAATTTATATTATTTGTACAATAACCTTATACTAACACTAATATATAAGTATGTAACTAAACTTGTTTTACATACAGTGAGATACACAACAATTACACACAATTATTTTAAACAAAATAGTTGATTTGGAAATGTATGAATTTTTACAAATAGTAATTTTTAATCATATATAATTAACACTATTGGCCGTTGGAACTTAATAAATGATTATCGACTTTTGTTTTATTCCTACAATAATAAATTAAATAAATTAATATATTTATAAACTAATAATTCTCTCCGAAATAGAATAAATTGCTTCAACTTTAAGAATATTTTTGGTAAAACTAAGGGACTCTGATTTAGACCGTCAACGGGTTAAGTGAAAAAGAACTTTCTTTTGTTAAAATTAATATCAAATCAAATAAAGTTGATTTCAAATTATTTATTTATTTATTTAAACATCTAAGTTTTTTACTCAGAAAAGTTGTAAGCAGCATGTATACCAGGAGTCAGGACGGTTCGGCGTCCGGAACAGTCATCTAAAAGTTCATTTTGTAGTAGAATTGAATTGTATTTATGGTGGTTTGTTAAATTTCGAGATTCTCGACAGTATTTCTCGAGAAATGAGAATCTCCGAAAATGTGAAAATAATTCTTCGAAATTTTAGAGTTCAAGATAACAGATCTATTTCGAGCATCTCGATACGGGATTTTTTAAGCAGAAACTCTACTTGAGATTTTGAAAGCCATTTTATGTGTGCAATATAATTTAACAAATTCTTGTGGAATATTTCATGAACTATTAAACAACAATAGTAATTCCTCTTAAAAAAATTTACGTAAATAAGAAATATTCCGAAGAATGAAATAATACTACATATACATAATTTTTTTTATCCACGACTACTAAAGAATATATACTTTGCATGCGTATATCTTTCATTGTAATTGTATTCATTCTTTTCTATATATCAAATTCTTTTTTATTTATTTCATTCCGCTTTATTTATTCAAAATTCCCCTAACAAATTAAAAACTTGATTTGTTGGTATAGTAATATAAACAAGATAAAACAGGAACAATACACATAAAATAAACAAACATGCTTTGTTTTCTATTTCTTTTCATAGATGTATTTCAATATGGCGATATAAACTTTTACAGGAAAACTTGAATGAAATTATTTGAAATATTTATAGTCGTGGATAAAATAGTATCTTGTATTCGCTTAGGATGAAGGCAATTCTTCACTCGGATGGTTCCCTCCACTCGCTACGCTCGTTCCGGGAAACTTCATCCTCGTGAAGAATTGCTTTCATTCTAAGCTAATACAAGAATCTACTTTTATTTATTATATTTGCACGTTGCACTTATCATGAAATTTAAATAAATATATTGCAATACAATTTTTCGTTCTGCAAAAATTTTGTTGCTTCATATGGACACAACCAATCTGATTTCGGATATACCAGCTATCACAATATTTTGGAAAAAGGTCTACTACAAACGTTAAATCCTACGAAAAAAAATTGAAATACATACTTCTGATATTTGTATTTATGACGGTTAAATATCATGTTTTCTATATCATAACGTTTGCACTTAGTGTGGTTTGTACACTTATTTAAAACAATATATTTTGTGATGTCTCATTTTCTTAGACCTTCAGTGACCCGATCCCACCACTAAGAGCGTAACAGCGTAAATAAACAGCTCCCTTTCCTCACTGATTCAAAAATCAGTTCCCTATTATCAGAGATATTTCTAATTTTGATTTAAATTTTTTTGTAAATTTAAAATTGAATAACATGCGGGAGGGGTTGTTCAACAACCGTTTATTTCAATAAACAATAGCTTATAGTTCTGACATTCCGTTTTGATCATACTCACTACTTGAGGGCCTTTGTAAAGCTTCCAAAAATTCTTCAGACAATCTTCCGGTTTGTCAGTCTCAAGAAAATTTTTGTTTGGGTGTTTATCTACATTACATGCTAAAATTATGAAACGGTGTTTATGAAACTTTTTCAAAAAGTTAAAGTCAATACGCGAACGGACTCAAATCAGTCAGAGATATTTTAAGTAAAGCAAAAAATCATACAACTTTAATTCATTTTGTTCGTGCTCTGCAGTCTTCCTACAGATATTGAACAAAAGAGTTGGATATTGAACGTTGGATATTAGTTGGACGTCTTCGGGTGAGCTGTTTATTTGCAACTGTAATAACCTTCAATTTTAATTTTATAAATATGTATTCTTAGAAGATTAATATTGAATGCAAATAATTGCTTGTACGAGGAAACCGCAAAATGCACTTTTACGACTCAAAAATTGTGCGTAAAGCAGGCCCTTTTTTCTATTGAAATAACAATGCCTAAAATAGAAAAAACAATGCCTAAAATTGAAAAAACAATGCCTAAAATTACTATTTTACGCCCTAAAGCGTAAATATTTTTGACAACATCAACCTAACTCAAAAGAACAAAATACGTTATGGCTATTTCCAAAAAAACATACAGACATGTATTTTGTGAAACTTTATTTTCAGAAAAATGTTTAATTTAAGCATTTTTTTGTTTGTTTGTAATTTTATGTACAATTAACATTAAATAAATTGGTTGCTAAAGAAATTTAGAAAAAAAATTAATAAAATATTACGTGAATTTAACAATTTTCTCAAAAAATATTTTACAAGAAATATGTATACTTAGAAATACGATAGATCAAATGAAACTGAAAAACAAAATGTTTTAAATAAATTAATATAGAAATTTAAAAACAAATTGGTTGCTATAGAAATTTAGGAAAATAATTATGAAAAGAAAAACTACTTGGATTAAACAATTTTCTCAACAAACATTTTACTATTTTGTCTAAATATATCTTACTCGTCTTACGAATCTTACTCGTGCAAAAAATCTTGTATGTAATTCGGGCATAAAGTATCTTTTTTGCTTTCGAGTGTTTGTCGCCTTCGTCTAACGCCTCGAGCATCAATTCCACTCTCAAGACAAAAAGATCTACTTTACACCCTTAATACATAAATAACTATTAGGGAATCCTTTTTTATTTTTATAATCTACATTAATAGTTATTCCCGTTATTAAATTTTTGAAAAAGTAGTTTTATTTCTCTACAACAATTCGTATCTGTCACGTTTGTATAACATCTTCTTCTGTTCCTATTAACGATAGTAAATTTAAACTAACAAGCTTTTACTTTTAATTATGCTTAAACAAATTGTTTCTTTTTAATTTATATTTAAAAATGAAACAACAAAAGAACATAAATAGAATTTAATTATAAAGCAAGATAAGTATCTATTCGTTTAATTATAATAAGAACACAATTTCGTTCTGAAACGAAAATTTTCTTTGTTTTTCTAGTAAGCTTAAAAATTAGCTTTAAATGAACTTGTTTTAAAATTTCTTTATTTTTTTTAAAACTATTTTATTTATTGTATTATAGAGACGTTTTTAAAGAAACGTCAATTACAATGAGTAGGCTTACAAGCTGGTATTCGCTGAGCTTAGAAGCGGGTTAGTAACGAACATAGTTAGTCTATCAACTTTCTCGGTTGATTGCGTACAACCTTGTTAGCTATAAGAGCTATGGATGAGCTTTAACCCGATGTAACACTTTTTGTACCAATTTGATCAATTTTAAACTGGCATTGCTATTTACGAGGAAAAATTCATTTTTTTGTGCCTGTGTTCTGTCAATATAAAGACGTTACAAGACAAGTTTATTTCAATTAGTTTTGATATTTTGCTGTTTTACGTTCACTAAACCCTAAGCGTGTGACCTCAGGCAAGCTAAGAATTGTTTTTTGATGCACCTTGTAGTCAAAAATTTCCTGCTCACGACAGGGCAATAAGTGCATTTCGAGAAAGATTTTTTGATTTTTGGTGGTTCTTAAAAGTTTTATATTTTTCTTTAATAACTTTTTTTTAATTCATTCGTTTAATTCAAATTTTTTTCCAATACATATGTATTTAAAATTACAATTTGGTGATTTTTCGAAATTTTTGTTTTTTATTATAATTATTTTTTGTATTAAATTTAATTTTTTTTAGCTTTTCAAAATTTTGCATATTTTTTTTTCTATTTTCCTGTTAAATTTTTAATTCAATTCAATTTTTCTTATTTCAAATATGTTTATCATAGAAATGATAATAAAAAATTTAATAAATGAAATTAAAAAAATTTAATCAAAAACACTAATCCATTTGTTTTGCGTATGGCAATATTCATTGTTTTTGGCATATGGCGTCAATCAAGCAGGTTATGCACATTTTAGGCTTTGTTGATGCACATAAAATAATTGGTATTTGTCTTGTGACTGAACGCTTATCACAAACTTTGTTTACAAAACATCATGAAATGAATTTAGTTTAATTACTTTTATCAAGCGCTGAGTCACAAGATTGATATATTTTCATGTCGTCTGCATAAATCGGGTTACTGCAAAATGATTACCACATGGACTCGATATCAATATAAAATTCAGAATAAAAATTTGTTTTTTTGTTCTTACACCAATTGATAAATAATATAGGTAAGCTTTTTCATACCGGATTTTTCAGGCAACAGATCTAAAGTTAAATTGTTGACTGCTTCTTTTACATGAGGTGAAGTGCTGATTATATTACTTTCATCACTACTGCTCATTTTTAATTATTTTTATTTAAAAATAGATATAAACTCTGTATAAATTTTAAATTTATTAATTTAAAATTTTAACTTGACGTCCGATACGATTTTTAAACAACAAATAAATGCCGCCTTGGCAACTTTGATCCCATTTGTCGGCAGTCGTTAAAAAAATAGTATGTATACTTTGAGCAGAAAGTAAAATTACTGCTCTGGCATGATTGCTGGTTTCGGCTGCGCCTCAAGCAATTTACATGCACGAGCAGCAATGTAGTACTTTTTGCTCTTAATATACCATATACTATTTGGTTGAAAAATTAGAACAGATTCCATCAAAACCATTATTGCTCAGTGCGATCTTCTTAGAAAGAAGAAACAACAACACAGTTCAGTAAGCAGTACACAAAGCGTATGTGAAACTGTACGGGGCATGAAGAATACATATATGGTTTTTGTTGTCGGTATACGGCGCTTGACGTATATGTTTAAAACCGGCAAAGGACTGAAGGAAATGTTTTCGAATTTAAGGCACATTACCCGACAAACATAGTGTGCATGGTACACGAGTCTATGCACGTATCATGCACTTTTTTATTTGACTAGTTTTTATGTTTTTTTTAAATATGCTAGTTTATATTTAAAATTGAGTTGAAGTTTAATAGTAGTTTAATCAACAAGTGCTTAATGACGCATGGAGGGATCAATTTTTAATAATTTGTTAATTTTTTTCTATTTTTTGATCCACGGATGTGACAACCCCGCGTACTCCAGTCCCTGCTATTGGCATATGAGTTAACGTGAGATATCACATACCACTGGCAATAGCAGTGAGATATCACTAGCCAAGGTGATATCTTAGGGGTGCTGGCGGATGAACTGTATTTAGTCAACGGTAGCACTCTCAGTCGTAGCTAATGAATATTCCTTGATGCTGGAACGCTGTAGCTTGCTCGAAGAAACGAGCCTTCATATAACTATATATCTGAGCTTTAATCATTGAAAAATATACTGCGTCCTATAATCAAGGATTATGCCATTAGCTGGACTATTGGCAAACCAATTTTAGTTTTGTTCCTGCAAATTTTTAAGACAAATTTGCTTTTTATCTCTTATTTTATTTTTATTTTCTCTATCCTATCACGAAATATTGGCCTATGTCATATTTTATATGTGATAGGATTTATGGTTTAGTTATCCATTATTGACAAAAAAAACAGATTTGCGCCCATTAACATCCTTAGAACGCATGTTGTTGTGGGACCTTGGTCTTAAAAGGTTTTTATGTGTTGTTGTGACACATATTGTAATGCCTACTACACATCAAATTTTATTAAAAAAAAAAAAATGAAATAATTTATTCTCCATCAAAAGTTTGTTTATTTGCGATAAAGTAAAATTCTTTAAACAGGAATCGACTACAATACTTTATCCTCTGACAGAGGCAAATATATTATATAAAATAGAAACTTTATTTTTATTGTTTTAATTCAGAAGAAAAAATTCCATTGTTTATATTGAAAAGAACAAATTTTCCATATGAAAAAAAAAAAAAAAATGACGAATAGATTATGGAAACAAATTTATGTTTTTTGTTTATTTAGAAATTGCTTACAATCAACTACGTTCAACAAAAAAAATATGAGAATTAAACTTAATTTGATTTTTGCGAAAAATAGAAAAGTAATTGCGATTGAAATTTGAAAAATAAAATTTAGTACAACCAAACCAATTTGAGTTTTCGTTCAAAATTCTCACAACTCAATCGGTTAAGTTCATTATTTAATAGGTAAAGAAAACAATACAATAATGCATGCTATTATTATGGAAAAAACGTACAAATACATTATTAATAGTTAAAAGAGGATAAAAACATTTGAGTACTAAAGTACACAATTGTATGAATTTAATATTTTAAAATCAAAGAAACATGTATACAAAATGTACATAGATATTTCGAGCATAAATAAACAAACATTTCATGTATGACTTTTATGACTAGGATCTTCTAATACTTACCGAATCTTTCATAGACTAATATTTTGGTAACATCATTACAACAAATGAAGATAGCGGTTGTATTTTTAAAATGCAAAATTTGAAAACCGTTTTTTTTAACGATACAATTTATAGGGCAAAAAATTAGAATTTAAAATTTTGACTTACATATAAAAAATAATATTAATTTTCCTTAATTTTCTTAATATTATGAAAAAATTAATTTAAATATCGGTAAACCGACATGAAAAGTGGCAAACAAAAACTATTAAATAAATACAATAATTTTTTTAAAGGTTTTTCGTTTTGGTTTTCATTACCTTCACAAATAAAAATGCTTTCGCACATAATCTTAGAGGAAAATAAATAAATTTTATCAATTTATTATTACGAATGTGATATTATCACATAAAATATAAAAATTTAAATGAAACGAGTAATTTTAGAAAATATAAAAGTATTTTGTCATTTTCTTTTTTTCTATTCTTTTTCTATTCTTTGTGAAACATGCGGCTAACATTTGTGTGCTAAGGTATGTTACTACGGTAAACGGTATAGTGCCCATAATGTGCATGACATGTGTTATGCACAATTTTGTACACGGCAACTTTTTAATATACATAATAAATGTACATATTCATTCCAAATTGTTTTGCGGGTTAATTTCTTAATACATGGATTGAACCGAATATGTGCGAGCTTATAAAGGACAAATATAAGGACGTTAATAGATCGCCAGCATGAAAGATACCGAAGATTAATAAAAATATAATTATTTTGTTTGTATTATATGCGTGAATAAATTTTTCTATCGCCTCCTTAACAATTTTTCGGTATTATTGCGATAAATTTAACAATGTTGCTCATTATCCTATCCATTTTTTCTAACAATTTAACAACAATTCTTGGTCATTTCATTTATAAATTTCTAGAAACCCTATTATTACTCCCTACAATACTCTTCATTATTAGAAATCATTTTTCTATGCACACTTAACATACACAATCCACTAGTTTTAGTTCCTTTATTGTAGAGCATAAACATGCCTTAAGCCTTCATAAAGAACGAAAGTGTCACTCTATCGTTGCGGTTGTAACTGGGTATGCAAGAGAAATAAGTTATTTTTGTCTGGTTGGCGGAACAAATTGAATAGTGCTAAAAAAACAAGCACAAAAATAACTAAAATATATAAGAGGTGTTTGCCTTAAAACCAGTATTTTGTGGACCACTATGATGCTTAAAAGTGTTGCTACGAAGCCCAATAAAATTATATAAATTAGCAAACGAAATAAACATTTCAGAAATAACCGTCAATATCCAATAATAACACACAATAATATAATATTGAATTTTAGGCACAGATCGCAAAACCAGTGGGAGGCAAGTGCGCTTCAACACGTAGCTTTTTAATATGTTGAATAAGTACTGCAATTCCTATTGCTCAAAACTTTTTATAAAAAAAAATCAAAAAACTCTATTATCTCAACTTCTCCCACAAATTTGCGATTCCCAACAAACTTTTATTTAAAATTATAGAAGTCACTTCTTAGAATTTCTATTATATCGAAAGAATAAAAGAAAGCTATTGAAAGAACTTTTTCCAAGGAATCAGGGTAGACGATGAAAATAAACAAAAAAGTTGAAATTTAGTTTTGAATTTAACCACTAAACCCTAATTCTTTTTTTTGATCTACAAAAAATATTTTTAAATGAAATTTTATATCATGAAATCACAGACCACAGGTTTATCTCAATCAAATTTTTGTGTTTACCTTAAAATAATCTTTTTTTCCACTAAAATCAAGATGCGGTTAATAAAACTAAATAATACCTGATTTTTTTAAGTCCTTAAATTTTAATTCATTCCGCTTGCAATTCACGTTATTATTTAACACTTTTAATCATAATATTTGCTAAACTTTAACTACTCTACTATTTCACTTTTTAACCACTATAACAACTGTATATATTATTAAGATTACGTTGAGAATAATCATAAAATATTTAACGAACACACTTATTAATTTAAATTTTTTCTATCAATATAATTTCTAATTTTCTAATAACTTTTAATTACGTAGCTTAAACATTATTGCTTTTTAATTTTTATTAAAATTACATCGCTTTATTTAGAACATATTTTAAAATTCCGAAAACTACAAATAACTAGAAATAAAATAATGAAAAATCTAGTTCAAGGACATTTTATTATATACCCAACTTTTTTATTTCTATTTTCCCCATAAACATAATTTTTTTTTTTGCAGAAAAACAATTTAGAGTTTCTTACAAATTAATGTTTTTATCATCAAATTTTTTATATAAAACCTTTAACTTTTAAAGCTTTAATGGTTTATTTATTCTAAACACAAATTGAATACAACTTTGGTGGAAATATTATATTAGCATTTCACCTTGAAATAAATATTTAGATTTTGCTTTGTTTCAGAAACACCTTGACCGATTGTTCATTTTTTGTCACTATTTTAACCGCCGTTTGAATCGAAATATAATGAATATCCGAGAATTAAAAATAAAAGCTTATTTTTTGATAAATTTATCATTTATTTTATATTATTTTTCTTATAATTTCCCTTTTGACAGACAAAAAATTATAGGTAAAAACACTAACGAAAATTAAAGAACCCACGTTGTGCAGACCATTAGATCTGCATCTCGACTAACACAAAAGAATTCAAATTGTGTATACAATTTTTCAAATAATTTTACCCAAAAATTGGGTGGAAAAATGAAGAGGGATAGATGAATTTCCACTCAGTGGTACTAATTTTCCACGCGCATACACGTTAATCACGAACAATACAGTCGTATATAGGAAATTGTTTTTTCCTTTATTTAACTTATACTTTAACATTGGTATTCGTTTGTAAAACATTTACAGTTTCGGTGTTTGATGTAATGTTGGAGTGAAATTATTTGAAATTTTCAGATGCGCAAACAACGGTAGTATTTTCTTTGATTTTAGTGGGATTCTAATTATCATTTTCAAAGCCTTAAGATGAAATGAGAAATTGAAATAGAATTGTGATAATTCTCTTCTTTTTTAAACATTTGAAGTATAAAAACCAAAATGCTTTTAATTTCCAAGGAAAATAGAAAATCTGTTTGCTGAGAATAATTTTTGTTGAATAATTTTTTATTTTGTGTAACGATTTTATTTTACCTATATTATGAAAAGAAGATTTCAAGATTGACATTATAGTAAAAAAGTATAATTTAATTTCAAGGTTAAGAATGACAGATTTTCACATAAAGTTTAATAAAGTATTATTAGATTTAAGCATTTGACTCATATCTGTAAAAATTGTGTTACAAATTACAAAAATAATTTTTTGGGGGTTTTACAAAAATTCAGATTAATAATTCAAATTAATCTTTAAAAAAAAACAAATGACTGACAATAAATGACAAAGCATTTATTTCTAATTGAGGTCAGATTAAGATTCAGATGATGTAATTAACCTAGAAAAATGTTTTACTCAATGGTGGGTTATAAATGAGTTTGTTGTTTTTGCTATTTATCAAAATTTTGTGTTGAAAAATTCACTTAACTTTTTCTTTGGGTTCAAATTGATTTATTTTTATGTTTACAAATGAAAAGCGATTAGGACTACAGTAGTTTTTTTTTAAGCTATACAGAGATTAAATATTATTATATCTACATGAAAGCAAAACGCTAGAGGAAAACTTTGAAAACATTTATTATATATAGTTTTGCTTTGAATAAGAGAAAAATACCTAGGGACATCTAATGGCTCCCGATTTTCCAGATCACATTTATTTGTATACTAAACATAACAATTGCAATTAGCGTATGGTTAAAAAATGATTTTAAGATAAATAGAATCACTAAGAACTTTGACGTATATAAAATATTCTTGTCAGTGGGTTTTTACCTAGTAGCCATTCTACAATAAATTAAAAGTAGATTAGCGAATCACTTACAGAATTATAAATAATTTTAAGTCGATCGTAGACATTAACTTGTGAATGTTTTAATTGGAGTCGAAATACGATTTTGATGGCGTTAAATCTTAGAAATTTGGGTTCGTTTAGGTAGAATTTTCCGGTAGAAGTGCACACTCCAAAATATTTTTAAAAATCTTAAAAATACACAACACACATTGAGTTTACAATATTTTAACCACAACGAAACAACAAATTTTGTGTGTTGCAAACATTTGTGGAATGGCAGCCAACTATGGATTGTTTTTTAAGGAATCCAACATCCTCCCGTCAACTCAAACAAACAGACATTTTCATTTTTCGGTTTTGCCAGAATCATTTCTTTTTCTTTAAACGAACATAAAACATATATATTTATGCTTAGAATGTTTCTAAAAACTTCAAGTTACGAAATACGAAAATAAACTTTTTCTTTTATAACAAACCATTATCCAATTTTCCAAACTATAAAATAATAAAACAACAATTAAATTATCTTAGATGATAAATATATAAAATTTTATTTTTCTATTTTCTAATACATACAGAAAGTGTTAAACTTTTATTATTACTACAACTTTTGCTGTTCTTCTATTCTAATAGCTTTTTACAATTTTCATATCAAAATTTAATTTACCGTAATAGAAACTTTAATTTTCGTTAAAAATAAAATAAAAAGCAAATAAAGTTTTTATCTAAATTTTATTTTTTAATATTTATGTTTATTGTTGTAAGTGTTTATGTTAATGTAAGGAGATTCTTATTGTTTACGCATTAGCAATAACGAAATTTTATATGAACAATTCTTTCATAATAAAATAATATATATTTTAATAATTTTATTTTGGTTTTCAATAAAAACTAGTTTATGAGTTTGAACTTAATATATTTTTAAGTTAGAAAATTTAAAAAGTTGAGAAAAGTTGAATGTTAAAACAAAGAAAAAAAATATGGTTTTCTGGTTTTATATAAACAGAAAATGTAGATTAAAATTGTACCGTTGCACTTTACACTAAAAAGCTGTACTAAGTTTTTGTTTAATTTGAAATTTTCGGATGCATAGATTTTGATTTTTAAAAGTAATAAGTTTTTTAAGTGCTTATATAAGCTCAAGTAATTATACAAATAATGTGAAGTTTTTCAATTTGAAATCATTTTTAGTTTCCTCTTAAAAAACTTTCTAATAGCAGTATATTTTCCTACAAGATGAAAACACTGTTTTTTTTAACTGTTTATTCGTGAGTGAAAATTTGTTCACGAGAGGCGTTAGCGTCGAGTGGGCCAACTTCGCGAACATAAGATGTTTTAATCTCGCGTAAGAAATGCAATTTTCTAAGATAGCATATATATAGATATTTTTTATAAATTATAAAATTAGAAATCGACAACATTCAAAATTCATATTCTATTTTTTCATGGTTGCTTTGTCTTAAAAACTTATATGAAAATACCGAAGCAACTGCAATTTGTTATCTAGCGATAACGAGTTTACACTGGTAGAAAAACATATTTTCACAGCCTACACGAAAAAAGACTTTTCATCTGCTATCATAGAAAACGTTTTTATCTCGCGTAGGAAACGCAATTTTTTCTACAATAGTATAAAGTTTAAATATAAACCATATTTATTGTAAATTATTAAGTTTGAAAACGACAACAAAATATTCAAAATTCTTTATTTTTTCAAAATTCAAATATTTTATTTTTTTATGGTTGCTTTAATTTAAAAGCTTTGTAAAATTACATTAAAATAACATAGCAACTACAATTTGTTATTAAGCGAAAACGAGACTTGACCCATTGTTAAGGATAACAATAGGAAGCTAGCGATGGACTGCGCGCCTAGAGATTTCGAGACAAAAGTCGTCACGTGAGTCCGAAAGAGAATGTCCAACACAAATTATACATGACATGCAAGCATTTCGAGGATAAACTATCAGATCAAAAAAAATTAATAAAAGATACTCTGACGACCTTAACCGCGAAGATGCCACTATCATCACCTCCACGCCAATACTATACTTTAGCTAGATGATAATAAAACAAGAATATCAAAATAAATGAATGTTTTACCCCATTATGATAGAAGATCTCACTCCACAGCCCCTTGACTTGCCTTAACCAAGCATTTTACTTAATATTACACCACAAAGAATATTGTTAATAATACAAGGGATATAATTAGTTACTCCAAAAATGTTGTTGTTAACAATAGATAAAACATGCAGTTGTAGACAATAATAGTTATGGAGACAATTAATCATTTAAATGCTGGAGTGGACAATGACCGTTACTTAAATAATTGATCAACAATAAAAGTTTGCTGTTGCTGATAAGAATAGAGATGTAAATATTTGCTCCCAAAAATGTTGTTGTTGATAATAATTAAAACATGCAGTTGTTGTCAAAAATAATTATGTAGATTGTAGAGAATTAATCAAATAAATGCTGGTGTTGCCGATCACAGTTATGTAGATAATTCGACAGATAAATGCTGGTGGTGACAATAAATATTTAATCCAAAAACGCAGTTGCGAATAACAATAGTGGTATGAAAATTTGACCAAATAAGTACGTGCCTCACAAAGATTGGACGGTTGTTGAAAAAAAAAATGGTTACAAAAATGTTTTAAAAAATAGTAAAAAATAATCGAGGTGACAAAAAAATGCTGAAATTGTAAGAAATATTATTATTACTATTGATGTACCAAAACATGTATAGTAGTAATCCCAATCACTGCATTTCAATCTATAGTTTATGTTATGCCCGTCAAATTATGTGATATTTTACAGGTAGCATTTATGAGAAAAACTACATTTGCTTATAATAAGACTACTTTGCATTTTTTCATTAACATTTTTATTAACATTTAATCGGTATGCCTTCTCATCGGACTCCATGTAAAACATCAAGGTTATAATGATTTTTGTTATATATACTTGCATTCTATTTGCAACGTTTAAATAAGGAAAAAATGAAACAAAAGAATTGCTACGTTTAAATTTTTCTTCTTTCATTTTATTATAATGAAACGAAATATTATAAATAGAAATGAAATTTTACAATACATGAACGTTTCCAGCTTTTTGCTTGTGCTCTAATTAATAAATGGGTGGTTCTTACTTTTGTTTTTGTTCATAAATTGATGGAAGAACAGGAAAAATGTTATGGAAAAAATGAGACAATCTGTTATGTTACGTACTAAATTGTAAATGTATTGATTACAAACAATATGAATGACGAGCATCTGTTTCATGCAATCAACTCTCTCTTGTTTAATAAATATTAAAAATTATATATAGAAAACTTTTGGCAATTTTAATTTGAGTTCTGATTAGAGCCTAAAAATAAATAGACGCAAGTTAAAAATGTTTGTATCGCGTTGTAATATTGCTTTCAATAAGAGAAAATTAAATCTAAAATAGAATAAATAAAAATTATATTATATTCGTCACAAAAAAAATTATTTAACTTAAATTTTTAACTGTGTTGATGGTGTTAAATTATTGTTACGATATTTTATTGTGCTGAAATAAAAATAATATAACTGAAACCAAAAAATCAGATGTTTTAAGCGATATGGCGATGGTTCGAGAAAGACCAAATGACAAAAATTTAAAACGGCCCAGCCTATATGAACATGCATATTGGATTAATTGTTTGCACAAGGTGTTCCGGAGTTTTATCGTTATAGAGTTTTAAAGCAGAGGCCGTGCACAAAATGTTTCAACGTTGGTGATTGGGTGAGTCGTTCCACAACTTATATTAAATTACACTTTTGACATTGTTGCTGGAATGGATACGAACGTATGTGAAAAAAATCACATATGGAATCCATATGTGATTTTTTTTTCTGTAATTACGCCACGAAATGTGTATTTTATTTTGAGAGTGTCCCATTTTGATTGCACTGAAATGTCTGAAGGTCTTATACGTAGCTATTGCTAGTATTGCTACGTTGAACAGCTACGGTTGTAGCCTGAATATCATTATTTGCTGAAAGAAATATTTTTGACGTCCAATATTAGTATTAACTGGAAATTGAGGCAAGACAAGAAAACTATCAATCAACGCACTTTTTAAATAATCACTTTTCTCATTGTTAGTTTTTACTTTTTAGTTGCATCTTAGTTATAGTAAATTATTTTGTTTGTTCTTTTAGTCATGGTGACTAAAATTAAAGTTTGAATATAATTGTAATGGGTATCGAGCCTATTTTTAAAATAAAACACATTAATTATTTCAATTAATTTGTTTTTTGACGTTTCGACAAAATTCCTTTGCCATTTTCAAAAAAGAAAATATATTTAAAAAAACATACAACAAAAAAATGTTAGATAACATTCGTCAAATGAAAAAAATATTATATAACAAAATATTATATTATATTTCATTTGACGAATGTTATCTAAAATTTTTTTGTTGTATGTTTTTTTAAATATATTTTCGTTTTTGAAAATGGCAAAGGAATTTTGCCGAAACGTCAAAAAACAAATTAATTAAAATAATTAATGTGTTTTATTTTAAAAATAGGCTCGATACCCATTACAATTATATTCAAATAATAAATAAAAGCCTACAAAATAATAAAATAAAATTAAAGTATTTTTCATTAGAGATTTTTTCCGTGTAAGAGTCCGCGTAAGCATAAACAAATAGAACTAACAAAAGACATGCAATTATCGAATAAAATAAAATTTTTTTCTCAATTTATTATACGCATTCTTAATATTTTCCTCTTTTTCTGACACAGATTTATGTAACATATGAATGACTAATCTAATTAACATACAAGACATATGTTATTCTTCCCATTAAATTAACGTAAATAATTAAGCAAGTCATCAACCAAAACAAATAACAAACTATATAGAACAAACTAAGTATATTAAACTTAGCTCAGATTTCTAAATTCTCACACTGTAAATGACGAAATTTAACTTATATAAAATTATATTAAATTAGATGACTACATCCTAAAAAATTACAAAAAAAAATTAATTTATTTCATATATAAATAAATTTATAAATTAATTAATAAATTAATTATTAATAAAATATATTTATTTCATATATAATTGACCGATATTACCTTTATATAATAGATCGATTGTCAATTGGATGATAGATTAATTTATTAAAATAAATATAAACCTGGGAGGGGATTTTTATAGAAGATAGCGAAGAAATTATATACCAATTGTACTATAAATTAAATGAAAATTGCAATCAAAAATCAATCAATAAACTTATCTTAAAGTTTAAAGTTTCGTTTAATTTAAACCTTTTACTGAAAGAAAGTCTGCCCAATAGGCCTTAGTCTACGGGTTTAGCATGGGGTTCCACCAGCACAAAGACTCTCTTACCATCATATATTAAAGAGAAATCAAGTGAACATCACATCAAGGCAGCTCAGCGGATACGTCCACCATATTTATATGTAGGAGATTGATTCAATTTAAAAATCAATCTTTTCTGTAAACCCCATACATCCATCATCCGAAAGTTTTAACAGAAGAAAAGTTTCGCAAATCACAGAGCCCTACATTCAATAAGACCATAATAAACTTGTAAAATTATTAAGAAAATATGGAGGGGCTGAAATTTCTCAACTCTGAGATATCAAGACTTCGGTCTGGGTTAAGGATTTGTATATAGTTTTCGGCAAAAAACTTTTATGAGGACATGGTTTTTAGTTTTGGGCAACGATGTATATCAAACATAACTCTTGGATAAAGTACAAGTATTTTTTATCTCTGTTTAAAAATTTATTACAAAACTAACACAAAACATCAATACGTTGCCGGCAAATTGTAATCAAAATTTCAAAAGTATTGTTAAATTAAATAAAATCAAACTTTTTCAAAATTCCAAAAATATTCCAAATATTAGAATAAAATCAAATATTTAATTTTTTTCTAAATTCCAATAATATTTCAAAAATTCTTAAACATTCAAACTTTTTCCAAAATTCTAAAAATATTGCGAAAATTATTACAAAATCAAAAATTGGAAATTTTTTCAAAATTCCAAAAATTATAATAATATCAATAATTAAAAATTTTTCAAAATTCTAAAAATATTCCAAAAATTCTTACAAAATCAGAAATTAAAACTTTTTCCGAAATTCTAAATATATTGCAAAAATTATTACAAAATCGAAAATACAAACTTTTTCAAAATTTCAAAAATATTTCAAAAACAATAACAAATTCAAAAATTTCCATGTCCAATTTCATTTTAAATAACATTTACGTCCTCAAAACAGTTACATTTTTTTTTTTTCAAAAAATTGGCTAAAAAAATAAATGTAATCATTTTTTGACACACTTGACATTATTTTTTGACAAACTTATAACGCCATAATTCTCTATAATAATAATAAAATATCATGTCATACAAACTATTAATTTTATTTTTTTCTGAAAAAATTGGGTAAAAAATAAATAAAAACCTTTCTTTTGACACAGTTGACAACATTTTTTGACAAACTTATAATGCCATAATTCTCAATAATAATAATAAAATTTCATTTCAAACAAGCAATTTTATTTTTTCCAAAAAATTGGGTAAAAAAATAAATAAAAATCTCTCTTTTGACACACTTGACAACATATGTTTGACAAACTTATAATGCCTTAATTCTCAATAATAATAATAAAACTTCATTTCAAACAAACATTTTTATTTTTTCCAAAAAATTAGGTAAAAAAATAAATAAAAATCTTTCTTTTGACACACTTGACAACATTTTTTTGACAAACTTATAATGCAATAATCTAGTTTTTGATCTCACATACCAATCCCGACCATCAAGATTTCTCCAAATTTAATGTTCCTACTCATAATCACTTAAAATGAAAGTTTTTTAAGCCAAAAATATGCAAATTTGCTATTTTTGACACACATAATGATTTTTTGACACACTTCCGCTACAATTATCGAACACAGCGTCCTTTCGGACCTGTCCCTTGTGAATACCTATTTTTAGAAAAAAATCTTTGAAATCTCTCCAGCCGTTTTCTATGCAGCGTAGGTAATGACGATAATTTTTCGTGGATAATTTAAACGGACACTCGATATCAATATTAAATCGGGTGAAATTTAAAAATTAAGAAGGAACTAAATATTTTGAGTCCACCACGCTGCAAAGTGTTTTATTTTTATGAATTGGTTAGACAAGCTTTGCATACTAAATATACATTATTTAGAGTGTTTGAATATCTGAATACACTATGTCAACTAGAAAAGGAATTTGGGATAATAGATGGAATATGGATATGGAAATAGTTAGACTAATTATTCTAAATGACGATGGGCCATTTCTTTGAGAGACGTATTCGTCAGTAGTAAATTACATAATTTTGTTACTCTATTAAAATAATCATTCTGAAAAGAATCGATTCGGTCCGCATGGAGGGATCAGTTTTTATTAATTTGTTAATTTTTTTCTATTTTTTGATCCACGGGTGTGACAACCCCGCGTACTCCAGTCCCTGCTATTGGCATATGAGTTAACGTGAGATATCACATACCGCTGGCAATAGCAGTGAAATATCACTAGCCAAGGTGATATCTTAGGGGTGCTGGCGGATGAACTGTATTTAGTCAACGGTAGCACTCTCAGTCGTAGCTAATGAATATTCCTTGATGCTGGAACGCTGTAGCTTGCTCGAAGAAACGAGCCTTCATATAACTATATATCTGAGCTTTAATCATTGAAAAATATACTGCGTCCTATAATCAAGGATTATGCCATTAGCTGGACTATTGGCAAACCAATTTTAGTTTTGTTCCTGCAAATTTTTAAAATAAATTTGCTTTTTATCTCTTATTTTATTTTTATTTTCCCTATCCTATCACGAAATATTGGCCTATGTCATTTTTTATATGTGATAGGATTTATGATTTAGTTATCCATTATTGAACAAAAAAAAATTAAAAAAAACAGATTTGCGTCCATTAACATCCTTAGAACGCATGTTGTTGTGGGACCTTGGTCTTAAAAGGTTTTTATGTGTTGTTGTGACACATATTGTAATGCCTACTACACATCACATTTTATTAAAAAAAAAATATATATATAACGAGATATCTTGGCAGCAAATGGGTGGAATTTTTCTGAAGTTCTTGTTTATTGTTTGCAGTGGAAGGATGTTTTGAATTTCTCTAAAGGACAAATCCTTAAAGTTGTATTTATAATGAATTTTCAGCTAGCTAATAAAATAATTTAAAAGCTTGCTCTTGCTAGGTTTTAACAAAACTGTAAACATAGTGAGTGTATACACTTTATTTTGTCCATCAGTGTAGATAACAAAATTTGTTCACGATTAACTAACTTCTTTCATAGGTTTAACAATTTTAAATTTTGCATTGCAGATTGAGCATGGTTGAGCGCATGTTTGTTCCGTTTCTACTTTCATAAAAACTGCAAGAGTCGATCTCGAGTTTAATTTAATTTACCGTGCTATGATTTATGAAAGTTTTTATACTGTTACTGTTGGTTGATAGAATTAATTAACAACTCTCTACTATTGGTGGCTGCTACACGAGATCGAAACTTTGGAGAAGCTCTCCAGCTATGTAATCAGCAAAACTGTGGATTAGCTGTACTCTAGAGAGGCATAAATCATTTATGTATGAAAGAAACGAGATTAGTGAAAGTACAGAGTCTTTGCTAAAACATTCGTTTGAAAAATGCTGAATACCATCTAAATTGATATGAAATTGGCGCCTTGTTGGAAAACTAATAATCCATGAGATTATAATAGCCTCTATCCAATAAGATTTTAGTTTGGTTTTTAGATTTTAATGCCATGATTTATCAAATGTTTCAAAAATGCTAAATATTTCTCCATAGTTCTACGAAGATCTGATCAACTTTTGTCTGCGTAGTGTCTTTCTCATTTATCAAAAACAGATTCAACAAATTGTTGCTATAATCAGTTTTATCTGGTATTCTTGTGGGTCACTCTATCATTTGTGTTAAAACATGGTAGTTTGATAGTATTAGTATCAGCCTTCATACGTTGAAAATTGTGCGATGACAATATCAGCCATTATTTTTTTGTAAATTATAGTCTCAAAGAAAGACGAATCTTGTTTAAGATAACCTTTATAGAGACTGGAGGATTGTTTACCGAAAAAAATAAAACCTGTCGGAGAGTATCATACACTCATACATTAAAGCGAATTTTCAACAAATACACAAGCAAAATTGTTGCGGTAGGAAAGCGATGAACCCCGTTACGGTTGGAATAGTCAATTGAGGCCGCTTTTGCTAGTGTAATCTATGCTAATCTGTTGGTTAACATTGCTTTCATTGAATTACGATAAGACTTATCGTATAGTCCCTGAAACTCAGCCAGGTTCAAATTTTAAAACAACTTCAATAAAAAATGTAGGGTGCCTCTGTTATAATAGTATGATAGCAGTTTTTATGCAGCAGTAGCTCGATACTAAAAAACCATCGGTTTAAGATATAAGAGACAAAAATAAAGGAAAGAAAACAAAATAAAAAACGGCCAAGTGCCAATAAAATTTGTTCATCGAGAGTGCCGTGAACTTATAGAAGAACAAAGTGTCAACAATAATTTACAAGAAGCTCTGTTGCAGAGTTTTTATATTGCCAGACTATAGGTACATAAAAAATGAATTTCTCCTCGTAAATATCAATAGCAATGTCAATTAAAATTGATCGAAATTATATACACAAAATTTTATATCGCGTTAAATATATCAATAGCTTTTTATGGTAACTAAAGCGAGATTCAATTACACCAGCTTGTAGATGGTTTAAATTGGAAAATATACATTATCAATTCCAACAATAGGT
>OY856186.1:354904258-354945869 GCA_963693315.1 Diogma glabrata
GATGCAACTTGCCACCGAAATGGACAAGAATGGTGAGTATATGTATTGGCCCCGTTGTATTCAGAACACTTATAAAATATAAGTTATTACAACTTATCACTTATTATTTATGGCACGGCAATTAACATTTCAAACAATATAAATATTTTATTAGCAAATATATTTGATTTCAATTGGAATACAATAGTTAATTTAATATGCCCATTGATCGAGAGCTAAAGAATTAATGGCAATTATTGTTTGTATTACAAATTTATAGATGATTCTATGATAACAAAAGTTGGTAAACTGCCCGAGCAGAAATTAGTTAGGGAAAACCTGAATACAGTCAGGGCGTGATCAGGGCCTGGTCCGTCCTACAAGGGCGATCCCTGTTAGGGCAATCTGATGTGGGCCTGTTCCGGGCCTGATATAGAATACCCTTTTAGGGTTAGCCTTATTTGAATATATCCGGCACTGATCAGGTTTTTCGTGTTTGACCCCTAGCTAAAATTTCAATTGTTTAAAATTCACTAGAGTATTATCCATTTTAGAAATATATAGTTAAAATCGTTTCAAGTATGTTTTAGTTATCGCTTCTCGGCTGAAATACTATAATAATAGTGGTTAAGGTGGTATGTATGTTTTAATTTTTTCCATTGTAATTTTTTTATTTTAATATGATTAATTTATGTATATAATGTATAAATATATATCAGGGTCTGGTACGGATATCACAATCAGGGCCTGATCCGATTGACCCAATCAGGGTCTGATCCGGTAATCCCAATCAGGACCTGATAGGGCAAAAGCGTTACACTCATGATCAGGGCCCAATCAGGCTACCCTACTAATGCCTGATCCGGACTAGGGCAAACCTGATCAGGACCTTACTTTGTTCTGATTTTCGATCTAAACGACTGAGGGGTTATTAGATATTGTTGATCACTTCGACCATCCTTTTCTTCTTAATTACTGTCTCGCCGCTACTTGCAGGTGAAGATGATTCGCTTGATTGTGACGATTCTGTCATCTGGATATTAGGTGATATGATACTTGGATTTGATGTTGATGGCTTTGGTGGTGACAATAAATTTGATGGTACACTATTTTGGCTTGTTGATTCAACATATTCATTACTACTTTTGAAATTCATATTTCTATTCACTTTGATAGAGCAGGAGGTACATATTTTAATATTTGTTAACTTATTCTCACTTGTATTGATTAATGGTTTTAAAATTTATAATTGAAGTCGTTTCACATTTAGTAATTCTTTTGAACATTTTACGTTTCCCTTATAAAAAAAATCGAAAGAAATCGATAGAAAGCGATTGAAAACGAATAGTTTTCTATCGTTTGCTATCCGTTTCTATCGTATTTAATCATTTTAAACGCATAGACTCATATCTGCCAGATAGAAAACGCAGCGTATTCTATCGTTACCTATAGGATTTTTCAGTTTTCGGTTTCAATGGTTTTTCTACGATAGAATTTCTATCGTAGTTAATCGTTTTGAATCTGAAGATCACGACTTGAAATTTTTTGGTAAAACTGAACAAGTTTTGAATAGTTTTTTATCGTACATTCCATATGTAGCACCAATCGTAACCTATCGTATTTTTCCGCCATCAGATTCCTATCGGCTTGAATCTGAAATTTACGAATGAAATTTTTTCAAGAAAAACAAACCAATCGTAGTCTACCGTAACCTATGGGATATTTCAGATTTGGTTTCAATAGGTTTTTTACGAATTTCTATGGTTGTTAATCATTCTGAATCTGAAGTTTTTGATTGAAATTTTTTGGTAAAACTGAACAAGTTTTTAAACGTTTTCTATCGTACATTCCATATGTAACACCAATAGTAACCTATCGTATTTTTCCGCCATCAGATTCCTATCGGCTTGAATCTGAAATTTACGATTGAAATTTTTTCAAGAAAAACAAACCAATAGGCATCTACTGTCACCTATGGGATATTACTTCGGTTTTGAAACAACCTAACAACCTAAGTATTGCAATCATGAGCCAAAAGTGAAATTTTCACTCCCCCCTCCTTTTTTGGCATTTCTCGGCGTTTTAGGACCTACTGATTCTAAAAAAAAAAAGTAAGTCTGTCTGCCGGCCGGCAGAAAAAAATAATGTGAAATAACCCATTGAAAACGATTCAAAACGATAGGATATTGCACTAAAATTTGGCTTTTACGATAAGAAACGATCAAAACGGATGGGAATTAACAGAAAATAAAATAATATGAAATATCCCATTGAAAACGATTCAGATAATCTACCAAAAAACGGTAGGAAACGATTAAAGCGATACAAACATTCTATCGGAAAAAAACGATACAGCCCCATCCATTTTCATTCAAAAACCACTATTTACCAATATTCCTGTCTTATGAATATTTTCAAATTTTTCTGTCAATCATCGTCGAAACGTAGGGGCGGCACGATCTGAATTTTGCCCTTTATTATCCATAACTCAAAAACTGTGCTGTAGTTTTCATACAAAACTTACCAAATTTCCTAACTCTGTGAAATTTTACAAATTTTTCTGTCATTTAGTGTCGAAACGTATGAGGGGAACTGTCTGAATTTTGCACTTTTTCGACAATAAATCAAAAACTGGGCATCGCAAAATTCTAAAAAAATTGATGTTTTCTAAATAAAGTGCTCTTTCAAATAACACCCCACTTGACCACATTTTAAATAGTGTTTTTACCCCATCTTATTTACCCCTTCTCCCACCCCCTTAATAAATCTAATTATGAGAATATGACACTTTTTATATTTTTTATCAAAAACGAACTAATTTTTCTATCATTCCAAATACATTTGAAAATTTTCGATCAGTACGTCTATTCCTGCATTTCTCTGGGAATTGGGAATTGAGAAAAAAGTGCAAGTGAATAAATGAAATAAAGAAAATTTTCTAAACGAATTTGTTATTTCCCGCGGAACGGAATACTAGTTATGAAAAAATTGCTATAATTTATTTCTCAATTCCTATTTCACGATGTACCGGAATAAGGCTACAGATAGGTTCGGAGCTAATCGAGGTAAGAAAACACGTAAAAAACGTCATTATTCAAAATTATACAAAAAATGGTGAGGCGTAAAATTCCAAAATAAATTTTTAAGGTATACTGAAATGAAGCCCTTTCATATGATACCCTACTTTAATCTATAAAAAAATTTATTTTCTCAAAGGTCTCACATCGTGGCCCTGTAAACCAAACGAAAACCACTTTAGTTTTATTTGTATCCGTCATTTTATGTGGACAGATTAGTTTTATACGCACCTCAAATTTCAAGTCCATAGCATTTATAGTTTACGAGATAATCGATATAATGTGAAAAACTCGTTTTGCTCTCACCAATAGTGTTCCGTATAAAAAACGGAACCCTAAAAATAAACATATTATCAAATTAAACAAATTATGCAACGATGGTACTTAATAAATTATTTATTACAGTTGAAACATTAAAAAAAAATGGATCTCCATGAGAGATTATTTTGTCAAAACGCAGACAAAAAAAATTACTGGATCAGCGTCCAGTACGAATAGCCGAAGGGAGGATTCCTTGATGTTCTTAATGGACACGTCCATATTGAAAAGACGGTAAACTTATTAATAAAATTGTTTAGTAATTACATAAATTGAATAAAAAATATTACAGAACTCAAAGCAACATAGCAGCAACTCATACCACCGATATAATCTATCTTCCAGAGAACGATGATCTGTCAGAGCAACAAATATCGTCCGATACTTGCGACGAATCAATCAGATCGTGTAATACACCCCAAGAATTATTTGAAACACCACGACAGTCAAAGAAACGGGCACAGTCGTCATCAACGGAAATATTGGAAGACATATTGACCAGAAAACGGGTAAAACCGATTGATTTTATACCACCCCCTTTGCCACAAAAAGACAGCATCCAAAAATTTATGGATTCTCTCGCTGACACGATGAGGACATTTTCGCCGGTGGCACTGGCCAAAATTAAATTTGAAATGTCCAAGCTTGTCGCAACGGAAGAAATTGCGCAAGCTGAGAGAGAAGCGGTAAAAGAAGCTCAAAGAGCTTCTATGGAGCAGTATGTTTATTCTACAGAGAATTTTAATTTTGTAGAAGAATATTAGTAATTTAGTCTTCGTCTGACTCCGTTTGATGAAATGGTGTAGTTATTATTGACTGTTTCCAACCAATTTGAAATCAATTTTGTAAACAGGATTGTTTTAATAAAAATCATTTACTTCGATCTATGGCGATTTTATTTATTAACAAGATTACAATAAAAATGTTCTTATTCAATTTACGAAGATGCCGGAAGTTGAATTTACACTATATCATGTTGTCTTGCCAAAGTACGGCTCCAGATCCATTAAAATATTCTTTGAATCTGTCGCGAATGATTGTACCTGTAGTATGTGGCCTACCTGCTGAGTTTGATAGAGAAAGTAGATTTTCGTGCGGCATTTGGACATTTTCTAAGTTTCCAAATGTAGTCTCCACAGGAGAACTAATCCGTTCATTTCGGAGCATATTATGCAATATGCATGCAGCAATAATAATGTTATCGATTGCATCTAATTTGATTTGGATTGGTGTAAAAAAAATACGAAAATACGAACACGTAATACCAAATACATTCTCTGTTGTTCTTCTTCCTCGTGAATGCCTATAATTGTATATTGCCTTCGTACGATCTGTTAGTGATTGAGCTCTTGGGAACGGTTTCATCATATTTATGTGCAAAGCAAAAGCTTCGTCACCAAGAATAACAATCGGTAAAACAACATCAGTGTATGGTAGTGCTGTTGGTTCAGGAATATTAAACTTTCCGCTGTTGATCAATTTACCCATTTCGCTTTTTAAGTAGATACCTGCATCGCCTTCTCGACCATATGAACCAACATCTATAGCGTTAGATTTTAGGTTTGCATCTACTATAGCCAAAAGCACTATACAGAATGGTATTCTTTATAATTAAAGGTGGCATTAGGTGGAGCTTTAATTCGAATATATTTCCATCAATGGCTCCACAACAGTTGGGATAGTTCCATTTAATGAAAAAGTCATTAATACTTTATTTAAACGAATCGTTGGTTGGTACTGGCAGTGCTATATGCAGCAAATGTTTTACAATTGCACACAGAGTGTCTTTAACAATACGGCTAACTGTAGTATAATGTGCTCTGAATTAAAAAGCCAACGATCTGAACGTTTCCCTTGTAGCCAAATATCTAAAAATAAACATATTATTGAGTTAAATAAATTATGTAACTAGTAAATAATAAATTATTTATTACATTTATTATTTATCAAAATTATTTATCAAAATTTTATTACCTTAATGTTACACACAGTTTTAAGTGTGGTGTTATTGGCTTTCATATCCAAGTAGTTGGTGTTTTCTCCAAATCATCCTTTACCAACTCAAGTATATTATTGAATAAATAAGGAGTCAAGCGAAAGTATTGATGAAATTTCGTATCGTCATCTATCAGATGTCGAGAAATCAGCAAAGAATGAGCACCTACGGCATTTCTTTCCTTATACATTTTATGAACTTTTCGTCTTTTGTTTTTTTCTTTAAGACGCGTATGCACTAAAAAAATTTTCTTTAAGAAAAAAATAAATAAATAAATAAATAAATAAATTTTCTTTAAGACGCGTATGCAATAAATTTTATTTTCGAAAAGGTGTATTTATTTCGGAACGAAATTTAAAATCTACAAAATGGAAAAAAAATCTACATAAATTTAAAAACAATCTACGTAGATAAAGAACATTTGTATACACACTTAAAAAAAACAACACTATCAACAAATATAACACTGTCAAATTGTCAAACATTCAATTTATTCTTATTTTCCGTACGAAATAAATGGAACTACATTTATTTCGCTTCGTAATTTGAAAATAAGAAGTCTCCACGGGTAGTCATGATATCTATTGACAGGTCCGTTTTTCACTTTTTCTTATTTTGAACTGCATACTACATACGAAATGCAAACCGAAAATTTTTTCGTTTTCTTTTATTTTGGTTTTTTTTACATAGATTTTATATGGGGAAAATAATTTATTTTCAAGTGCATACGCGTCTTTAGCGAGTAAAAAAATTACAAGACAATCCAAATCGTCTTCAAATTCTACAACTGCTTTGTTATTGAATATAAAAGAAAAAAAAACAAATTATAAATCAGAAAAATATCAAACGATTACAATTTATCTCACTGTCTTTTAATATTTATTTAGCGTGACTATGACTCGAATATATAAATTTTTCCTCATACAAAATAAATTTTTCCTCATCGCACAACGCGCCTAAAGAAGTTTTCACTTCAAAAATGGTACAAAAATCCCCAACAGAAAACAGAAAAAATGAAAAAGAGAAAACAACAACAAAAAGCATAAAAAACCGAATAGCCACAAAACATTTCTTTTTAACACTGCAAAAAATATTGAGATGTTGTAAAAATCCCCTGAATGCATTCTACATTTTACTTCGTATTGACGTCACACTGTGCTAAAAAACAATAGCAATAACCTCAAAAAACTACTCTATCGATAAATTTAAATACCGTAAATTGTCTGCAGCCTTAAACTGTGTTTAAATCAATCTTTTGTGATGGAGATGTCAACTCATATTGAAAGAGAAATACATACTCAAATAATAGTTTTTATTTACCTTATTTTATTTTACGGGAATGACACAACAAGTGTTTGGTTTTCATTATTCATCAAATTGTGCAAAAAACCCAAAAGTGAAAGTGTTACTCTCATAATAAATTATTAAAAACAGTATCCTAAGTTAAATTATTTAAAACTAATACTTTTCCCGTAGGAACATGGCGCAGTTTTATGAATAACATAATGAAATCACTTTGGGATTTTTTTGGGGATTTTTTGTATTAAATTTCTAGATATTACGATGTATGAATTCATAGGATGAGAGAATATTTTTCAACATCTAAGTCAACATTCTAATCAGCATCCCAAGTCAATGCGAAACTTAATATCTGACGTAAAGTCAATTTATTGCTATATTTTTGGTTAGGAAATATATACAACTTTAGGAGAATTTTTAATTTGGATGGGTTTTTTGTGAACAATTAAGCTTAAGTACATATTGAAAATCGCTTGAATTTTGCAATTCGAAATAACTTTTCATTTTCTCTAAAGTTCCTTCAGAAAAATTTTTTGTGTTTCGTGTCAGGATTCGAAGTCACATTCATCAGAGACACATGTTCAAATCCCGTGTGTCTTACACAACATAGCGACAGCGGGCGATGACGAACCATATTTTAATTTTGATGTTCGGGTATCAGGTAATTAAAATATGGTTCATCATTGCCCGCTGTGGCTAAGTTGTATAAAACACACAGTTGTATAAAACACAAGATATTAAGTTTCGCATTGATTGACAACAATCAATAATGACTTTACACTCGTGACTTGGGATGTTGATTAGAATCAAACCATCCATAATGAAATCATTTTGTTACAATTTGTAGTTTGATCGTATAGAAAAATCATAAGATGAATAAATAATTCATTACGATTTACTCTGTTATTAACTATTTTTAGTCCTAACACCCTTAAATATTTAAAGTTTGTAATAATTTAATAATATTATTTATTTTATATTTACACATAAGAAACAGAGTGAACAAAAAAAAATTCTTTGATCAAATCACTCTGTTTGTTTCATTGAAATTAAAATGTAGAGACTAACAGCAGCTTGTACAGTATCTTTTTGCGATACCACTATATCTATTCGCCATTTATTACAATCTGGAAGCTTTTGTGGCATTTTACTATCCGAAAGAACAAAATTTGAAATAGAAAATCGTTCTGGCCGTATAGGACACATCATTGGAGATAAAACCGGTAGATTTGAATATCGAACTAATTCGGGATAAATCACTTTAGTGTCACGCAGCTCAGAACATAAATTTTCGATTGTTTTTGAAGCGATTAGCTTATATGTATTTCCACTTGCACAATTAGCTCCAAAATATGCAATATAGCTATCATCAAACTCGGTTACAAGTCGGAAACCTCCATCAAGAACATAGATGGATCGATTGTATTTCTTAACTCGAATACTAAAATCTTCAAACGCATGACCAGTGTTGTTAACTATTTCAAACACATCAAATTGAATATCGTATGGTGCTTCTGGCTCGTCTTCCTGTTCTTAAATTATTTTTAATATCATTATTAAATTTTTAAAGTTATTTGTTATATTTCATAAATTACATACCGCAACTATTAAATAATTTGCTAATGTTAATAAAATCACAGCGGTAAATAACTTTAACATTTTAGTTTCTAATTTAAAACAATTGATTTGATCGGATGTTGAAAATTGATTGATTTGTTTACACATGGAATTCTAGACTTATATTAATAAGCAATAATATGGATTCATAGTAAACACTTTGATTTGTTTAACTAATTATTTTTCAATATTGTGTTTTGTTTTTCGATAAACGATTGTATTATTGATTAACATAAATACTTATATAATTTTATATAATTTGATTTATAATTACAGGTTTCCTTGATTATATTAATAAAAAAATAGTCATCTTGATAACAGTCTAAATTTTGTGATGGTAGAATGTATTTTGAACATAATAAACATGAACTTGATGGCGTTAACCTTTGATTGAAGTTTTATTAGCTAGCTAACTGAAATTTAATACAATAATAATACATATAAATATTAAGCTAATTGATATATATCTTATTTTATTTTAGACTGTTCCGTTTCAAACTAATTTTTTTTGTTTTTCAGGTCATGTACTTCAAAACATTGATTGGAATGACCAAAAAATAAGCCTCTGAAAATTTCCGCCTTTAATTCCAATTCTAAGGTAATATGTTTAAAGTTTTTCCACAAAAAATCCATTGGGAAATGGTGAGTTTATGTTTGATTATCTATAGTTCGGCAGCAATTTATGCTATGGCAATAGTCATAACTCATAAGTGCTAAGTTCATATTTAATAGGGGTAAGACTTACAATTTTATTTTTTCTTCATACAATCCGCCTCCCCTCGTTGTAAGTTCAGTATTGTTGTAAGAATGTCACCAAATTGTTAAATTTCACGACATCACCAAATCGATAGAATCCTAGTAAGACTATCTAAAAATGGAGGAGCAGGTCTTGTGTCAAATTGTATAATAGTAATCGAAAGGTCAGTTTCTGACCCTTTGGATATTACATCAGGTGTCTGACCAGGTGATCCACTTGCATCCGTACTATTTAATTTAGCCCTTGAGTATGCGATAAGAAAATGCCAAATTAAGACACATTACTTTTTCTTTGACAAATTTAGTCAAATTCTTTTCTATGCAGATGATATTCCGCTTCTCGCACGTAGACCAAGCGATATTAAGGATAGTCTCCCTCAGCTTGAAAGAAATACTAAACGACTTGGAATATGAATCAAAACTATACTTTTAACAACATCCAGCAACATATCGCCCGGAAATCTGGATACTGGCGACTATGAAGTAGACTAACGCGTGGAAAACTTCGAATATTGTGGGTCGGTGATAATATCGTCAAATGACATGCAGGTAGATATCAAAGCCCTTTTCACTGTCGCATAAAGTTTTTTCTATATACGCATCGAAACATATTTCGCAGTCGTGTAAACTTACACTTTACAAAGTATTAAATCGATCTCTACCTAAATTTGGAAGTAAAAGCTGTACAATGACTACCATCGATTATCAACATCTGAAAGGAAGGTCATACGAACAATTAAAGGTCCATTAGTTACTGAAAATCAGTTTAGAAGCCGAATAAATTATGATATCACCCAACTCCTTGGCGGCTACGATGTAATCTGATTCATTAAATTAAATCGGAATACATGGTTTTGTCTACATGATATGAAAGGGTTAGAAAGGGTTCCATTTGTGTTTGTCGGAGACCAAGACCCCGATAACATTAACTTGATAATATCATTCAAGACCTTCGTGATATTGGTTGTCGAAACTGAGGTCAACTAGTCATGCAACGAGATAAATGTAAGCTAATTGCACAGACGGCAAAATCCCTTATTGGGATGCAAACCCCAGAGATAAGCTATAAATTCATAATTATTATACGTTAGAGTATAAAAGTAGCACTAAATTATGCTCAATTAATCACATTTACCAAACTGAATTGGAAATTATTAATAATAATCGGTGAATGTAAGAAATGCGGTTTATTTGGTTATTATTAATAATAACACTAGTTTACAAGAAAAATCTCCCTAAATAAAACCCAACTCTTATTATGGATTTTGGAATGCTGAACACGAATATCATATGCATTTTTTAGGCTAGCTCTTTTTTGAGATATTCGAGAAAAACAATTTTTTCAATGACAAAAATGTTATTCCATTTTTTGGATCTAATATTTGTAACGATTGACTATTTCGAATATTTCTCTAAAAGTAGGAATATTCATATATAAAGATTTTCGCTAATAATTTGCCAATGTGTTTCAAGTCGGGCTTTTTTTTTGCTAGAAGGAAACAGGCATAAAGTTTTTATGTATGCTACAAGATAGTGAATAATATTTTAACGTTTTTTTTAGCTCATTACACTCAGTACCAATTAATAATACTGTTTGGGTCTATTACATGTAAATGAATACAACTGTTCAATTTGTTTTGTTTGTAAAGAAATTGTTTCGTGGAATGATGATACATAGCCGTTTAAATCATTAATTTATATGCGATGAAAGATACAATAAAAAAGAGACAAAGAAACTGAAAAATCCTATTTATGATCGAACATTTTTGATCCAAGTTTATTATGTAAATTTTAATCAAACAATAAAGTGTCACAAGTTGCAATTGTTGTAATAAATTTTAAACTGAATTTGTAAAATTAATTTATTTTTATATTAATGTTTTTTTTCTGATAACAATTAATAAAAAAGGCCAATCAATAAAAATAAAAAATAATTACAACTTTTTTTGAATATTATAAATATCAATTGTTTTATATTTTCAAATGTGAATGTGGCCGTTGTTTTACCATTCCGGTTCTGAAAAAAATTAGATCGATGCTGGCTATTTTTCACAGCTGGACGAACATGATGTGGACATACGAAATTGTGTTCATAAAGGTAATAGTAAGTCGTCCAAAGTTCTGCGCATAAAAATGCGCTCAAGGTTGGGTTGAAAACTGATTTTTGTATTGCACTGTCCAATGAATCTGTGATAACAAAGTCATATTCCCGAAACCGCCCCTCCTATTATTAGTCCTTTTCTTTGCTTGTAGTACTTTTTCTGGAAACTCAAATAATTGCTCTCATTGACACAAAGTGAAATCATTTCATTAAATGTGCTATGCGGAATAGTTGTTATTTCCGCTATTTTTCCCCATCTATTTTGTATAGCTCTGTCGAGCGGTTCGATAGCAGTTCGATTGGTATGTTGTCATACATGGCAACAAAATCAAATGATACTATTATTTCTTCTGATGTCAGGCTGATATTATTTAGCATTTCTTTTAGTTGGAATGAGTTTCTGATGTTGTATTCGTTCTCCGTTGTTGCCTTCGTTAAAACTGTGTTGAGAAATTTTGCCCCGAAATATCTGAAAAGACAATAAAAAGAACCAAATGTTCATTGATCTATTGCTTGTAATCGTTTTTCATTTAACTTAACTTTAACAGTAAAAATAAAAAACGATAATCGACATTATACTAAATTCTTTTTAATTTTTTTTCGGCGGAAAGAACTCAGAGAATATATTTTATATCTGACAGTTAGTTATCGGAGGAAAAAATTATACGATATATCTGATACAAATTTTATTTTATCGCTCCGATTTCTCCGATATAGAAAAAAAACACACTCATTATTAGCTCAATTAATTAATTACACATAATTGATATAATGATTAGTTTCGATTCGATTCGATCAAAATATTCAATCCCTTCAAAATACTGCGATATTGACAGAAATAAACACAGCAACAGAAACAGTAAATCAAATTCAATCTCAAATATCCAATTATTTATTCAATCCTTTAAATAACCACCACCCGTAGGTGACCACCGAGACTTATTTACTTTCAGTCCTAGTGACTGAAAACATTTTCAGTCACTACTTAGAAAAAGTTTCCCTTTCACATAGGTTTTACTATATATTAAAATGACATTTTCGTAGCTTGAAGTAGAAAAAAATATTCTTTTTTGTCAAGTATTTTAAATTAAAATAAAATCATTTTTCTGAATAAATATTTATACGGAAAAACTGAGTGCATGTTGTTTGTGTTTCTTCATATCATCGTCAAAAGACGATGATATGAACTCATCTAATGTTTTTCTAGAAAACGATAAAACAAAACCGGCTTTTACCACAGATATAACACCTGATTTGAATGAGTCAAAAGCCAGGGTTAGAAAATATGATACATCACATAAAGGTCAGTATTTAGTTTATATTGCCCAAGCTATGAATAAAAAAAGTTTTAATACATTGAAAATTACAAAGTATTGCTATAATTCACCAACTTGTGCTAAATGTGGAGAATCTCATTCTTTAGAAAACTGCAAAAAATTAATATCAGTGAGTAAAAACTGTGGTGATGAGCATAATACAGGAAGCGTAACGTGTCCAGTCAGGATAGCAATCAATGAGAGACAACAGACTCGGCAAGCGAATAATCGATATATATCGTACGCTAAAATATTATATGAGTTTGGTGATAAAATGCCTGGTGACCGACTGGAAGATATACCTGCAGAGTATCATGAAAACACCTCAACATCAAGGATGCAGTCTAAGGTCTACCCCAAACGAAAGCTGGATTTAGAAGATTTCCCATTGCTTGAGCCAGCGCAGAAGAAGAAAGCTTCTAATATCAGGAATATTGGTACAGAGATATCTCATACGAGCGGAACAAGTAATCAAACTTCAAGCATACCACCAGATTTCAAAATTTTGGTCAAGCTTCCTTATTTAGGGAGACTATACTAAAGTGTTTGAAAGATTTTAAACTGCCGCAAATGGTTATAAGTCTTATAGACGAAATATTGATACCGTTGCTAGATAATTTCTGGTCCCGCTGCAGTGAAGTTCTTGCCAACTTTTCGTTCTCTAATTATGAAAATATCTAAAGCGTCGTTTAATATCTTGAAGTGGACCGCCCGCAGCCTGAAAAACAAACAGCTTGAATTAATTAGCCTATATCATATAGAAGAGATTGACTCTTATGTTATATGTGAGACCTGGTTTAAAGAAGAGACATAATTTACACTACCTGGTTTTAAAATATTTAGAAGAGATCGAATATCAACAAGAGGTCGAGGTGTACTAATTGGTGTTCGTGAGATGTACAGGGCAAAATAAATACAGTTTAATATTTCAAAAATAGAAAAATTGGAGTAAAGTTTTATTTGAACCAAAAAGAAATTTCTATCTTATCAGTGTACATGCCACCAAATGTAGATATAACAGGACAATATTTTGAAAATTTGTTTACTTCGGTACCAAGACATTCCATAATATTAGGTGATTTAATGCACACAAGCTAGCTTGGGGCTGTTTCAACATAAATACTAGGGGGTGCAAGACTATTAGCGGCCATGGATAATAATTCAATAGTCTGCTTGAATGATGGTTCTATAACAAGAGTAGCAGCGCCCCCATCGTTAGGAAGTGTAGTCGATCTCTTGCTATGTAGCAGTGGTATCTGCCTTGAAATGAAGTGGAAAGGCTAAATAATACGGGGACCAGCGACCATGTCACGATTCTTGTCTCAATTACTCTTGATAATTCAAAAAAAGTGACTGATAATTATCGTACAAACGTCATTTGGAATAAGTTTTCAGCGAAAGTGGATTTATGTCTTAGCTGTAATTGCAATATCTCCTATATGCTAGAGAAGTATGACTACTTTATGAACATTATCGATCAATCAATTGATGAATCTCAAACGACGCAAAAATACAGTAATAGCATCTATTGGTGGAACAATAAGATGTACTGAGTATAAAAACCAAAGATCTCAGTTGCTTAAATAATAATAATAAATAATTATAGAGTGCAAAAGAATTTGTGCAAAAGCCAAAAAGTTTTTCAAAGAATCCAAGGATCAAAAGAGGATAAAACCAGCATATTCCATAGCTCGGAAATTGTGACTAAGATTGCAAATAAACTAGCTCCGTTGGGGTGTTTTCACCTTTATACCCCTCAAATAGAATTTGGCTCAACGAGTTACCTACTAGAAATAGAACAAAATTCTTCTTTGTGTGAGGATTTTATTGATAGAAGAGTTAAATCTTGAGCTTAATAATACTGGAAATACAGCGGCGGGAATAGATAAGATAAATTATAAACTAATAAAACATCTACCAAATGCAGGTAAGATTTTTCTGTTAAGTATTCATAACCAAATCTTTGAGGAAGGAGTCTGCCCAACAAGCTGGTCATCTTGTTTGGTCAAGCTTTTGCTAAAACCAAATAGTGATTCTGATGCTGTAAGCTCTTATAGACCAATTTGTCTCTTACTATGGTTTAGAAAACTTTTAGAAAAGATGATTAAATTTAGACTGGAAAGTTTTTTGGAAGTACAAAAAGTCTTCCAAGAATATATGCATGGTTTCCGAGGTGGCAGAAGCTCTACAGACTGTCTTAACCACTTGATAAGTAAAGGATATCTATCACTAGCCCAAAAGACAAAAATGATCACTGGGTTTTTGGATCTCTCATCTGCTTTTGATAATGCACTTATAAATATAATATGTAGAAAACTCGAAAGGCTGCAATTGCCACAGAAATGCATCAATATTATTTACAAGCTTTTACAGTTCAGAGAACTTGTATTTCATACTAAGAGTGAGACTTCATACATTGGTATTCCAAAAGGATCTGATTTATGCTCAATCCTCTTTAATGTTTTAATGGCAGATATTGATAAATATATTGATAGAGGTATTACATCTCTTATAATATATGAAGATGATATTACTATATATACAATAGCTAAAACAACAGAAGAAGCAGAACAATCACTTCAACAGGGAATTTCTGGCATCAATAAATAGAGTTGTGAAAATGGATTTGCAATCTCTTCATCAAAATCTTGCATACTTTCAATATCACGTAGTCATGCAACTCCTAATATTCAGATCTTTGTAAATGATTCAATCTTACGTGTGGTAGAAAGCGTCAAATACTTAGATGTCGAAATTACGAGGAAACTCAATTGGAAGTTGCATATTGAAAACATTTTGAAAAGAATACAATCATCGATAAAACTTCTTAAAACCATTAGCAGTACTAAATAGGGAACTGGTAGTAGTGGCTTAGCAATACTTTATAAATGTTTGGCTGGATCTATAATCGAATATTATATTTTCCACCGGTCATTTTACAAGCTCCTAAGACTCATGTGATTAAAGTGTCAAGAGTTCAGTAAAAATCGCTTAAAATATGCATTAAATTTTACTCCTACTAATACTCTAGAAGTTCTAGGCAACATTCTACCGTTAGAATTAAGGCTAGTCTTTCGACAACAAAAACTTTTTGCCAAATGTTTTCTACACAATAAACAACAAGTACTGGAAACGTACACAGAGCTAGCAATTATCCAACCACAACTGCAAATACCTAATATTATTGAAAAAATAAAATTTTCACACCTAAAACCTAATATACCATGGTTTTCTTACCATCAAAAAACAATGTTGCTACCACTAAGAGTAGACTTCTCCTACAAAAAAGAATTGGTACTCCATAAAAGTAATTTTTCAAAAGAGGTACACAAAAACATTTTCACCGTTGTAATCTCTAAATATGAACATGATACAACGTTTACTGATACTGATGGATCAATTTAAAATAATTGTCGGGGGGCGGCCGTTATCCACCCCGACTGTTACTAGTATGATTGGTAAATAAATATTGCCACAATATTTGATGTGGAGCTCGTAGCAATTACTCAGGCTGTTAAACATATCAAACAATCTTACCAACCCGGTAAATTCTGCATCGTTAGTGATAGCCAGCTAGTTCTAAATACTCTACACAACGTAAATCATCCAGCAAGGTTTACGCAGTTGATAATAGATTTAAAAAAAAGAGGTAGCAAGTCTTAACCAAATAAACTGCATCATAACGTTTATGTGGGTTCCTTCACATGTTGGCATTAGAAGTAAGAAGCCGTGGACGAGCTAGCAGGAATGTTTGAAACGCGAAGGGAGTTAAGACTTAACGGTAACTTGCAGGAGATAACAAGAAAATACTCGCAGGAGCTTAAGAATAAAGGCAATCCGAATGGGATTCTGATATCAGGGGGCGTTATTATTATATACAGCAGCCAAAAGTAGGACTAAAGAGTCCATTTGAAGTTGAAGGAGCCACTTTCTTTATACGTAGACGAAGTAACATTTTGAACTGCATCATTACTGGACACTCAAGAACCAAAGAACATCTATATAAGTTGAATATTTCAGATAGAAATATTTGCAATTGTCAAAATAGCATAGAGTCAGTTAATCATCTTTTTTGGAATTGTTCTAGGTTCAATCACTCGCACATAATATCTACACTGACGGAAAATGAATACACTCCACCATATGAAGTCTTAAGAGTCATCAACTTTTTTTTTTTTTTTTTTTTAAAGGCGTTCATGCTCCATGTAGGAGCGTTGCCAGGTTAATCAGCTTTGAATATTCACCACGGTCATTCGCAACAGCGACATAATTACCATGGCAGCCGATTTTTTTAAGGTCGTTTATTACGTCAGTCTCCCATTGTAGTCGTGGTCTACCTCGCGGTCTACCACTCCCTGGGGTACTAACGTACATTTTTCTAATCATTCCAGACTGTGAATCGGCTCGTAGAACATGCCCAAACCAAGCAATCCTATTAGAACGGATACAACCTATTATATCAGGACCCTCAAGAAGGTCTCTGATCTCAAAGTTATACCGGGTTCTATACTCTCCATCGTCTGTCTTAAGTGGACCAAAAATGTAGCGTAGGATCTTACGCTCAAATACAGATAAATGCGATTCGTCATTTTGTGTAAGGGTCCACGTTTGTGACCCATACATCACAACCGGTCTAATCAATGTCTTGTATAACTTAAGCTTGGTGTTAGTTGATACATACGGTGATCCAAGGAGAGGTTTAATTGAGTAGAAAGTTCGATTACCTGCAGCGATTCGAGCTTTAATATCTGTAAGTATGCTGTTGTTTGAGTCAAGCATTGATCCCAAATATTTAAAAGATTCAACTCCCTCAATTCGTTCATCGCCGCACATCAAATCTTTCTTCTCAGCCTCTCTTGAAACATTCATATGTTTGGTTTTATTGTAGTTAATTTGCAGACCAATTTTCCTAGCACCACTCTCAAGCGACTTGAAAGTCTCACTCATAACAGCTTCACTTCGGCCGAGGATGACAACATCATCAGCGTAAGCAATCATCTGTACTGAGTTTATTGACAAGATATTGTTATTAGTCGGTAGTTTCTTTTGACGGCACACATATTCCAAGGCTAGATTAAAAAGTATAGGAGAGATAGCATCACCTTGTCTTAAACCGGAGTTGACTTTAAAAAAACTTTGATATTTCGTTCTCTACTCGTACACAGCATTGAGAGTTCTGTACTGTCATTTTGCATAGTGATACCAGTTTACCAGGAATTCCCATTGACACCAGAGCAGACCATAGAGTCTCTCGTTCGAGAGAGTCGTAGGCCTGCCTGAAATCAATGAAAAGTTGGTGCACAGGTATGTTGAACTCTCGAAACTTTTCCAAAATCATCCTTATCGAGAAAAGTGCATCGGTGGTACCTCGGCCCCGCCGGAAACCACACTGATATTCTCCAAACAGTTGTTCAGCAAAAGGATTGATTTTGGATAGCAAAATGTAGGAAAAGATCTTATATGCTGTGCAGAGGAGGGCGATTCCTCTGTAGTTTGCACATTGTAGGCGATTACCTTTTTTATGGATTGGTATCAGCATAGCTGTGTTCCAGTCCTGTGGCATGGTTTCAGTCCTCCAGATCATTTGAACAAGTTCAAACAATCTTAAGGATAGAGTTTCGCCACCATGTACAATCATTTCGGATGTTATATCGTCGATACCAGGTGCTTTATTGCATTTTAATTTTGACAGCACCGCATCGAATTCCTCTCTGGTTGGTTCTTCTACATGTACCTTTGACGCACGAATAAGCTTAGCTCGTCGCCCGACTTGTTGCTGGTCACTTAAGTTGAGAAGATTCTAAAAGTATCTAAAATATTTTTAGGGTCTACTTGTAGCTCCCCATTTTCGTTTTGAATAGCGGTCGATCTAGTTTGAGGGCCCTTCTTTAAGGTTTTAACCTGTTGAAAGAAGTTACGCGATTGATGTTCCTTATTGAAGCTTTCAATCTCCTCACACTGTCTCTTCCACCATTCTCTCTTCGTTCGTCTACATAGCTTTGTAACGGCTTGTCTTGCCAGTTTATAATTCTCCTTCGTGGACCTGGTGTTGCGTCCTTGTAGACACTTCAGATAGCAATCTCTTTTGTATTGAATAGCATCAAGGCATGCTTGATCCATCCATGGCTTCTGGGAGTGGTTCTCTGGTCGTCCAAGTATTCCCTCAGCAGCGCTTAAAACAGCACCTTTGAGCAAATACCATGACTGATCGACGTCTCCATTAATGGTTTCTGATTTCTCCAATGTTTCGGCAATATGGATTTGATATCTCTCTTCTGTTTCAGCATTCTTTAATGTTGAGATGTTAAAACGTTTCCGTTGATTGAATTTTGGAATGCCTGGATTTGGGAAGTGGAACCTTATCGTTGCACATACAAGGAAGTGGTCACTTCCAATGTATGCACCTCTAAAGGATCGCACATCCAGAACGCTCGAAAACAAACGTGTTGTTACTAGAACGTGATCAATTTGATTTCGAGTATTTCCATTCGGTGAGACCCAAGTCTGCTTATGAATCGATCGATGCGGAAAGAACGTACTGGCAATTCTCAAATTATTTGATAATGCCAACTCAGTCATTCTCTCACCATTATCATTCGAATTCAAATGCAGGCTGTTGGGACCCACCACATTTCCATAAGAGATATCTCTTCCAACCTGTCCATTAAAGTCACCAAGAACCATAATGAAGTCGCGTGTTGGTGTTTGTTTCATAACCTCTTCCAGTGCTATGTAGAAATTATCCTTCTCGTCGACGGTCTTAGCTTCAGTTGGTGCATGCACGGCAATAAGAGAAATATTGTTATATGTACCGCGTACACGTAGGTAGCAGATACTCTCACTGACCGGGATGAATTTCATCACGGCTTCTTGTATGCGTGCACCAACAAGAAAGCCAGTTCCAAATTCTCTTCGAGAAGGATGACCACTACAGTATAGAGAGTGACTATCCAAATCTTGTTTTCCGATTATCGGCTGTCTAATTTCTTGTAGAGCAATAATATCCATCCTATACCTCTCAGCCTCTGTTTCTAGACTTATAAGAGCATCAGGAGCGCTCAGGCTGCGCACGTTCCACGTTCCGATTCGGTAGTCTGGTCCTTTTTCACGTCCAGGTAAAATTCTGTTGTTTTTTCCGGGTCTGTTTTTCTCTTTCTGATAACCAAATTTAACAAATTAGTTTTTTTCCGGGGTTAGGGTGTTAACCTTAGGCCCAACCCAAATTGTCGTGAATGGGTCCGTTCTGCATATTAAGGTCACCAGAAACAACCTTTTTACACGTTTATATAGCGAGCCGCTTGATTCAAGACAGACGCCCGCTCCAAGCCGCCCCTGACATGGAGAACAGACGCTTGAGTCGCATTGGTTGTAGAGCGCCAATTCGCCGTGATGTAGCGTCATTGACTAAGCAGTTTTTACTCTGCTTGTCTCCAATACACCAACCTAATTCTGTCAGCATTACCCAGGCAGCACGGCGTGGACGTCGAATTTCGGATTTCGCTACCCTAAGACCGCTAAGAGTCATCAACTTACATGATATATTTTTAGTTAAGGAAATTTTGGACTTTATTTTTAAGAATGAAATTATAATATAATTAATTGGATTAAAATTCTATAGTAATTTTAATATAGTATATATTATAATCTGTATAACTATAATTTATGGCCAGAGCCATTGTGCTTACAAAAAAAAAATATAGTTCTACATACATACGAATTTTTGTATTAAATTATAAGATTCATTCCTTCACTTCTGTATGCTTTTCTTATAGTATTGAAATGGGTTAAGGTTTTTTCTTTTTGATTTCACAATATATAATATGTATTAACGGGTAATAAACTTGTTTGATAGAATACTAAAATCTCAATATAAATATTTATTGTTTCAATTTTAACAAATTACGGGCAAGTTTTAAACTTTTCTAAATCTAATAGAACCTTTGGAACCCTTAAGGACATTAAAGCCACTTCATATTTTAACTCACGAAATAGAAATTCAATATTATTTTGGCAACTGATATTTAATCCTAGTCTCGATATTTATAAGTTAAAAATCATAGAAACTTAAATAAAAATTATCAAAAAAAAATGTTTCCCTGAATAAATAAAATTCGATTGTAAAAACGATTGATTTTCTTTTGAACATTTCTTTTCCACTTTAAATTATGGAGTGGGATATGTGGTTTATTCAAGACTTAAAAATATATATTTTTAATATCCGATGGTAAAAACTTTATATTTTGTTTCAGTTTACATGTTATTAAAACTGGAGCTTTTACTATAAAAAAGACAATTCTTAGTAAGATTCTAATTCTTAGTAGATTGATAAAAGTCTTGTAAGAAAAATCAATTTGATAAAAACAAATACGGCAGAATCACAATCAAACGTTATCTGCGTATTATATTTATGGGTAGCGAATTTTTAAAATTCTAGCTCGGTAGTATATGGCTCGCTGTATAAAAGTGTAAAGAAGTTGTTGTGAAGAAGTAAAAGAAGGGTTGAGTGAAAATTCCTCGCTATCACAAAACATATTTTGTTATGCATTTTGACTTCAGTTTTTTTGACTCAGATCAGGTAAGATCAAATAAAAAGATGTAACGGCTGCTTAAATTAAATCCATTTCAAATGAGTGAGTGGAGTGATCTAAAAATTTTATTCTAATTAAAATTTAACGAGTTGAAAATGTATAAATCATATAAAGTTTTCTAAAATTTTACTGAAACATGTTAATGTTTCAAACATTTAGTTTCGTAAAAACTTATAATTAAAATTAATTAATTAATCATTTCATTTTTGGTCAATTTATTTACAATTAAACTTCATGTCGATAGAATTTATACTTACTGTGTTGGAAAACTATCACACATTCATTTCTGTTTTTCATTTCCATTTCCTTTTTTCTTTGATTAAAAACTAGACATTGTCACAAAATGTTGCAAATACACACTTTTCCACTTAAAACATTTCCATTGTTTTTCCACACCTTTTGTTTAAACACACAACCGCAATTAACTTTTTCCGTCTACTTATCATAATTTCAAAATAAAATAGATTTCCATTTATTAAAAAGACAAACCGAAAGAATTATTCTTGACAGCGAGTTCATTAGAAATTCAAATTATCAAGAACACAAAAGATCATATTGCAAAACTTATTCTCATTTTCCGCTTCTTCAGTTCAATAAAAGCCAATTGAATTAATCCACCTTTCCCATTGTTTTATCATCTTATAAGTTAAAATAATAAAAATAAAAAAAAAACATTTTTACACTTTTTATATTAATTTTCATAATAAGTAATAAAAAATTTCAATAACAGTTTCAACTCGATGAAGAAAGTGGAAACATGAAAAGTCGTATAAAAATATGGGAAAATAAAAGTTTTTATTTTATTTTTCTTGCATTTGGTTTTCATTTACATACATTAAAGTTATTTACTTGGTTTTAGTTCAAGTTGGGATTTTTACTTTGATGTGGTTAGAATAGACGAGCATAGGTGGTAATATATTATGTTATAGTTGAATATTTTCTAAAAAACCACAAATATCATATCAATTCATATAGTAAACCAAGATGCGAGATTTATGCATTTATTTATTTATTATTTTTAAAACTAACAAATAGATATGAAACATCCAATAATATGTTAGCAAAATACATCTAAAATACTAAGAGAAATTTGGTATACCTATTTACTTAATCTAGCTTCATTCCTCTCCTCTTATTTATTAACTTTAATTTAGTATTTTTTTTTTCTTTTCTTTTCTTATATCCTTGTTTTTTGTATATTATTCTTAACTTGTATTTTTGATTTGTTTAAATACATAATGAAAACAGTTGATATAATATAATACTATTACGCTTTTCCAACCATACTTCGAATTGGCCTTACTCTCAACTCGATAATAGTAGATTCTTGTATGAGCTTAAAATGAAGGCAATTCCGAAGATGAAGTCATCCGAGTGAAGAATTGCCATCATCCTAAGCGAATATAAGATGCTATTTTATCCACGACTGTAAAATATTTCGTTCAATTTCCAGTTTTCATGCAAAAATTTGTATCGCCATATTGAAATAAATACATCAAAGATAGCGAAAAACAAAACAAGTTTGTTGTTTAATATGTTAGGGGAATATTTAATAAACTATAGAACTGTTAAAGAATTTTAATCAAATTCACTAGTTGTGAAATGAGTACAATTACAATGGAAGACATACGCATGGAAAGCATATATTCTTTAGTAGTCGTGGATAAACACAATTCCCAATCTCCTTCTGAGTTCGATTAGTAAGCTCAAACACCCGGTTTTATTAAGCATTGAACTCCTTAATTGTTCCACAACAACAGGAAAACAATACAGCAAACAATATTCCTAACTAGAATATTCTTCCATTAGTTTAGTCACACAACGTTCAAAATAATACATAAAATATTTCTACTCAGTAACCCTTAAAACTTTATTCACTAATTACTTTATGTTATCGGTTATGTACACGATACAGCGTTTCGATTACAATTTAATCATACTGCCTAAAACACCTGCTTAAATACTAAATTCCATACAATCTAGAAAAATCGATCTTATTCTAACCTTCTTTATCGCGAATATTCCATAAAACGAAATACGAATACTTTTAACATGTCCTTCAACTGTTCGTCCCGAGCAGGATCTAGATCTCCTTTGTATAAGGTCCATCTTTCCAAATGTACAACTTTTGCCTTACCTTGATCGTCTTTCCTAATTCTATAAATCAGGTCATTTAACTACGTTATAATGTTGTAAGGTCCTTCACATGCAGCTTACAGTTTTGGTGATAACCCTCGTTTCCGCTGTGGATTGTGTAGCCATACGAATTGCCTTTCTTCAAAACCTTTATTATTAAATCGTATATCGGGCTTTCATTTTATGACTGGCCAGTTGTATCTTCTGCCTAACAAGCTTGTGAATAACCTCAAGCTTCTCTCTGATTTGGTTGACGTATTCTTGCGCATGATGTTGTTGATGGTACTGCTCTAAATTTGAGGTCACCAGAAAGTCTTAAATCACTTTCAAAAATAATTTGGTGGTAGAAATTCCTTCAATGTAACATTGAATCTTTCTACCATGCCATCTGATTGTGGATGCGAAGCTGTCGTCCTCGTTTTGTTTATTCCGAGCATTTGGCAAATTTCTTGGAATAAAGCTGACTCAAAGTTCCGTCCCTGATCGGTGTTGATCTATTTATCATACCTTCAGCGATTGTGGTTGCTTCCTGGTTAGGTATCGCACACACTTCCGGCCACTTATTGAAGTAGTCCATGATCACAAGAACATATTTGTTTTGGTTATCAGTTGTTGGAAATGGTCCTGCTACATCCATTGCAATTCGTTCGAATAGAGCACCTACATTGAATTGCTTCATTTTTCCATGACTTCTTCGTGCGGGTTCTTTTACTGCCGCACATTTATCTCATTTCTGACACCACTCCACAATTGATTGCCGTGTTCTTGACCAATAAAACCATTGTCGTATTTTATTGATCCCAAGATGACCTCCACTCGTCCCTTCGTGATACTCCTTCAATTCTGCTGGCATTTTACCTTTTGGTACCACTGTAAGGGGTAACTGAGCCTTTCCACACTCTCTTCAAACATCCATCTTGTAAATGGAGACTGTCTCATTGCGTCCAGTACCCCTTCAAAGTTGGAGTTTTATCAGCAATTTTTCTCCATACTGGTGTGCAACCCTTTTCCTTGGACTCGATGATAGGTGCAAAATCCCGATCTTCTAATTGATCTCTCCTTGTGACTTCAGGCATCCACCACTCATCATCAGGTAGCACTTGTAGTAATCGTACATCGATGATTTTCTCCTTACTTTCTTGTCCACTGCAAGGCTTACATTCAGCTTAACAGTGTCGTTTCATTAATGCATCAGCGTTCCCCGCGTTATTCGCGCCAAACTACGTGATATTTAACAGGTAGCATTTTATAAGAAATCTACACCAACTCTAGAGCAACAAACTAATAGTAGAAACTTAATTCCTGTTCAACCACCAAACATTTCAATTTGCATGTATAATACGGCTACATTACATTTTTTCATTAACATTGTTCATTACCAAAGAATCAGCATACATAATCTCCGGACTTCCTGTAAAGAGACATCAAAGACATATAAGTTTTTTTTATATGTTTGAATTCTCTCTAAAATATTTCGAATTTTAATTGTTATATTTTATCAGTGTTTCGAACTCAGAAAAACTTAGGTGCAGGTTCAGGTTCGGGTTCAATACATTGAAATTTAGTTGGTTCGGGTTCAGTTCGGGTTTGGGTTCGGGTTCAAATTTGTTACAAAAAAAAACTATTTTTTCGAATTTTTTTTATGAATTCATTATTTTTTTATGTTACATTACATACCGTATTTATGTTACACACATATTTATTTTGGAAAAACATTTTTATTTAATTCTCACTATTCACTATTCTCTACTGAAACAAATAACAACCAAAATAATCTTGTTTGAAATAAAAACAATTCTGCGAAATATGAAATTTCTTACGCAAACTTCTTAAATTTCCTATATTAAAAATTGAACCTGAACCGCGTTTTTGATTGGGTTCGTGTTCGGGTTCAGGTTCACATAATTTTAAAAAAATCTTGCTCCGGAGCGGGTTCAGGGTTCAGGTTCGAAGCCCTGTATTTTATCTCTTTGCTAAATAAAACGAAACAGGAGAGTTCATGCATCAGCAAACAATCATTCTCTTATTTTTACTGTGTTTTAAATATTATAAATACTAAAAATATTGATGAACTTGGGAGAGTTGTATTTAAAATTTAAATGACGAACAATGTTTTTGCAATGTGCAGTCGAGTTAATGTTAAAAAATATTATTGTTGTTAAAAAAGGTCATATCGTGTTAAATTTATAAAAGAAAATAAAATTTATTGATTAATATAAATAAAATACCAGTTGAATGTTTTTATTTTCATATGAAAGTAGCGTTAAATTGCTTAGTGTTTGAAATTAAAGTTATCTATACCTTATTGGAAACCGTGAAATTTGTTAAATTAAAGTGTCGACGAAGCATATTACGTCTTTTTCATTAATTAGAAATAAATAATATATGCATGGAGGATGCTGATAGTTTGGTGATATTATTTATAGGCAACAAAATTTAATGATCAGTATATCATGTACAGCGAGTGGATAACACACGCGTTTATATAGTTAAATGGAAATGTACGTACTATAAGTGGCAATCATGTAACGCCGGATATATTGGAAGATAGATTGGCTGAAAAAGGAAAGGAAATTTTTGATGGGATTAAGAGTTTTGTTTGGAAGAGTTTGTTGGGAAAGAAGAAATGGCATTGGCATCGGTTGATGTTATGGCACCTGGCTAATTTATTGAGAATACTAGCGATTTACAGTGGATCAACATTCAACATTTAATTAACGTAGGCTTATCCATTTTAATTTATATGATTTTTCTTGATTAATTTATTGTTGTTGTGTTTGAATTATGTTTCTGTTAAGCTAAATTTTTGGTTAGTGATTTGGTTGTAAAAACAAATTAGTGTAAGTTAGAGATCTTTGTTGGGTTAGAGTCTGCGTTATCCGTACATTCGTTCATAATTGAATTATAAAACCCTTCGATAATAGATGGCTTAGGCATTTATACCAAACGTGAAAGGTCCGACGTTTCACCACGTGAAGTAAGTACCCTTTTGATGCTCAATGTCCCAATCGTATGCCTGCAGCCGTTTGATCCAGCGTGCTACTTGTCCTTCTGTATTTTTGAGCTGGAGTAACCATCTTAATGCACCGTGATCAGTATTGAGATATAATTTCTGACCATACAGGTATGTATGGAAATATTTGACGCATTCCATAATAGCCAATAACTCTTCCGGGTAACGCAATAATTCCGCTCCGGTTTGGATTGCATTTTGGAGAAATAAGCTATCACCTTTTGTTGGCCATCTAAATTCTACAACAGGATTCCTTCTATACCTCCATTACTGGCATCAATATCCAAAATAATCTGCACATTAGGTATAGGATAGGACAGAACTGGAGCCGTACATAATCTCCTTCGGAGCTCCACAAATGCTTGTTCTTGAGGGTCATTTCATGCAAATGCTTTATTTTTTCTGGTTAGCTCATGCACACTTTTGGCAGCGTTGGCGAATCCTGGCACAAACTGTCTGTAATGATGAGCACAATCCAAGAAAACTTCGTAGTTCATGTAGATTGTTCAGTTCATAACTGCTGCAATCTTGTCAGAATCGGTATCAATTCCCTTCGCCGTAACGTTGTTTCCCAAATACTTTACTTCCTTGAAAAGTAAAGTGAACACTTTTTGGGACTTAACTTTAAATCAGCTGCTCTCAACGTTTCCAGTACCTCCGCCATGTGTTGCTCAAGTGGTCATCAATGTCTTTGCCCATGATGATGATGTCATCCAAATATACAAGGCATGTTTGTCAGTGTAAGCCTTTTAGTACCCGTTCCATTAGTCTTTCAAAAGTTGCGGGAGCGTTGCATAACCCAAATGGCATGACGTTAAACTGCCATAGTCATAATTTCCACTTGTCAATAACCGCTCTGTAGATCCAGCTACGACAAGAGAGGGGAAGGGGTTTCCCCCTGGGCCCAGCTTTTTAAAAGAGCCCGGTCTCCGACCAAAATGAAAATTATATAGACAAAAAACTATTTTAAACCAAAACTAAAGTATATGTGGATTTGACCTTCCACTAAATTCTTACCATTAATAAAATACACGATTATTTATTTTCGGTTTAAAGGCTTCAAGGTTTAAATAGGAAGTTTTTCTTTTCAAAGATGGGTCATATAATAGATGCCACATATGTTATTACAAATATAAGGAAACGATAAAAAGTGGTCAATTTTGCAAAGTACGATTTTGAAAAAATTAACAGTATCTAAAAATCGAAGTATTGAGATGAAATTTAAAATAATTGTATTATGGAGGACCTGAAAAGACAACGTGAATTAATCCTGTTTTGACCACTTGTATTAGCAACTGGGTTTGAGCACCACTCATGATAAATATTTATTTTTCTCTCACAAAACAAAACAATTAACACAAACCATTCGCGCTTTGAATTTCTAAAATGGAGACTATTTTACACGACCTAAGCCGTAATTAGACTATTGCAGAACTCTGCAATATTTCTGCAATAAACGTGCAATGGTAGTGTGTAAAATATTAATTGCAGAAAAGTTTGGCAATAAACTCATTGCAAAACATTGCAATAAGTCATTGCAATATTTTGCAATCAGTTCATTGCCAAACTTTTCTGCAATGAATATTTTACACACTACCATTGCACGACTATTGCAGAAATATTGCAGAGTTCTGCAATAGTCTAATTGCGGCTTTAGTAAATGTTTTCTAAATTGAAACTTTAGTTTCAGCTTCTCAGCAACAGCAACAAAACAGTGTAGCTGGATTATTGGCAACACCATTTTTGTTTTGTTTCTGCAAACTTTGCTTTTAAATTAAATTTGCTATTTATCTCTTATTTTATTTTTATTTTCACTATCCTATCACGAAATATTGGCCTATGTCATATACTCTCTCTCTCTCTGGCATTTACATCCCATGAAGGGATTTTGCCGTCTGTGCAATAAGCTTCCAATCATCTCGTTCCATGACCAGTTGACCCCAGTTTCGACATCCTATATCACGAAGGTCTTGGATGATGTCATCACGCCAGCGTTGTCTAGGTCTTCCTCTTCGACGAACACCAGCTGGTTGTTGTTGGGACGCTTTTTTTATCATTCTACTAATGGAGCCCTTTCTATATGACCAAACCATCTGATCCGGTTAGATTTAATGAATCCGATTACATCGCAGCCTCCAAGAAGCTGTCTGATTTCGTGATTCATTTGGATTCTATACTGATTTTCAGCAACTTTACATGGACCATAAATTGTTCGTATGACCTTCCTCTCGAATGTTGATAAAATTCTACAATCAGAGGAAGTCAGTGTCCAGCTTTCACTTCCAAATGTAAGCACAGGTCGAATTAATGCTTTGTAAAGTGTGAGTTTACACGACCGCGAAAGATGTTTTGATCGCAGAAGTTTTGAGTATGCGTAGAAAACTCTGTATGCAGCAGAGATACGGGCTTTGATATCTGCCTGCATGTCATTTGACGATGTTATTACAGACCCGAGGTATTTGAAGTTTTCCACGCGTTTCACTTCGTAGTCGCCAGTATCCAGATTTCCGGGAGGTTTGTTCTTAGATGTTGTTAACACTTTAGTTTTGCCGGTGTTGATGCATAATCCAAGTCGTTTAGCACTTCTTTGAAGCTGAGAGGGACTATCTTTAATATCGCTCGTTCTACGTCCGAGAAGCACAATATCATCTGCGTAGCCAAGAACTTGACTAGATTTATTATATATGCAGTTTTGCGTCTCAATTCGGCTTTTTCTTATCGCGTACTCCAGCGCCAAATTAAACAGTACAGGCGCGAGTGCATCACCTTGTCGAACACCTGATGTTATATCGAAAGGATCAGAAACTGACCCTTCGATTACTATTCTACAGTTTGATCCCGATGTTGTGAGTTTGCACAGAGAAACAAGTTTCTCTGGGATACCAAGGCATATGAGTGCGGACCAGAGGTTGTCGCGGATGATACTATCATATGCTTGCCTGAAATCAACGTAGAGCTGGTGAATGCTGATGTTGTACTCCCAACATTTTTCCAGAATCATCCTTAATGTAAAACATTGATCTGTGGTTGAGCGGTTGGGACGAAAACCACACTGATAGTCACCGATGATAGATTCGGCGAACGGGATGAGTCGAGCAAGTACGACATTAGCTAGTATTTTATATGCTGTGTTCAACAGTGCGATGCCACGATAATTCGCACACTTTAGACGGTCACCTTTCTTATGTAGCGGAACAATGAGAGCTGTTTTCCATTCAGCAGGTAGTTCTTCTTGGTCCCAGATTGCAAGAATCAGATCGTACATACGTGAGACCAGAGCTGTTCCTTCATTTTTCAAAAGTTCTGCGGGAATTCCATCGAAACCTGGTGATTTGCCATTTTTCAGTTTTTTAATTGCAGCTTCCACTTCTTCTACTGCTGGGTAAGGGACAAAAATCTCCTCAGTTGATGGAGCAATTGCTCGAATAGGATGAACTTCATTCGTCCTATTCAATATAGGTCTTGAAAGTGGGATCGCCACACTGCCAGCACATCACGTTCACTTGTTTTCATTTTTGATGGCTGTAGATCTTGGGTGGAAATCTTTTGTCAGATTCCGTGCATTGGCAAAGCACTCTTTTGAATTTCCGATGGCCGCATGTTGGTTGATGTCTTCAATGCAGCTCTTCATGTGTTCGCGTTTCTTTTTACGTAGAAGTTTTGCTGAGGCTTTCCTGGCGCATAGATAATCAGCTTGGGAGCTTCGGGTGTTCCTTGTTAACCATTTTTCTCGCAGTTTTTGTTTATGTTCAAAGGATTGGCGGCACTCGTCGTCGAACCATTCGTTGTGTGATTTCGGTGGCCGCTTTCCGATTGTAGTTTGTGCTGCGGCTATAATGGTTGATTGAAGCGTTTGCCATTCTTCTTGTATGTTTAATGGCATCTCAGAAGAGATGTCATGCTCTTCTATGTTTTGTGTTATTATTTCCTGATATCTGTTCAGCATTTCCGGATGTTTAAATGCATCGACGTTCCAGCGCACGGTCTTTTTTGCTTGTCTGTTAAATGTAGATGATAATTTGCACTTGTACTTAAAGGTGACAAGCATATGATCAGTGTCCATATCAGCACCTCTGTATGATCGAACGTCAGTTATACTTGTGGAGTGTCTCTTAGAGATCATGACGTGATCGATTTGATTTTCCGTTCTTCCGTCATTTGATTTCCACGTTGCCTTGTGAATTCTCTTGTGAGGGAAGAAAGTGCTGGAAATTACTAGATCATACATCATAGCCAGCTCGGCTGTGCGAAAACCGTTATTGTTGCTGATATGATGCAAGCTGTTAGGGCCGATATGTGTTTTAAGTTCTGCAATCCTACCGATTTGAGCATTAAAGTCACCTACCACGATTTTTATATCGTGCCGCGGGATTGTATTGATGACTTCTTCGAGTTCTAGGAAGAACAGGTCTTTAATATTGTAACGTCACCTTCCACGCAGCGCTATATTTATTTTTTTTGGTGGGACGGGCCTTTGTCAAATATGTTCTGACGAAGCAGTTTCTTTAATTTTTTTTACACACAACACAAAACAGCAATATCTAAAAACACTCAAACACAATAAATAAAGAAAAACAAAATAAATTAAATTTCAACAATTATTTTCCATTTAATAAACTATTATTTCTTTAATTAAAATTCGCAAATTAATTCACAATTATTTAATAATTTAAACAAACAAAAAAAAACATTAATCAGCTTCACAAATAAATAAATAAATTATTTTGCTGAATTAACACAATATATATAAAAAGAATATAAGCAAATACCCAAAATTTTGATGCGGCATGCGTTGTTCTTCATATCCTCTTCTTCGCAATATCTTTAGAATTATATTGCAGCCAAGTTTGATGTGTTGCTGTGAACGTCCCAAAACGATTAGTGTGTTGCTGGTGAACGCCAAAAACGAATAGACTGTTGCTGGTGAACGCCAAAAACGAATAGCTGTGTTGCTGGTGAACGCCAAAAACGAATAGTGTGTTGCTGGTGAACGCCAAAATCGAATAGTGTGTTGCTGGTGAACGCCAAAAACGAATAGACTGATCGGTAACTTTTATCAGCTATATATACCCATATTTCTCCATCCATCAACATAATATTTTTTTGTAATAAATTTCCCCTCGATTGTTTATTTTTTGTTAGTTGGCCACTTTGACAACTTGAGCTATTTTCGTTGTACAGGCATATGTCGGTTTAAACTTCAACTATTTCTTCAATTTTCCATTCAATGTGATAGATTACCTCAACGATTTCCAAACTTTCCAAAGTAGAGTTTATAAACATAATTACGGCCAACTATTATTTCTTAGTTCGATCTTTCAACTTCTGATAACATCTTGCTTAAACAGAGCACCACCTAGTTACACCATCTGTTGGTTGTTTTTGTTTATTTTCTTGAAACATTTACTTGTAAACAAATATAAAATATCCAAAAAATAGCAGTTTTTGATATTAATTGATGAGCGATGAATCATTTGATTATAGTTTTTTTCTTTTTGTTTTAATTTTAAATGGTTTGTTGTTCAATTTTCATTTTTCTTTCTTTTTTTCTTAATCTATAGGTTTTACAATTGGTTTTACAATATTATTTACTAATAAAGAAATTTTAATATTTATTCAAAAGAAATCAGAAAATTTATATAAATCAAATTAAATTTAGTTCTTTTACAAAAAAACACAACAAACGTTAATCGATTTAAAATTTAAATAATAGGTTTGAATTTTATTAATTAATGTTATATCAATGAATTCAAAATAAACAAAAGCAAATTTAAGCAAACATTTAGGCGAATAAATTACGTTAAACAATCACAACAGAAAATGTGTGGATATTTTTTTATTATAAGTTAGTAAATTTTTATAAAATAATCCGTCGATCAGATTATTTATTACCGCGTTACATCACACCTTTTGTAGAATTTTTGAGAACATTTTCGATGTTAACCAGAACCAAAACCAAAAATAACAACCACAGTATCAAAAATGTTCTCAAAAGTCCACATGCAATGTATGTCTACCGTATCACCAAAACCACTATGAACTCGAAACAACTATGTAAAACAACACCACAGAATCGTACTCCAAAAAACTTACGTTATTTATATCAACATTGCATGACCGCGACTAAGTCTAGTCATAATATTTTTCTCGACAAAATTTAAATAACATGAATTATTTTAAGGTAGGAACAAACACCCAAAACTTAAACTAACCAAAAACCAAAATTAACAACTAATAAGAAGATTTTCGCATTCTGAGAAACTGTGATAAAACAGACACAACAGAATGCTGTCTCTTAATCTGACGAATGACACCGGATCAAGGATCGTTCTTACAGAAAACACAATCAACATGCATGAACAAAACAGTCCATACACCTGGAACTAAACCTAACAAAAACACAACTAATAAGAAGATTATCGCATTCTGAGAAACTGTGATAAAACAGACACAACAGAATGCTGTCTCTTAATCTGGCTGTAACGCCAAACTAGGGATCATCCTTACGAAAACAAAATCAGCGTGCATGAACAACACAGTTCATGTACCTGAAACTAAACCTAACAAAACACAACTGATAAGAAGATTATCGCATTCTGAGAAAACTGTGATGAAACAGACACAACAGATTGCTGTCTCTTAATCTGACGTGGGACGCCGAATTAAGGATCATTCTTATACAAAATAAAATCAGCGTGCATGAACAACACAGTTCATGTACCTGAAACTAAACCTAACAAAAACACAACCGATAAGAAGATTATCGCATTCTGAGAAAACTGTGATGAAACAGACACAACAGATTGCTGTCTCTTAATCTGACGTGTAACGCCAAATTAAGGATCATTCTTATTCAAAACAAAATCAGCGTGCATGAACAACATAGTTCATGTACCTGAAACTAAACCTAACAAAATACAACTGATAAGAAGATTATCGCATTCTGAGAAAACTGTGATGAAACAGACACAACAGAATGCTGTCTCTTAATCTGACGTGGGACGCCGAATTAAGGATCATTCTTATACAAAACAAAAACAAAATCATTATGTATGAACACAACAGTTCATGTACATAAAACTACAATCCTAACAACACAGTGAGAAAGTGATCGTATATTGGAAAAACTGAAGTAATTCAGATATAACAATATACTGTTTCTTGAACGAATATTGCTAATTCGTACAAGGATCACTCTCACCTAAACAACTAAGCTAATTTTATGATTAAAAACCCTTAACCGTAGATAGCTTAACATAATTATCCTAACAACAAAAAAAAAAAAAGAATCAATTTACCTAACACCTATTGAGTTTCGGAAAGTATGCATGCAACACAAACTTAAAAGAAAAAGAACTACAGTATAGTACAAAAACATCTATCCTAACACATAGTTTGTCAAATTGTAACTAGAATTTAATAAATGGTATGTGAAGAAATATGTAACCAAAATTTTGTAACAAATTATTCTAACTATGTAATTTTAGAATGAACGACTGAACAAATAAAAAATTGTAAACCGAAATAATAGATTGATTTTTTTTTATATTACAAATACGCTTACAAAACACAAAATTCAAACACAAAACACATTGAAACACATAGCTTAAACATAAAACACATTAAAACACATAGCTTAAACATAAAACACATTAAAACACAAAATTCAAACATAAAACACATTAAAACACAAAATTCAAACATAAAACACATTAAAACACATAGCTTAAACATAAAACACATTAAAACACAAAATTCAAACATAAAACACATTAAAACACAATAATTAATTGATTTGTTTTATTTTTAAATCTTGATCTCAATTAATGTACTTCTTTATGTCACTAACATGATACTTCGCTAACTAGATTCAACGGAAGAAATTGGGGGGATTGTATTTTCACTAGATCCACCCAAATGCGTCATTACTTGCGTGAACAGATTTTTAAGGTCGTCTTGTACATTTTCAAGACCCATCAAAGTGTTATCCTCGATTCGTGAAATGCGATTGACCCACAAACCAACTCTTGACCTAATAACTTCTAATAATAGCCTATCGTTTTTTGCTTCTGCTATTGACAGTTCATCTGTTAGTACTACTAACATCTTTCTACCTCTATCTAATTCTTCTATTGGTGTGGTGGAATGTATGAGTAGCCTGGTATCCAAAATTGTATCCTTTTTTGATATAATATTTCTTAACGCGGCTGTTTCAGCTCTGGCTGTCGTTAATCCTGTAATTCCTCTAATCAACAACTCATGTTTTCTTTCTTCCTCCCTTAGATGCATTGGCTCATAGACAAACCCGTTTAAATTCGACATGTTAAAATAGGTCAAAAACACTCAGAGAAAAACCAAAAATATTAAAGTTACTTGTAAACAACCAAAACCTAGTCAAATATATTTTTTTCACAAAAAAACAATCAGAAAAGCACAGTGCACAAAAGATTGGAAATATCACGCAGTACTAGAGAATAAAAAAATAAATTACCATAAATAATAAATACCGCAGAATTATATTTTAAAGAAAAGTTATTTATTTTACTAATTTGTCAAAAAAAAAATGTAATTTATAAAATGTACCTTGTAAATTATCAGCTTTCTAGAAGTCAATATCAGCGTTCTAGAAGTAAATATCAGCGTTCCACACTATTGTCAAAACATTTTTTGACTTATAAATCACAGCAAGAAATTAATAATATCACAAACTACGAATTTGTATTAATAAATGATAACTTCACAATTATTACGTGGTTACGAAAATAACCTTATTTCTTTTTATAATACTCGTAACGATTACTGTTTTACAATTTACACCGCAACAAAAAATATTATTTTACTAATGAACAAAACAACCACAATTTTACATATATTACACAAATTTCCTTTTCTTTTTATTTTTAAATTCTCAATAATTTTCTCGAGACTCAGTTTTAACAATAAAACACTAAACACAAATTAAACTATCCAAAAAAATATTCCGTCACCAAAACAACATAATTCACAATTATTATAATTATCACAAAAAAAATTTTATTTGCAGTTTCAAATTCTCAATAATTTTCACAAGACTTAGTTTTTAACAATTACAACACTTAACACAAATTAATCTATCAAAAAAAATATTCACGTCACCAAAACAACACAATTCACAATTATTATAATTATTGCATAAACATTTTATTTTTATTTTATTTTTTTAAATTGTCCTAAATTTTCACCAGAACAAATATTAAACAATAAAACACTTAAGACAACACAAAATTCTAATCCACATAAAACATAATGTTTATCCTCACCAAAAATACAATTTTTTTAAGTTTCAACACAAACAATTAACATAAAAGAAACTATTTTATCAGAACTTAGTTGACAAAGCTGTTGTTTTCTCTGGATATGTCCCCACAAGGGATGCCAAAATGTAACGTCACCTTCCACGCAGCGCTATATTTATTTTTTTTGGTGGGACGGGCCTTTGTCAAATATGTTCTGACGAAGCAGTTTCTTTAATTTTTTTTACACACAACACAAAACAGCAATATCTAAAAACACTCAAACACAATAAATAAAGAAAAACAAAATAAATTAAATTTCAACAATTATTTTCCATTTAATAAACTATTATTTCTTTAATTAAAATTCGCAAATTAATTCACAATTATTTAATAATTTAAACAAACAAAAAAAAACATTAATCAGCTTCACAAATAAATAAATAAATTATTTTGCTAAATTAACACAATATATATAAAAAGAATATAAGCAAATACCCAAAATTTTGATGCGGCATGCGTTGTTCTTCATATCCTCTTCTTCGCAATATCTTTAGAATTATATTGCAGCCAAGTTTGATGTGTTGCTGTGAACGTCCCAAAACGATTAGTGTGTTGCTGGTGAACGCCAAAAACGAATAGACTGTTGCTGGTGAACGCCAAAAACGAATAGCTGTGTTGCTGGTGAACGCCAAAAACGAATAGTGTGTTGCTGGTGAACGCCAAAATCGAATAGTGTGTTGCTGGTGAACGCCAAAAACGAATAGACTGATCGGTAACTTTTATCAGCTATATATACCCATATTTCTCCATCCATCAACATAATATTTTTTTGTAATAAATTTCCCCTCGATTGTTTATTTTTTGTTAGTTGGCCACTTTGACAACTTGAGCTATTTTCGTTGTACAGGCATATGTCGGTTTAAACTTCAACTATTTCTTCAATTTTCCATTCAATGTGATAGATTACCTCAACGATTTCCAAACTTTCCAAAGTAGAGTTTATAAACATAATTACGGCCAACTATTATTTCTTAGTTCGATCTTTCAACTTCTGATAACATCTTGCTTAAACAGAGCACCACCTAGTTACACCATCTGTTGGTTGTTTTTGTTTATTTTCTTGAAACATTTACTTGTAAACAAATATAAAATATCCAAAAAATAGCAGTTTTTGATATTAATTGATGAGCGATGAATCATTTGATTATAGTTTTTTTCTTTTTGTTTTAATTTTAAATGGTTTGTTGTTCAATTTTCATTTTTCTTTCTTTTTTTCTTAATCTATAGGTTTTACAATTGGTTTTACAATATTATTTACTAATAAAGAAATTTTAATATTTATTCAAAAGAAATCAGAAAATTTATATAAATCAAATTAAATTTAGTTCTTTTACAAAAAAACACAACAAACGTTAATCGATTTAAAATTTAAATAATAGGTTTGAATTTTATTAATTAATGTTATATCAATGAATTCAAAATAAACAAAAGCAAATTTAAGCAAACATTTAGGCGAATAAATTACGTTAAACAATCACAACAGAAACTGTGTGGATATTTTTTTATTATAAGTTAGTAAATTTTTATAAAATAATCCGTCGATCAGATTATTTATTACCGCGTTACAATATCATCTGCTTTATCTTCAGTAGGTGCATGAACATTGACGATCGTTACATTGAATTTTTGCGTGCGGATTCTCAGTGTGCATAACCGCATATTAATTGGGCAGAAGTCGATAACATGCTGACGGTGTATAAGAAAGCCAACTCCAAATTCTCCTCCGTTTTGATGACCGCAATAATAAAGAGTGTATCCTTTCGCTGTTTCATGGATTCCACTACCTGGCCATCTTAGTTCTTGTAATGCCACTATATCTAGTGTGTAGCTCTCGACTTGTTGTGTGAGTTTTAGGAGATCTCCTGGTCTTCTAAGGCTTAGCACGTTCCAGGTTCCCATTTTTAAATCGTAGTCCGGGTACAGTTTCCGAGGTCGTTCCAATAATGATTCCGAGATATTCCGAGGCCTGTGTACAGAATTCATGACAATAATTTTTTTTACGGAAATGGGGTGTTAGCCCTTCGCCCAACCCAAATTTTCGTGAATGGGTTCGTTCTGCATCTTAAGGTCACCAGAAACAACCTTTTTACACGTTTATATAGCGAGCCGCTTGATCCAAGACAGACGCCCGCTGCAAGCCGCCCCTAACATGGAGAACAGACGCTTCCTACACATTTATATAGCGAGCCGCTTGATCCAAGACAGACGCCCGCTCCAAGCCGCCCCTAACATGGAGAACAGACGCTTGAGTATATTTTATACGGGTTTAATTATTCATTCTTTAAAAAAAGTATAAAAATACAGAATACCTTAGAACGCATGTTGTTGTGGGACCTTGGTCTTAAAAGGTTTTTATATGTTGTTGTGACACATATTGTAATTCCTACTACACAACACATTTTATCAAAAAAAATGAACTTGCCTATTCTTGTAAAATGTTTTTAAGCAAATACAACATTTTAACTTTTGTGATATTATAATTTAATAGGTTAATAAAATAACATATATGTAAAGAGCGAACGTAATTCATTTCCCCCCCCCCCCCCCCGGGGCCGGTTTTTCTCTCTTCGGCCCTGTGTAGAACCATGTTGAAAACAACCTTGAACCCGATAATGTATATCCAGTGTATCATCGATCCTAGGCAATGGGTAACTATATCTCCTCCACTCTTAGTAACTGTGTTTAGTTTTCCTGTAGTCAACACAAAATCGTAAACGCCCATCTTTCCTGCTAACTAACACCACCGGTGAGCTCCAGGGAATGTCTGAAAGCTCGATTACTCCAGCTTGCTTCATATCCCTCACCATTTTATCAGCTTCCTCACTTTTAGCCAATGGTAATCTCCTTGGTTCCTAGCGTATCGGATTTTCTGCTCCGTTGTCAATACGATGTTTTACCATAGTGGCTCTGCCATTTTCCTCAGGTGAACTACAGAATACAGACTTGTGTCGCTCCAATAATTGACGGAATATTTCTTCACTGTCCTATGATTGATCCTTTCTTAATTGTTTTCTGCGTATCTGACAGATTTAAATCCTTACTGGTATTTTGTAGTCAGCATCCGGTCTAACAAAAGTTTTTCCTACAATAACTTCCTTATGATTTTGATAGTCTTTGTTGGCTTCCACAACCCACAACCTGGGTGCCCCAGAACCTTCTTCCAATTTTCCCCAAATAATTGTGTCTGATTGGGGTGGCAGCAATCTCTGTGATCTAATATTATTCGACAAATATAATTTGCATCTTCCATTAAATTGGAGTGGCAACTCAACACTTCCGTACGTGAGTACTCCTTTCCCGCATCAATACTGAATCAATTTGGTCTCATGAAGTCCATTCCTAGGATGACTTCATCCACAAGATCAGCTCCGATCATTTCATGTTGAAAGTGAGTATTCCTAATTTCTATGTTTACCATTTCTTGCCTTTAATACATGCACTTTCCCCAGTTGCCGTCTGCTTTCGGTATCTTCCTGCTGGTTTTAGTTTCCCTTTAACAACATCAGTGCGGACAATCGTATTTGTTGCTCTCGTATCCAATGTGATGACACAATTTTTTTCATAAATATTAGTCCTAACAGTAAGGCTTTCACCACCCCTTGTCAATCTCGAAATATGGATGAAGGTTATAGGGCGATCGGTTGTGAGAGCCAGGAGCTTACGCCCCTTTAGGCTGGCTCGTTGTATAGTTTAATTGTTGCGACCCTATTCCATCGGGCTCTCTAGCCTGCACCCGTTCTCCTGTTGTCGCAGCTGCATGGTGATACTGACCTTGATACTGACCTTCGAAATATGACCCAACTTCCCACATAGCCAGATTCTGTCACTTCTGACACTCTTCCGTTTTCTTGGTTTATAACTGTTGTCATCAGCCAACTCCACATGGCGTATTTTAATCGATGGTTTTATAATATCTTATGCAGTTTTGTTTGGCAAGGCACAAGCTATTGTTTCTGCGAATGTTGTTTTTGGCAACAACATTACTGATTTCGTTGTTTCAGGATCACAAAAACCATAAGTAAACGCTTCGATTTTCATCTTCTTCATAAAATATGGTGGAGTATTCGAGTGTGCCATATGTACAAGCCTTTCTACTGCCGGCGAATAGTCCTGTAGAGATTCTCCATTTCGTTGCAAGCGACCCTATAGCTCGATTCTATATATCTGCCTTTTATGGTTGCTACCGTATTTTCGTTCTAATGCGTTCATTACCTCGACATAAATTTTTCGGTAATTTTCGGGCACTGCCTGTAATGCCTCAGCTGATTCCTCCTTAAGTGCAACTATCAATGAAGCTAGATGATTTTCGGCGTACCATAGATTTTGGTCTGTCGCCGTCTCGAATTTGAACAGGAAGATGTCGAAGGATGTGGTTCCGTCATTCGATTGTGGCTTTAGTTTAATATTTGATGCTTGATGCAACCGTTTCTCGAAATCATCAACTTTTGTTAACACTTTATGCTCAAATGCTTGTATTTCTTCTGGAATTTTTTCAACTTTCCCATCGAATGGCCGTTGCCATTTCAAGAAGTTTTTCATCTAAGTGTTGGATGTATGCTAATGATTTCTTCTTTAGTAGCAGCCATATTATTGTTAACTATTTCCATCTGCTGTTTGATTTTGAGACTGATTTCGTCCTTTTTCTGGCTTATTTCGTTAGGTTTTGTAGCCATGTTTGTATTAACCACACCTAGTTTTTTTATTCAATTCGTTTTTATTAGCAACCATATTAGCATTCATCTGATTCATGTACAAATTCATTTGTTGTGAACCGTTTCAAATGCAGACAAAACTGTTGTGAACCGTTTCAAATGCTTATTTTACCAGGTTTCATCCAAATCGATTATCAGTGACAGATGTTACAGAGCTCGGGAGGCTCTCTACGCCTTTCAATATCACTCAAAAACTAATCAGCTCTTTGCCATACACATATCTACATTCTACATGTTATGTCAAATAAAAATTAATTCACAAACGAATATTGTATGCCACCAAAAAACATTAAACGTAACATTTTACAAACTTTGAATAATATTCTTCTATAAAACACAGGGGTGAGCTGCGAACCCCAAAACGTGTGACCATATGCCAAAGCTGCCATTCTTTAGGGATCACCCTGATCTAGTCAACAACTGTACCTAGAAATAGTTTAGAGCTAAGGAAACCTTTAATTGAAACCGTTTTTACTTGACGTTGTATTCGGTAATTATTATAAACTTTTTTTCAACTTTCCTTTCTTAAAAGCTCTTTACTGAAAAAATCAAATATATGTCTTTTTTTATATCGGTTAATCGTGACGTACTTTCATTCTTTAATTTCAGGTACATAATACATACACATTTCTCCTTAATGAATGCATCGTTTAGTATGTGAAGATGAAATTTTTCATTTATATTATAAGTTATAGCATGTTTAGAAGTCCTCATATTCATATGATTTTGACTCGTTTCTGACTCTTATTTTCAACATTTTCAACACAATCGATATCTAAGAAAAAAATATCTTCTGTATTGTTAAACATTAGTAACGTTTTTTATATACATATATTATGTGTTAAAGCTTTAACTTTTAATAAAAAGTTTCCCCAAGGAAATATATACAAGGCGCATGTTTTGTGTTGATGACTATGTATTGGTATTTGCTAACAGCTTTTGGGTTGAGTTTATTTATGTTCTTTTAAAGTTTATAGAAGTGAAACATATCAATGTATTGCTTGGAGAAAATGTGATAATTATGAAGTTATCTAAAGCTTTGTCGTCATCGACACTTTTACTATAAGGTCACGAAATATTTTTATTGAATAAATATTATATTATATTAAATTGTCATACTCAGACTCCTTCTATATCATCTAAGGATGAATACATATTAAAAATATAAGTAGGTTATGTTTAGTGATCTAAATTTGGATCTCATTCGTGTATTTCTTGTATTTGACAAATGTAAGTATTTATGTTATATAATATATACATACTGTCTGGAAATGATTTGAATCTTTCAAGATAACAATGGAAACGATAATCTTTAAAATGTATTAGAATTTTCAGTGTTAAGCCCAAGTATAAATGGTCATTTTAATC
>OY856186.1:354946069-354993569 GCA_963693315.1 Diogma glabrata
TTATTTAATTGAGTATCTTATTGCTTTGCAGTATCCCTTAAAAATGTCTTTTAAAATTATTCACCACACAGTTTATGAATAAGTTTGAATAAACGTTTTTTCCATGTTTTCTTTCCCCTCTTATTTGCGTACCTATTTAATACAAAAACTTCAAAAATCTTGGGAATATTAGAAAAAGTCTAACAAAAAATATAGGGAAGTGTAAAATACTAATAATAGTATTTATTAAGGGGTGGAAGAAAAGGAGGGGATTTTAATGAGGAGGGAATTTTAAATAGCAAAAAATAGCTTCGATTTCGATAATATAAAAATTGATAATTTATAGTTGACTTAATATTCATCTGACAATGAATTTAATATTAATAATTGATTTGATCGAACCAAATTCCTGATATTTTATTAGCGAGAATTTTCTATCTTCGTTTCTTTTCAAATATACACTTATCACCTTCACGCCCAATGGCTACTTAAAATTTCTATTACATGATCTCAAATTACAGATTCTGTTGAATGAGAAAAAGGAAAACAACAGCTCTTATAACACCGTTTCTATTCATACCACAAAAAACTAAAACACACACCAACACGAAAATTAAGTGCTACAATTTGACGTATAATAAATTCTGAACAACCGCAAACTCATTTGCATTGAATACTATGATGAAATTTACATATTCTCCCTTTGGTATGACACCTGTACAACCTAATTTCTATTATTGAGGTAGGTCAAAAACAAAATAATAAATTATTTACGGAATTTTTTTTTGGATGTTTTTGCTTCTCATTTTTTTATTTTGATTTAAAGTAAAAATTGAAATAGGATAATGGGTTGGTTTTATAGTTATGATCCTTAATAAAGGGCAGGAATCAAAATAGGGCCGATCGTTACAAATCAACAGACAAATTTGAAAAAACTCACAGAGACAGGATACGCTCTGCACTAAATCTAAAACAAACTTTCACATAGTAAAATATCTGTATTTTGAGGAAAGAGATGGGGGAAGGATGGAAAAAGCTTTTTGGACCAAACGAGTGGGGGTGTCATATGTAAGAGCTTTTAAATTAGAAACATTGCAATTTTTTTTTAGAATTTTGCAGTGTAAAGTATTTTTTTTATTGTCACCTATTGTTGGAACTGATAATGTATATTTTCCAATTTAAACCATCTACAAGCTGATGTAATTGAATCTCGCTTTAGTTACCATAAAAAGCTATTGATAATATTTAACGCGATATAAAATTTTGTGTATATGATTTCGATCAATTTTAATTGGCATTGCTATTGATATTTACGAGGAAAAATTCATTTTTTATGTACCCATAGTCTGGCAATATAAAAACTCTGCAACAGAGCTTCTTGTAAATTATTGTTGACACTTTGTTCTTCTATAAGTTCACGGCACTCTCGATGAACAATTTTTATTGGCACTTGGTCGTTTTTTTTTGTTTTCTTTCCTTTATTTTTTGTCTCTTATATCTTAAACCGATGGTTTTTTAGTATCGAGCTACTGCTGCATGAAAATTTCTATCATACTATTATAACAGAGCCACCCTACATTTTTTATTGAAATTGTTTTAAAATTTGAACCTGGCTGAGTTTCAGGGATTATACGATAATACGATAAGTCTTATCGTAATCCAATGAAAGCAATGTTAACCAACAGATTAGCATAAATTCCACTAGCAAAAGCGGTCTCAATTGACTATTCCAACCGTAACGGGGTTCATCGCTTTCCTACCGCAACAATTTTGCTTGTGTGTTTGTTGAAAATTCATTTTAATGTATGAGTGTATGATACTCTCCGACAGGTTTTATTTTTTTCGGTAAACAATCCTCCAGTCTCTATAAAGGTTATCTCAAACAAGATTCGTCTTTCTTTGAGACTATAATTTACAAAAAAATAATGGCTGAAATTGTCATCGCACAATTTTCAACGTAGGAAGGCTGATACTAATACTATCAAACTACCATGTTTTAACACAAATGATAGAGTAACCCACAAGAATACCAGATAAAACTGATTACAGCAACAATTTGTTGAATCTGTTTCTGATAAATAAGAAAGTCACTACGCAGACAAAAGTTGATCAGATCTTCGTAGAACTATGGAGAAATATTTAGTATTTTTGAAACATTTGATAAATCATGGCATTAAAATCTAAAAACCGAACTAAAATCTTATGGGATACAGGCTATTATAATTTCATGGATTCTTAGTTTTCCAACAAGGCGCCAATTTCATATCAATTTAGATGGTATTCAACATTTTTCAAATGAATGCTGTTTTAGCAAAGACTCTGTACTTTCACTAATCTCGTTTCTTTCATACATAATTGATTTATGCCTCTCTAGAGTACACTTAATCCACAGTTTTGCTGATTACATAACTGGAAAGCATCTCCAAAGTTTCGATCTCGTGTAGCAGCCACCAATAGTAGAGAGTTGTTAATTGATTCTATCAACGGAAATCCATAACTTATATTGGAATGTTAAAAGTGTAGAGTTTAATGCAACAAACAAATTATTTTGTATTTTGCGAGCTGAACAGTATAAAAACTTTCATAAATCATAGCACGGTAAATTAAATTAAACTCGAGATCGCCTCTTGCAGTTTTTACGAAAGTAGAAACGGAACAAACATGCGCTCAACCATGCTCCATCTGCAATGCAAAATTTAAAATTGTTAAACCTATGAAAGAAGTAAGTTAATCCTGAACAAATTTTGTTATCACTTTGTTACACTGATGGACAAAATAAAGTGTACACACTCACTATGTTTACAGTTTTGTTAAAACCTAGCAAGAGCAATAGCTTTTAAATTATTTTATTAGCTAGCTGACAATTCATTATAAATACAACTTTAAGGATTTGTCCTTTAGAGAAATTCAAAACATCCTTCCACTGCAAACAATAAACAAGAACTTTAGAAAAATTCCACCCATTTGCTGCCAAGATATCTCGTTATATAATCGATTCTTTTCAGAATGATTATTTTAATAGAGTAACAAAATTATGTAATTTACTACTGACGAATACGTCTCTCAAAGAAATGGCCCATCGTCATTTAGAATAATTAGTCTAACTATTTCCATATCCATATTCCATCCATTATCCCAAATTCCTTTTCTAGTTGACATAGTGTATTCAGATATTCAAACACTCTAAATAATGTATATTTAGTATGCAAAGGATGTCTAGCCAATTCATAAAAATAAAACACTTTCCAGCGTGAAATAAAATAAAACACTTTCCAAAATGTTTAGTTCCTTCTTAATTTTTAAATTTCACCCGATATAATATTGATATCGAGTGTCCGTTTAAATTCTGCACGAAAAATTGTTACGATGCTGTTTTCCAATCGTTGAAACGTTTGTGTTTGTGGACGGTGTAGATAGACAATACAAGCTCCACCTCTATCTTTGAAGATGATATAGTAAGGTTCAGAAAAGAGTAAAACTTGGCATTAATAATTCGTTTGCTAATGATTAAAAAGTGTTTTAAATTATGATTATTCCGTGTAAATCGAGGTTGTTTTGGGCACTCCGTGAATGTCTCGTTGGGTTTGTGTCACACCATAGGTAATTGGGTGAATGAATCGATAAATATATTGAACCTTATGTGTTATTTGATAAACAAAACAAAAACATGGTAAAACATTGGTTTTATTTATCTTAATAAATTAATCGATCGTCCAATTAACGAACTATCTATTATACAAAGGTAATATCGGTCAATTATATTTGAAATATATATATTTACCTTATTCAGCGGAAATTATATTTATTATCATAAATTTAATATCATTTTGTTTTTGTAATTTTTTAGGTTGTAGTCATCAAATTTAATATAATTTTATATAAGTTAAATTTCGTCATTTAAAAATACATTGTGAGAATTTAGAAATCTGAGCTAAGTTTAATATACTTCTATATAATTTGTTATTTGTTTTGGTTGATGACTTGCTTAATTATTTACGTTAATTTAATGGGAAGAATAACATATGTATTGTATGTTAATTAGATTAGTGCATATGCATATGTTACATAAAGCTGTGTCAGAAACAGAGGAAAATATTAAGAATGCGTATAATAAATTGAGAAATTTTTTTTATTTTATTCGATAATTGCATGTCTTTTGTTAGTTCTATTTGTTTATGCTGTAAATAAATAGTTTAAAAATTCATATTTTTAAATGTAAAAATTTTGGGTTGTGAAAAAAAAAAATTAAAAAAAAAATTTATAAAATACAATTAAAATTTTCTTCTGTCAATTTCTGGTGACTTTTTTTTTGTAATAGTATAAACCAGTAAAAGGATACAAATAATTTACCTGAATTTATAAGAGAAAGTTACTAATGCTAATTGATAGTGTACAAAAGAATTATTTTTTAATATAATAGTATCTCGACAAGAGTTTTATTTCTCAAAAAGATTTGAACAAGGAAATTGTATTATATTAATTTTCGATTAGAGACATGGATAACTTGAAAATACAGTTCAACGCAAACATAGTTTTATAATGAAATATATTAGCAAACACAAATAAACTATAGATTCGAATGCAGTGATTGGGATTACTACTATACATGTTATGGTACATCAATAGTAATAATAATATTTCTAACAATTTCAGCATTTTTTTGTCACCTCGATTATTTTTTATTTATTTTCAAACATTTTTGTAGCCATTTTTTTTCAACAACCGTCCAATCTTTGTGACTCACCTATACTTATTTGGTCAAATTTTCATACCACTATTGTTATTCACAACTATGTTTTTGGATTAAATAGTTATTGTCAACACCAGCACATATCTGTCGAATTATCTACATAACTGTGATTGGCAACACCAGTGGTGGTATGATTGAATAAAAATTCGGCTCGGAAATATTATAACTATTCGGAAATTTAAAATGACATATGATTGAAAGTATTTTTCGAACGTTTCTGTCGGAAAAATTTTCGAATCCATTTTGCTTGTCGGAAATTTATATTTGACGTTTTGTTGTAAATTATATTAAGTTATACGTTATGTTTTTTTAGGTAGATTTCATATAAAAATCTATTTAGGTAGATTTCGTATAAAAATCTATTTAGGTAGATTTCATTTAAAAATCTACCTGTTGCAATGGGCTTCATCTCGGAATTTCGGAAAAATTTTTGTGCCAAACGACTATATATGATAAGCGGAGACGAAAAAACAAAAAAAAAAATGTATATATATATATATATATATATATATATATATATATATATATATATATATATATATATATATATATATATATATATATATATATATATATATATATATATATATATATATATATATATATATATATATATATATATATATATATATATGATATGATATATGATACGATATGAGATATAACGAAATCGACCGGCACTCTCACGGTCGCATTTGTTGAGGTAGATCAAAAAATTTGTACATGTGTGTTCTATTAATATCTCGGACAAGTTCGTGAATCAGCAAAATCCGGCACGTGGTTAAGGAGCTAGAGCCTTTTTTCTAAAAAATATTGATTTTTTAAAACCGTTATAATGGCCGTTTGGATACCAATATTTTAAAAAATTTAACAAATTTAAAATCTTTGAAATCCTTTTTATCAATTATTTTAAAAATAGACCTCTGCAGATAGACGTTCCTGAGTGAGCGGCTCCAACAAAAAAGTTTACAAAAAAAATTTTTTTTGAAACAACCGGCACTCTCACGGTCGCATTTGTAAAGCCAGATCAAAAACACCTTTTTTAACAATGTGCGTTTTATTAATATCTTGAACAAGTTCGTAAATCAGCCAAATCCGACACATGGTTAAGAAACTAGAGGCTTTATACTAGAAAAAACTCTGTTTTTTAGATCCGTTATAACGGCCGTTTAGATTCTAATATTTTAAAAACTTCATAAATTTAGAATCTTGAAAACCTTTTTAATCAGTTTCTTTCAAAAAAAGACCTCTGCAGTTGGAGGTTTCTGAGTGAGCGGCTACAACAAAAAAGCTTGTAAAACATCAAATGCGTTTGAATCAACCGGCACTCTCACGGTCGCATTTGTGGAGCCAGATCAAAAAAACCTTCCGTAAACATGTGTGTTTTATTAATATCTTGGACAAGTTCGTAAATCAGAAAAATCTGACACATGGTTAAATAACTATAGGCTTTATACTAGAAAAAAAATTCATTTTTTTAATCCGTTATAACGGCCGTTTAGATATCAATATTTTTAAAAACTTCATAAATTTAGAATCTGTGGAAACATTTTAATCCGTTTCGAATAAATATAAACCTCTGCAGTTAGAGGTTTTTGACTTGTTGGCTTTAACAAAAAAGTTTGCAACAATCCATAACTAAAATTTCCAAAAACCTTATAACAGTCAATGAAAAAAAAATAAAAAGGTTTGAATAGAAGAAATTAATTTTTTTTTCTTAGAAATAAACTATTTTGATATTTAGCAGTAATTGGACGACATATGATATAGCGTAGGTTTGTGTCATAAATTGTCACACACATGTTCTGTGGTAGATTTGATATTTGTTTGTTTCAAAATTGGATAGATATAGTTTTGCTTATATGTAGCTAATTTTCTTTTTAAAATTTGTTCGATATCTGTTTTAAATTAGTTTGTGCTGTTTAAACTAATCTGATACATCAGATTCTACTGGCACACAAAACTGTCTGATCTCGAAATCTACCTATTTCTAGCAGATATACGTGCCACTTGGACTTTTTATATATTATTTTTACATTTGCTTAATAAACATTTTACCATGGAAAAGCTATCCATAATCATAAAAAACTCGCCATTTAAACTATATATTCTATCAATATCAACACAAAACAAATGATAAATACAAGTATTAAAAGGTTTTGACATTTTTAAATTTTGTAATAAATGGGTGCGCTTATATGAGAATCGAAAGTATTACGAAACCTTTCGTTAAGGCAAGTTAAGGGGCTGAGGAGTGAGATCTTCTACCATAATGGGGTAAAACATTAATTTATTTTGATATTCTTGTTTGATTATCATCTAACAAAAGTATAGTATTGGCGTGGAGGTGACGATAGTGGCTTCTTCGCGGTTAGGGTCGTCAGAGTATCTTTTATTAATTTTTGAAGTTATACTTCTTTACGCTCGTTGTAGACATTTTGATGTGGTGTTGGTTGAGAAACCGCGTCACGCTTTTTGAAGCTATATTTTAACCTTAATGCTGTATGGTAATAAAGACGAAATTTGTAAATCAACCTTATGCTGTATGGTAATAAAGACGAAATTACTAAATCTATCATATTCTATAATAATAAAACATTATTCGCTTAGTTATCTTTGATCAATTTTTTTTTCACTTTTCGGAATTATCATTAAAATTAATAGTTAATGTATAATGTGACAAACAAATATGTACATTTATATTAAAATTATGTTAAATTATTTTTTAACAAATACATTTCTAATTTACAACGAATTTGTTCTTATATGGTTTGCAATTATATAAAATATGTATGTACATATTTCTATGCATTAGCACCAATACGATACATTTAAAGCATTGCTTATATATGATTAACGAAACCTGCTTGCATTAGCAGAACTGCCCTCACATGTTCCAAAAATTGGAAATTGACGTTGCTTTTCCTCTTCTTAGAAACATTGATGAACCGAAAATTTGCATTGGAACCTTAGTACCGAAGAAAAAGATTATGAAAAATATCATGTAACGATCGCAATAATCGCAAAACAATAATAAAACCAAATTCCTCTTTGTTTTCAATTCAATAGAAATGTACTTCATTAGTTTCCGTTCATTTTTACATTAATAATAATTTTAAAATTTTCTAAAACTTAACTGCTAGTTAAATTTTGAATATACTATAAAAAGCAAACGAACGTACTCAATTTTATTTCCAATTCTAGCGAACAGATGTCGTTGTCGTTATTAATCTTTGCTGAATTTTCAATATTACCCGATTTGTTTTGACATCGGAAGATGTAACAAACGAAAAAACACATTGTTTTGTTTTTTTGAGAATCATTCCATGTTCAATTTTGAAAAGTAAAACATTAAAAAAAAAATTTTCATTAGTAAAATTTCATTTCAATATTTAAGATGAGCAAAGTTCAATACAGAAAATAAGTATAAGTTTTTTTGTTTTTTTGACGAAAAAGTTTAAAGTTTTTTTATGAAATTATAAAGAACAAAGATATGTCAATAAATATATATATGTGGATACTTCAAGAGAAATGTTTATTTTTACCAAACATGGCTGATAATTATTTCTTCTATTTTAGATCACACTAAATTTTGTGTGCTCGTTATTAATATACTATACATATTGTGAAGTTTTGTTGCATTGCACAGTGGCTGGAATTCGGCTAGGAAAATTATTATTCTTACTTAAGATCACAATACATTTCGTGTTCTTATCAACAATTAATACGTGCTGGGAGATTTTATATGGCATCGTGGATATAGTAGCTATTGTATTGGTGGAGGAATATCTGAAGAAAAAAGGGAGTGAACTAAAATTTTGCCTACGGTGTTCCTTTTTGATACTGGGAAATATAAAAGAAAAGGGAAAGTATAGTGCTGTGTCGCAATCACCTTGGTCAAACGTATATCCAGAGGAGGAAACAAAGATAAAGAGCATATTAAACAAGTTGAACCAAATTGGGAAGGACGATATACAAGGTCAAAGCCGTCTCTGCAGCCTCGATCAACATTTACTATAAGTTAAGTCATATATTATTTTCTTTTATTTGTTGAAATTTTACTATATGAACATATATATATATATATATTATCTGTACATTATTATTGGCAAAGATAGTCATCCAGCGATGATAGGTTAATTATTTTTTTTTAAGAGATTTCCAATTCTCGTTCGTCTTGGAGACAATACCGTTTCCCGGTTGGTTTAGTTTTTTTTTGCATGCATCCCGTGTAAATTCTTTTTTTAGTTAACAAAAGTCCAATCCGATTCACGAAATGAATCAATTACATACGTGGCTCCGTATCAGGGCCTAATTACAAACGTGGGCCGGAACAAAGACCTTGAGTTTTTTTAATGAGTCATTATTTTGGCGGAATTTAATTTATAGAGCTATTTTTGGCGCAATTAGTGATAACGGTGATAAAAACCAGTTTTTGGTTTTTGTGATAATTTTTTATACATATTCCTGGCGCAATTTAGACATATATTTTTTTTTGTATATATATATTAAATATATAGATTGCGGGATAAAGGTATATGTGTGTAAGGAAGTTTAAAATTGGAATTTGTTTTGAATAATTCGTTTGGTTATTATAAATTTTAATAATATTAGAAATTTACTACTTGATACTATGCTGTATGGAAATAATTAGATTTTGGAATTACAATGTTTGTTGTAATAGCGAATTCAAATGATTGGTTTTAATTCTGAATATATAAATATTTACCTGGAAGAACAAATAAGTTTAAATAGATTTGAGAGGAATTGTATTCTGCTATCGCCATTAATTTTTTTAGTCTTTGGAGTTCTTATTAATTGCTTTCCTTAATTTATGGCATTTTTATGAAAAATCGCAGAATATTTAAAATCTGATGTAATTCTAATTCTAAAGTATTCTAATTCTAATTCAATAATGTATTGTAAAAGACAACAGGGGCAGAGGAGCTTCAATGGTGAAGACGTGGTAGCGGTTCGGTCCCTCTTCAACGGGGTCCAGATTATAAGAAGGGGAAATAGGGAGGAAGAGGTAGGACGGGTCTACAGACCTGTTCTACAGAGAACGAGACCTGGGGATCGAGGTGAGCCAGATCCACATTCGGAACAGATAGTTGGAGACCTCCTGGAACAGCTGATCCAGGATCTCCCTCTGTCAGAGCCGAATGTGGGCTGGCGTGAAAGGAGGAGGATCTCCAGGAATAGGAAATCGACCCTGAAGAAGAGGGAAAGGAATAAGAAGAGGAAGGAAGAGAGTCGCTTGGTCGTGGAGATGGGGTCTTCCTCGACCAAGGATACTCAAGTGGTTGAGGTGGTCGAGGAGGTCTCCATCTCACCGACCACGCGACAGGTAGAGGAGTGGATTGGACCACAGGAGGCTCCTGTCCCTGGTTGCTGGATAAGCTAAGCTTATGCATTGTTTTTTGTTTGTTTGAAAAAAAAACCGTTTTGGGACAGCAATTTTTTTTTGGAGATTGTTTTTTTTGTGCTGTCATTTGAATTTGTTTTTGTACATATTGTACATATTTGTAAATATTTTTGTAAATAGTTTTTTTTGTATATAGTTCATATATCTTTTTTGGAATAATATTGTACATATTTTCATTGTACATATTTTTGTATATAATCGTGTACATATTTTGGAATGACATTGTACATGTTTTGTGGATATTTTTTGGTACTGTCAATGTACAGGGTTGTACATAGTTGTAAATAGGTTATTGTATACAAATACAAGTACAATGGTTCGTTGAATTCGCTCATTGAACATGATATGGGTGTGTGCAGGATATATTTTTTGTATTTTCAATTTTTTATTGGTGATTAATTTTTTTTTTGAATTTCTTTTGGAAAACCAATTATTGGTGTTTTTATATATATATATATGGTATTGTATAAGGTTATAATTAATATCTTTCTCAGCGGTACCTCTAATAAAGGATCCATGGGGCTTATCCCCTTAACATTGATGTCGTTCTTAGATCGCCTATGGCCATCGGGGTTATGCGATCGAAGAACATTGGTTTCTTCTCTTCTTCGGTGTAATGAAGAGAAGAACCAATTATACTTTTGCTTTCAGGATCAGAGGCTTCACCTCATACAAATTCAAAAACTTACCATTTTTTTCATTTAGCTTTTCAATAGATCAATTTTTTCATAGAGTTTAGGTTTTGAAGTCTGGTGCTCGGGAGCGTTCTTCAACTTTCGCATTAGGTTTAGTTGTAATTTATTTGTAGGTTAAACAAGCACAACTGGGTCAGTAGAAATGGACCTAGTGTCTAATCGTGACAGTTGTGATTGTTTTATTAGGTTGGGGAGAAACTGTTCTGTAGAATCTGGTCGTTAGGGGCTTTTCTAGTCAGTTCTCACATGCATTGTTGGAGTGGGCTCGCGAACGCGATATTTCAAATTTAAACAATATGGATATTGTAGCCATACTTACTTTTTAAATTGTCTCCAGACGAATCTTGATTTTGGGAATCTCTTATATTATTAAATAAAAATAAAATAAATCAAACAAATTTTTCAAAAAACTAAATAAAAAATTTTTATTAAATAAATAATGTTTTTAAATTTAAGTTAATTTTAGGTAGCTAAATAAAATAAATTTTCTTAATTAAGCTTTACGTCAAGATATAAATAAATATTTTTTATTTTTTTTTAAAAAAATAAATCAATATTTCAAAGTTAGGACGGTGCATCCAATAAATAAACATTCTTCTAAATATTTTTATTTTTCAATTTTCTTTTAAAAATAAATAAATATTCTTAGGGGTGCTATCGTCAATAACTAATTTTAGGTATATATATATATATTTCAGTATATCTGAAATTAAATAAATAAATTATATTTTTACACATACAATATTTTAGGAACTTTTGTAAAAGATTCAGTAAAGATTGGCGGCGACAGCGGTTTTTTTTGTTCTTGTACAAGTTTGTTTTTACAAAATCTTTTTTTTGGGGCGTTCGTTGTTTTTTTTTCGTTTTGCGTTTTTCGTTTTCACTTTTACAGCGTACTAGCTACATTTTTTAGTTGAAATTGGTTTCGTTATTGTCATTGACGTGTTTTGCGAATTCGGGACTTTACAAATTTTACCATCAAAATGTCAAGCCAACTAGACGTTGACCATCCGTTCTATGGTCTGGAACCCACCGAGCTGCAAGTCGAATGTTTGGTTTGGGGTGTGGATTTTAGAGGGGTCAATTGGGCAGAGGAACTGCGAAACCACGTAAATCATGGTGCAGTTCCAGTAATGGTATCTCATGCGAGAGACTTGGTAGCTGAGTCTCAAACGGTGGTGCAGGCAGCACAAGTTGTTTTAGATCAGGTACGTCGACTTCAACCACCGGTTAATCAGATCTTCTTAGATGGTTTGGCGAATCGAGTGTTGCATTATACAGGTAGGATGAATAGGTTGGGTCCTCGCAATGATTTGCAAGAAGCCCGCACCTACGCTATCTCGCAATTGTCACGCGCTTGGGATATAATAGGATCACTGTCAACACGTCCAATTATACAGAATAAACCAGGAGTATCATCTGCTCCATCTGCTTCACCTGCTTTTCGACCAGGTGAGAGATCCACACCGATCCCAGTACAGCCAATAACTGAGACAATAAATAGTCTGAATCGCACAGACCATCAACAACAGAGACGGTCGGATCAATTACCACCGGCTTATTTTCAGCAATCAGGTTTGAGAGCAGAGGACCTTGCAATACCACTATTGGGTCCATCTTTCCAAGCTGAACACATACACAACAATCCAGCATTGGTACAACAACAATCATTAAATTATCCACAAGCTCCACTAACAGCACCACCACCATACAACCAACCTCCTCAGGTATGGCGTGACGCGGCTCCAGCGTTAGCACCAGTGGAGTACCGAGGGGTTCGTGGGAACAATTTGAGTCGTTATGACTCAAATTGTGTTCCAACCTTCACAGGAGATGGTCACTCTCCTGATGTTCATGAGTTCGTTCACAGAGTTGAGGCGGCTGCCAGGAGGGACCGCGTGAATTGGGACGACCTTAGGTCTATCGTTCCACGGTATCTCAAGGGGGCTGCCGACAGATACTATTTGAACTTAACTCATGAATATGAGGTGGTGACCTATCCAGTGCTAAGGGAGGGACTCCTACAAACCTTCGGTACGCTCACTGATGATAAGGCGATCTTGCGCGTTCTTCTGAACCGCAAACAAAAGTCAAAGGAGAGCGTATACGAATATCTAGTGGAGATTGGTTCGTTAAACCGTCGCTTAGCACGTCCATTTGCTGACCGTGAAATGCTAGAGATTGCTCGGGAGGGACTGAGTGTGGAGCTCAAAAATGCTACACTTGCAGCAACAATACATTCTATTGATGAACTTCGGACTTTGTGTCAGAAGTTTGAACGTTTGTGGTCCACACCAGTTCCAACCAGAACATCAAATTTAAGAATTAGCGAGGTACAACAGATGGATGATTATGAGGTGGATGCTGAACCAGAACAACATGGGTATATTGAAGCGGTGGATTCAACACAGAGACGGATATTGCAGCGACCTGGCATAACATCAGATAACAGTCAACCTGGTCCATCAATGTCTAGACAACCAATAGTGTGTTTCAGATGTGGAGTAAACGGTCATCGAGCTCCTGATTGCTCTAAGAATCGGATAAAATTGCACTGCTGGAAATGTAACAAGCCGGACGTTATATATGCAAATTGTTCATATTGTCACCCGTCGGTAAACTACCGTCCGAGAGTACATGCTTCGGGGATGGTACCCTCGGTTCAACATCCAATGAGCCCGAAGAAAACGACGAGAGATGTAGCAACGCAGGACGATCGATCACCACTCAGGAAACCAGAATAAAATCACCTAGTACATTTAATTTCCCATCATTACATCGAACATATTTTAGACGTCTTGAACGTAACATTAGATATTGGAGGATGAGGAAATTATTTCGTAAAGCTTGTATTTCATCTATCCTTTCAGAAACAAAGGATCCTCGGCCGCGATTGACAATCAAGATTTTGGACAAACATATTTCAGGTCTATTGGATAGTGGAGCGTCAATCACAATACTTGGAAGAAATTCCTTGGAATTATTGGAATCATCAGGTACAACTTACCGTAAGTACACTTCGTGTATTCGTACGGCAGATGGTACTGCAAATAAAATTTTGGGTTACATAGAAATTCCAATAACCGTGAATGGCTCCACTAAACCAATGCGGTTTCATATTGTCCCTGGTTTACGAGAAGAGCTCTACCTGGGCATAGATTTCTGGGAGAAATTCGGTATTGTTCCTTCTTTTGTTAGTGAACTGACTCGTACAGAGCCAATAACTTTAAATATACATAACCTCACCACTGATCAGCAACATGAACTGGATATGATCAAGGATTCTTTCCCGTCATTTGAAGTGTCTGGGCTCGGAAAGACTTCTTTGGTTGAACATGTCATCGATGTTGGTGATAGTGCACCTGTTAAACAGAGGCACTATCCCACATCGCCGGCTGTTCAACTAAAGGTTTATGCCGAACTCGACCGAATGCTTCAAATGGGCGTGATCGAAGAGAGTAACAGTTCTTGGTGCTCGCCAGTGGTTTTGGTACAAAAAGAAAAACTTAATATAGCTTTTTAGTGTAAAGTGCAACGGTACAATTTTAATCTACGTTTTCTGTTTATATAAAACCAGAAAACCATATGTTTTTTCTTTGTTTTAACATTCAACTTTTCTCAACTTTTTAAATTTTCTAACTTAAAAATATAGTAAGTTCAAACTTATAAACTAGTTTTTAATGAAAACCAAAATAAAAATTAAAATATATATTATTTTATTATGAAAGAATTGTTCATGTAAAATTTCGTTATTGCTAATGCGTATACAATAAGAATCTCCTTACATTAACATAAACACTTATAACAATAAACATAAATATTAAAAAATAAAATTTAGATAAAAACTTTATTTGCTTTTTATTTTATTTTTAACGAAAATTAAAGTTTCTATTACGGTAAATTAAATTTTGATATGAAAATTGTAAAAAGCTATTAGAATAGAAGAACAGCAAAAGTTGTAGTAATAATAAAAGTTTAACACTTTCTGTATGTATTAGAAAATAGAAAAATAAAATTTTATATATTTATCATCTAAGATAATTTAATTGTTGTTTTATTATTTTATAGTTTGGAAAATTGGATAATGGTTTATTATAAAAGAAAAAGTTTATTTCGTATTTTCTAAGAAATATCTTGAAGTTTTTAGAAACATTCTAAGCATAAATATATATATTTTATGTTCGTTTAAAGAAAAAGAAATGATTCTGGCAAAACCGAAAAATGAAAATGACTATTTGTGTGAGTTGACGGGTGGATGTTGGATTTCTTAAAAAACAATCCATAGTTGGCTGCCATTCCACAAATGTGCACACTTGTTTGCAACACACAAAATTTGTTGTTTCGTTGTGGTTAAAATATTGTAAACTCAATGTGTGTTGTGTATTTTCAAGATTTTTTAAAATATTTTGGAGTGTGCACTTCTACCGGAAAATTTCCAAATGAACCCAAATTTCTAAGATTTAACGCCATCAAAATCGTATTTCGACTCCAATTAAAACATTCACAAGTTAATGTCTACGATCGACTTAAAATTATTTATAATTCTGTAAGTGATTCGTTCATCTACTTTTAATTTATTGTAGAAGGGCTACACGGTAAAAACCTACTGTCAGAGCAATTTCACGAAGATTCAACAACGTTTTGACTTGACCCCTTTTAATTTTGATTATTTTTTGTTTATAGATAGTCTTTGATAAATAAAAAATACAAGTTCTCTTAGAATTTCTTTTTTCGACCAGGGGTCTTCACAGGGTGCCCCTCAATTTTTGTTATTTTGTGATGTGAGTGCATTTTGACGAGCGATTGTAGAAAAACTACTCAATCGATTTTCATAAATGATATGTCGTTGAATAGGTATTAGAACAAAGTTTTTAAAAATGTACACTGTCAATTTTTTGAAATAATTTTTAACGGTGTAACATAAGAAAAAAATGGTGTAATTGAAAAAAAGATGGCATAGCCTTTTTTTTTTTTTTTTTAACTAAATTGAAGCTTATTTTATATCTAACAACTTGTGAAAGTTTAGGACTAGCGTCATTTTTTGTTTTAGAGATAAAATTCGTTGTGCATATGACTGTCGGGAATCAGTTTTTTTTGTTCTGAAGGAAAATTATAAAAATGGCGATTTTTAGATTCAGATTTTTTTTTTATGTTAAATATCAAATATTTTATAATTAAATGAACTTTTTAAAAAGCAATTTCAGTCAAGTTCAGCAAAATTTTGCGACATGTTGACTCGACCCTTTTTAATTTGGTTTATTTTTAGTTTATAGATTTTTTTTTTTTTAAACGGCGTTCATGCTCCATGTAGGAGCGTTGCCAGGCTAATCAGCTTCGAATATTCACCACGGTCATTCGCAACAGCGACATAATTACCATGGCAGCCGATTTTTTTAAGGTCGTTTATTACGTCAGTCTCCCATTGTAGTCGTGGTCTACCTCGCGGTCGCCCACTCCCTGGGGTACTAACGTACATTTTTCTAATCATTCCAGACTGTGAATCGGCTCGTAGAACATGCCCAAACCAAGCAATCCTATTAGAACGTATACAACCTATTATATCAGGACCCTCAAGAAGGTCTCTGATCTCAAAGTTATATCGGGTTCTATACTCTCCATCGTCTGTCTTAAGTGGACCAAAAATGTAGCGTAGGATCTTACGCTCAAATATAGATAAATGCGATTCGTCATTTTGTGTAAGGGTCCACGTTTGTGACCCATACATCACAACCGGTCTAATCAATGTCTTGTATAACTCGAGCTTGGTGTTAGTTGATACATACGGAGATCCAAGGAGAGGTTTGATTGAGTAGAAAGTTCGATTACCTGCAGCGATTCGAGCAATTATATCTGTAAGTATGCTGTTGTTTGAGTCAAGCATTGATCCCAAATATTTAAAAGATTCAACTCCCTCAATTCGTTCATCGCCGCACATCAAATCTTTCTTCTCAGACTCTCTTGAAACATTCATATGTTTGGTTTTATTGTAGTTAATTTGAAGACCAATTTTTCTAGCTCCACTCTCAAGCGACTTAAAAGTCTCACTCATAACAGCTTCACTTCGGCCGAGGATGACAACATCATCAGCGTATGCAATCATCTGTACTGAGTTTATTGACAAGATATTGTTGTTAGTCGGTAGTTTCTTTTGACGGCACACATATTCCAAGGCTAAATTAAAAAGTATAGGAGAGATAGCATCACCTTGTCTCAACCCGGAGTCGACTTTAAAAAACCTTGATATTTCGTTCTCTACTCGTACACAGCATTGAGAGTTCTGTACTGTCATTTTGCATAGTGATACCAGTTTACCAGGAATTCCCATTGACACCAGAGCAGACCATAGAGTCTCTCGTTCGAGAGAGTCGTAGGCCTGCCTGAAATCAATGAAGAGTTGGTGCACTGGTATGTTGAACTCTCGGCACTTTTCCAAAATCATCCTTATCGAGAAAAGTGCATCGGTGGTACCTCGGCCCCGCCGGAAACCACACTGATATTCTCCAAACAGTTGTTCAGCAAAAGGATTGATTTTGGATAGCAAAATGTAAGAAATCTAATATGCTCTGCAGAGTAGAGCGATTCCTCTGTAGTTTGCACATTGTAGGCGATTACCTTTTTTATGGATTGGTATCAGCATAGCTGTGTTCCAGTCCTGTAGCATGGCTTCAGTCCTCCATATCATTTGAACAAGTTCAAACAATCTTGAGGATAGAGTTTCACCACCATGTACAATCATTTCGGATGTTATATCGTCGATACCAGGTGCTTTATTGCATTTTAATTTTGACAGCGCCGCATCGAATTCCTCTTTGGTGGGTTCGTCTACATGTACCTTTGACGAACGAATAAGCTTTGCTCGTCGCCCGACTTGTTTCTGGTTACTTAAGTTGAGAAGATTCTCAAAATAAGCGGCCCAAGTATCTAAAATATTTTTAAGGTCTACTTGTAGCTCCCCATCTTCGTTTTGAATAGCAGTCGATCTAGTTTGAGGGCCCTTCTTTAAGGTTTTAACCTGTTGAAAGAAGTTACGCGATTGATGTTCCTTATTGAAGCTTTCAATCTCCTCACACTTTCTCTTCCACCATTCTCTCTTCGTTCGTCTACATAACTTTGTAACGGCTTGTCTTGCCAGTTTATAGTTCTCCTTCGTGGACCTGGTGTTGCGTCCTTGCAGACATTTCAGATAACAATCTCTTTTGTATTGAATAGCGTCAAGACATGCTTGATCCATCCATGGCTTCTGGGAGTGGTTTTGTGGTCGTCCAAGTATTCCCTCAGCAGCGCTTAAAACAGCATCTTTGAGCAAATACCATGACTTATCGACGTCTAGATTAATGGTTTCTGATTTCTCCAATGTTTCGGCAATATGGTTTTGATATTTCTCTTCTGTTTCTGCATTCTTTAGTGATGAGATGTTAAATCGTTTCCGTTGATTGAATTTCGGAATGCTTGGGTTTGGGAAGTGGAACCTTATTTTAGCACATACAAGAAAGTGGTCACTTCCAATGTATGCACCTCTAAAGATCGCACATCCAGAACACTCGAAAAGAAACGTGCTGTAACTAGCACGTGATCAATTTGATTTCGAGTGTTTCCATTCGGTGAGACCCATGTCTGCTTATGAATCGATCGGTGTGGAAAGAAAGTGCTGGCAATTCTCAAATTATTTGATAATGCAAACTCAGTCATTCTCTCACCATTATCATTCGAATTCAAATGCAGACTGTTGGGGCCCACCACATTTCCATAAGAGATATCTCTTCCAACCTGCCCATTAAAGTCACCAAGAACCATAGTGAAGTCGCGTGTTGGTGTTTGTTTCATAACCTCTTCCAGTGCTATGTAGAAATTATCCTTCTCGTCGACGGTCTAGGTGTCAGTAGGTCAGTAGGTGCATGCACGGCAATAAGAAAAATATTGTTATATGTACCACGTACACGTAGGTGGCAAATCCTCTCACTGACCGGGATGAATTTCATCACTGCTTCTTGTATGCGTGCACCAACAAGAAAGCCAGTTCCAAATTCTCTTCGAGAAGGATGACCACTACAGTATAGAGAGTGACTATCCAAATCTTGTTTTCCGATTATTGGCTGTCTAATTTCTTGCAGAGCTATGATATCCATCCCATACCTCTCAGCCTCTGTTTCTAGACTTATAAGAGCATCAGGAGCGCTCAGGCTGCGCACGTTCCACGTTCCGATTCGGTAGTCTGGTCCTTTTTCACGTCCAGGTAAAATTCTGTTTTTGTCCGGGTCTGTTTTTCTTTTCTGATTTCCAAATTTAACAAATAATTTTTTTTTCGGAATTAGGGTGTTAACCTTAGGCCCAACCCAAATTGTCGTGAATGGGTCCGTTCTGTATCTTAAGGTCACCAGAAACAACCTTTTGACACGTTTATATAGCGAGCCGCTTGATCCAAGACAGACGCCCGCTTCAAGCCGCCCCTAACATGGAGAACAGACGCTTGAGTCGCATTGGTTTTAAGGCGCCAATTCGCCATGATGTACCATGATTGACTAAGCAGTTTTTACCCTGCTTGTCTCCGGTACACCAACTTAATTCTGTCAGCATTAACCAGGCAGCACGGCGTGGACGTCGAATTTCGGATTTCGCTACCCCGGCTTCAATACGGCTTCAAGTAGAATTTTTTTAAATATAGACCAAAATAAACCAAATTAAAAAGGGTCGAGTCAAAATGTCGCAAAATTTTGCTGAACTTGACTGAAATTGCTTTTTAAAAAGTTCATTTAATAATAAAATATTTGATATTTAACATAAAAAAAAAATCTGAATCTAAAAATCGCCATTTTTATAATTTTCCTTCAGAACAAAAAAAACTGATTCCCGACAGTCATATGCACAACGAATTTTATCTCTAAAACAAAAAATGACGCTAGTCCTAAACTTTCACAAGTTGTTAGATATAAAATAAGCTTCAATTTAGTTAAAAAAAAAAAAAAAGGCTATGCCATCTTTTTCTCAATTACACCATTTTTTTCTTATGTTACACCGTTAAAAATTATTTCAAAAAATTGACAGTGTACATTTTTAAAAACTTTGTTCTAATACCTATTCAACGACATATCATTTATGAAAATCGATTGAGTAGTTTTTCTACAATCGCTCGTCAAAATGCACTCACATCACAAAATAACAAAAATTGAGGGGCACCCTGTGAAGACCCCTGGTCGAAAAAAAAAATTCTAAGAGAACTTGTATTTTTTATTTATCAAAGACTATCTATAAACAAAAAATAATCAAAATTAAAAGGGGTCAAGTCAAAACGTTGTTGAATGTTCGTGAAATTGCTCTGTCAAGAATATTTTATATACGTCAAAGTTCTTAGTGATTCTATTTATCTTAAAATCATTTTTTAACCATACGCTAATTGCAATTTTTATGTTTAGTATGCAAATGAATGTGATCTGGAAAATCGGGAGACATTAGATGTCCTTAGGTATTTTTCTCTTATTCAAAGCAAAACTATATATAATAAATGTTTTCAAAGTTTTCCTCTAGCGTTTTGCTTTCATGTAGATATAATAATATTTAATCTCTGTATAGCTTAAAAAAAACTACTGTAGTCTTAATCGCTTTTCATTTGTAAACATAAAAATAAATTAATTTGAACCCAAAGAAAAAGTTAAGTGAATTTTTCAACACAAAATTTTGATAAAAAGCAAAAAAAACAAACTCATTTATAACCCACCATTGAGTAAAACATTTTTCTAGGTTAATTACATCATCTGAATCTTAATCTGACCTCAATTAGAAATAAATGCTTTGTCATTTATTGTCAGTCATTTGTTTTTTTTTTAAGATTAATTTGAATTATTAATCTGAATTTGTTGTAAAACCCAAAAAAATTATTTTTGTAATTTGTAACACAATTTTTACAGATATGAGTTAAATGCTTAACTCTAATAATACTTTATTAAACTTTATGTGAAAATCTGTCATTCGTAACCTTGAAATTAAATTATACTTTTTTACTATAATGTCAATCTTCAAATCTTCTTTTCATAATATAGGTCATGCCGATAAGGAATAAAATCATTACACAAAATAAAAAATTATTCAACAAAAATTTTTCTCAGCAAACAGATTTTCTATTTTCCTTGGAAATTAAAAGTATTTTGGTTTTTATACTTCAAATGTTTAAAAAAGAAGAGAATTATCACAATTCTATTTCAATTTCTCATTTCATCTTAAAGCTTTGAAAATGATAATTAGAATCCCACTAAAATCAAAGAAAATACAACCGTTGTTTGCGCATCTGAAAATTTCAAATAATTTTACTCCAACATTACATCAAACACCGAAACTGTAAATGTTTTACAAACGAATACCAATGTTAAAGTATAAGTTAAATAAAGGAAAAAAAATTATCCTATATACGACTGTATTGTTCGTGATTAACGTGTATGCGCGTGGAAAATTAGTACCACTGAGTGGAAATTCATCTATCCCTCTTCATTTTTCCACCCAATTTTTGGGTAAAATTATTTGAAAAATTGTATACACAATTTGAATTCTTTTGTGTTAGTCGAGATGCAGATCAAATGGTCTGCACAACGTGGGTTCTTTAATTTTCGTTAGTGTTCTTACCTATAATTTTTTGTCTGTCAAAAGGGAAATTATAAGAAAAATAATATAAAATAAATGATAAATTTATCAAAAAATAATTTTTTATTTTTAATTGTCGGATATTTATTATATTTCGATTCAAATAGTGTTTAAAATAGTGACAAAAAATGACCAATCGGTCAAGGTGTTTCTGAAACAAAGCAAAATCTAAATATTTTTTTCAAGGTGAAATGCTAATATAATATTTCCACCAAAGTTGTATTCAATTTGTGTTTAGAATAAAAAAACCATTAAAGCTTTAAAAGTTAAAAGTTTTATATAAAAAATTTGATGATAAAAAACATTAATTTGTAAGAAACTCTAAATTGTTTTTCTGCAAAAAAAAATTATGTTTATGGGGAAAATAGATATAAAAAAGTTGGGTATATAATAAAATGTCCTTGAACTAGATTTTTCATTATTTTATTTCTAGTTATTTGTAGTTTTCGGAATTTTAAAATATGTTCTAAATAAAGCGATGTAATTTTAATAAAAATTAAAAAGCAATAATGTTTAAGCTACGTAATTAAAAGTTATTAGAAAATTAGAAATTATATTGATAGAAAAAATTTAAATTAATAAATGTGTTCGTTAAATATTTTGTGATTATTCTCCACGTAATCTTAATAATATAAACAGTTGTTATAGTGGTTAAAAAGTGAAATAGTAGAGTAGTTAAAGTTTAGCAAATATTATGATTAAAAGTGTTAAATAATAACGTGAATTGCAAGCGGAATGAATTAAAATTTAAGGACTTAAAAAAATCAGGTATTATTTAGTTTTATTAACCGCATCTTGATTTTAGTGGAAAAAAAAGATTATTTTAAGGTAAACACAAAAATTTGATTGAGATAAACCTGTGGTCTGTGATTTCATGATATAAAATTTCATTTTAAAATATTTTTTGTAGGTAAAAAAAAAGAATTAGGGTTTAGTGGTTAAATTCAAAACTAAATTTCAACTTTTTTGTTTATTTTCATCGTCTACCCTGATTCCTTGAAAAAGTTCTATCAATAGCTTTCTTTTATTCTTTCGATATAATAGAAATTCTAAGAAGTGACTTCTATAATTTTAAATAAAAATTTGTTGGGAATCGCAAATTTGTGGGAGAAGTTAAGATAATACAGTTTTTTAATTTTTTTTATAAAAAGTTTTGAGTAATAGGAATTGCAGTACTTATTCAACATAAAAAGTTAGGTGTTGAAACGCACTTGCCTCCCACTGGTTTTGCGAACTGTGCCTAAAATTCAATATTATATTATTGGGTGTTATTATTGGATATTGACGGTTATTTCTGAAATGTTTATTTCGTTTGCTAATTTATATACTTTTATTGGGCTTCGTAGCAACACTTTTAAGCATCATAGTGGTCCACAAAATACTGGTTTTAAGGCAAACACCTTTTATATATTTTAGTTATTTTTGTGCTTGTTTTTTAGCACTATTCAATTCGTTCCGCCAACCAGACAAAAATAACTTATTTCTCTTGCATACCCAGTTAAAACCGCAACGATAGAGTGACACTTTCGTTCTTTATGAAGGCTTAAGACATGTTTATGCTCTACAATAAAGGAATCTAAAACTAGTGGATTGTGTATGTTAAGTGTCCATAGAAAAATGATTTCTAATAATGAAGAGTATTGTATAAATAGGGTTTCTAGAAATTTATATAGAAATGACCAAGAATTGTTGTTAAATTGTTAGAAAAAATGGATAGAAAAATGAGCAACATTGTTAAATTTATCGCAATAATACCGAAAAATTGTTAAGGAGGCGACAGAAAAATTTATTCACGCATATAATACAAAACAAAAAATTATATTTTTATTAATCTTCGGTATCTTTCATGCTGGCGATCGGTCTATTAACGTCCTTATATTTGTCCTTTATAAGCTCGCACATATTCGGTTCAATCCATGTATTAAAAAATTAACCCGCAAAACAATTTGGAATGAATATATGCATTTATTATGTGCCGTGTACAAAATTGTGCATAACCCATGTCATGCACATTATGGGCACCATACCGTCCACCGTAGTAACATACCTTAGCACACAAATGTTAGCCGCATGTTTCACAAAGAATAGAAAAAGAATAGAAAAAAAGAAAATGACAAAACACTTTTATATTTTCTAAAATTACTGGTTTCATTTAAATTTTTAAATTTTATGTGATAATATCACTTTCGTAATAATAAATTGATAAATTTTATTTATTTTCCTCTAAAATTATGTGCGAAAGCATTTTTTTTTTGTGAAGGTAATCAAAACAAAAACAAAAAACCTTTAAAAAAATTATTGTATTTATTTAGTAGTTTTTATTTGCCACTTTTCATGTCGGCTTACCGATATTTAAATTAATTTTTTCATAATATTAAGAAAATTATGGAAAATTAATAATATTTTTTTATGTAAGTCAAATTTTTAAATTCTAATTTTTTGTCCCATAAATTGTTTCGTTAAAAAAATGGTCAAACAATGAACCCATTAAAACAAATGCAATCGCACACATACCTTATAATTTTGCATTTTAAAAATACAACCGCTAGCTTCATTTGTTGTAATGATGTTATCAAAATATTAGTCTATGAAAGATTTATTAAGTATTAGAAGATCCTTCATCCTAGTCATAAACGTCATACATCAAATGTTAGTTTATTTATGCCTGAAATATCTATGTACATTTTGTATACATTTTTCTATGATTTTAAAATATTAAATTCATACAATTGTGTACGTTAGTACTCAAATGTTTTTATCCTCTTTCAACTATTAATAATGTATTTGTACGTTTTTTCCATAATAATAGCATACATTATTGTATTGTTTTCTTTACCTATTGACTAATGAACTTAACCGATTGAGTTGTGAAATTTTTGAACGAAAACTCAAATTGTTTTGGTTGTATTAAATCTTATTTTTCAAATTTCAATCGCAATTTTTTTTTAAATAAAATGTGTTGTGTAATAGGGTTTAGAATATGTGTCACAACAACACATAAATACCTTTTAAGACCTAGGTCTAGACCTAGATCCCACAACAACTGACGTTCTAAGGTGTAGATTAACGCTTTTTTTAAACATCTGCGGGTTGAAGCCACCGACTAAGCCGAGACTAAGCGTTACGGCAAACTATTCCATTTGTACGCAGTTTGGACAAAAAAGTCTCTCTGCGATCTGCCAGTATGACAGCGCGGGATCTTTACCGTTTCACCGGTTGCGGCAGCTGATTGCCGAGTGGAACGGGGGTAAGAATAAGTTTGAGGCATGATGCCGCTGATTTCATCTGAGCACTGCTGATGACGATATTTGTAAAAAACAACGAGGTCAGCAACAGTGCGACGATGTTGTAGGGAATCAAGTTTTGATGTCAAAGCTCGATCACCCACAATTCGTATAGCCCGCTTTTGAACAGAGTCCAAGAGGGCCAAGATGGAAACAGAGGCAACACCCCAAACTTGACAGCAGTACTCCATACAGGGACGAATATAGGACTTATAAACATGGAGCAATTGGTATGGAGTGAAAAATTTTTTGCATCTATTTAGGAGGCCGAGTTTTTTAGAATTGAATTAATTGCTTTTGAATTGAATTAATTGCTTTTCTATTTTTCGCAAAAATCAAATTAAGGTTTAATTCTCATATTTTTTTTTTGTTGAACGTAGTTGATTGTATGCAATTTGTAAATAAACAAAAAACATAAATTTGTTTCCATAATCTATTCGTCATTTTTTATGTTTTTTTTCATATGGAAAATTTGTTCTTTTCAATATAAATAATGGATTTTTTTCTTCTGAATTAAAACAATAAAGATTAAAGAAAAAGTTTCTATTTTATATAATACATTTTCCTCTGTCAGAAGATAAAGTATTGTAGTCGTACATGTTTCACATACGCTTTGTGTACTGTAAACTGAACTGTCCTGTTGTTTCTTCTTTCCAATAATGGTTTTGATGGAATCCGTTGTAATTTTCAACCAAAATATTAATTATAGAACGTTTGCAGGCATTCGTGGTTTTATCGAAAATTAAAAAAATTGAATGCTCACCGAATCTTTTATTTTTTGCAACGTGATTTGATAAATCGTATTAACTTTACTGTAAAATGTGTGTATACTTGGCATCGCATGCTTGTACTCTACCATTGTTTCCATAAAGGAATTCCAGCGTCAAGGAATGTCGGTGCTAACTCCATAGAAAATGTATCAACTTTTTTACTTGTGCATGCTATTGTACTTGATAGTGATGGTTGCAAAACATTTTTTTAAATTTTAATCTTCTGTTTTATTGATCCCAAATGTATCTGACAAAAGTTGCGCCTTGCAAAAATTTGAAACATCGTTGTTTTTCGAATGAGCTTATAATATACGGTTTATAGCAATTAATTTATTTGCACGAGTAATGAAATTATCTTAACTATCCATGACCAATTTGTGGGAATCGCACTATGGCTGATTTTTAATGCTTGCTTGAAACAATAAAGATCGAAAATATTTATTACTATTGGTGCAATGTTACGTATAATTCTTTATATTAATATTGAGTCCATGTGGTGTCCATTTTGCATAAAGCAGATTTATGCAGACAAAACAAAAATATATCAATCTTGTGACTCAGCGCTTGAATGCGTTATTGTTTATAAAAGTAGTTAAACTAAATTCATTTCATGATGTTTTGTAAACAAAGTTTGTGATAAGCGTTCAGGCATAAGACAGATACCAATTATTTTATGTGCATCAACAAAGCCTACAATATGCACAACCTGCTTGATTGACGCCATATGCCAAAAACAATGAATATTGCCATACGCAAAACAAATGGATTAGTGTTTTTGATAAAATTTTTTTAATTTTATTTATTAAATTTTTTATTATCATGTCTATGATAATAGTACATTATTTGATTAGGAGCTAAAGTGATACTTTTTGTGTTGAGTCTATAGTTTGACAATTATAGACGAAACACAAAATGTCACTTTAGCTCCGAATTAAATACACTATTTTTTCGGCAAACGTTTAAATTTTTTATAAATATGAAATTAATACATCAAACTTTTTATAAATATGAATTTGTAACGTCATAATTACTTCCAAAATGAGAAAAAAACATTTAAATTTGTATGAATAAAATTTTTTTATCAAAGCAGCCTTTTCAAAATTTCATAATATGAGAATCAACTTATATTTTGTTGTCATGGTTATACAATATGTTTGAAAAAATAACAAACTAACAAATAACAAATGCTACTTTACAGCCTCCTTAATATAAAATAAAAATGGCGTTACTTTTACTGTCGCTAGACGTTACTTTTGCTGTCAGGCTAAAAAGTAAGACTTTAGCTAGCTCCCTAGCGGCAGTAAAGTTAAACTTTACAGCCGTTTGCCGAAAAACATATTTGAAATAAGAAAAATTGAATTGAATTAAAAATTAAACAGGGCAATAGAAAACAAAATATGCAAAATTTTGAAAAGCTAAAAAAAATAAATTTAATAAAAAAAATAATTATAATAAAAAACAAAAATTTCGAAAAATCACGAAATTAAAATTTTAAATACATATGTATTGGAAACAAAAAATATGAATTAATTGAATGAATTAAAAAAAAGTTATTAAAGAAAAATATAAAACTTTTAAGAACCAACAAAAATCAAAAAATCTTTCTCGAAATGCACTTATTGCCCTGTCGTGAGCAGGAAACTTTTTACTAAAAGGTGTATCAAAAAACCATTCTGAGCTTGCCTGAGGTCGCACGTTTAAGGTTCAGTGAACGTAAAAGAGCAAAATATCATAACTAATTGAAATAAACTTGTCTTGTAACGTCTTTATATTGACAGACCACAGGCACAAAAAAATGAATTTTCTTCGTAAATAGCAATGCCATTTTAAAATTGATCAAATTGGTACAAAAAGTGTTACATCGAGTTAAAGCTTATCCATAGCTCTTATTGCTAGCAAGGTTGTACGCAATCAACCGAGAAAGTTGATAGACTGACTATTTTCGTTACTAACCCGCTTCTAAGCTCAGCGAATACCAGCTTGTAAGCCTACTCATTGTAATTGATGCTTATTTAAAGACGTCTCTATAATACAATAAATAAAATAGTTTTAAAAAAAATAAAGAACTTTTAAAACAAGTTCATTTAAAGCTAATTTTTAAGCTTACTAGAAAAACAAAGAAAATTTTCGTTTCAGAACGAAATTGTGTTCTTATTATAACTAAACGAACAGATACTTATCTTGCTTTATAATTAAATTCTATTTATGTTCTTTTGTTGTTTCATTTTTAAATATAAATTAAAAAGAAACAATTTGTTTAAGCATAATTAAAAGTAAAAGCTTGTTAGTTTAAATTTACTATCGTTAATAGGAACAGAGGAAGATGTTATACAAACGTGACAGATACGAATTGTTGTAGAGAAATAAAACTACTATTTCAAAAATTTAGTAACGGGAATAACATTACTTTTAATGTAGATTATAAAAATAAAAAAGGATTCCCAAATAGTTATTTATGTATTAAGGGTGTAAAAAAGATCTTTTTGTCTTAAGAGTGGAATTGTTGTTCGATGCGTTAGCCGAAGGCAACAAACACTCGAAAGCCAAAAGATACTTTATGCCCGAATTACATACTAGATTTTTTGTACGAGTAAGATTCGTAAGATGAGTAAGATATATTTAGACAAAATAGTAAAATGTTTGTTGAGAAAATTGTTTAATCCAAGTAGTTTTTCCTTTGATAATTATTTTCCTAAATTTCTATAGCAACCAATTTTTTTTTAAATTTCTATATTAATTTATTTAAAACATTTTGTTTTTCAGTTTCATTTGATCTATCGTATTTCTAAGTATGCATATTTCTTGTAAAATATTTTTTGAGCAAATTGTTGAATTCACGTAATATTTTATTAATTTTTGAAGTGAAACTTCTAATGCGACTTCCAACAATGTTGCGTTAAAAACATTTAACGCTTCTTTTTTTCATATAACTTTATGGTATTTAAACAATAACCTGACACCTGACAATATCAGGAGTCTTCTATCAGGAGTCTTCTATAAAAAAACGCATTTGCAACTTATTTTGATAGAAGACTCCTGATAGGAGCTTCATTTTCTTATTATTTTAAGTTGAAATATTTTAAACGAGAAAAAAATGCAGTTTTTGCAAGAAATATTGAAAAAATAGAACTCAAACATTTCGTATCTTACTTTAGTTATCATAATCCCATTGTAAATGTTATAGATTTGGATATTTCTCCACTCGAAAATGATAATTAAAAGATGCGATCAATTGTGAACTGTAAGCAATGTTAATAAAGTTTGTCTTAAAGAATATGAACAGCATGAGTTCACTAATAATTAATGACTTTTAAAGGAATGTAATATGTTTTTATTTCCACATTACGAAGTTTCACTTTTTCCGCGCGGAGGGACTCCACGCACAACTTTTTTTCTTTCTAAATTTCTTTAGCAACCAATTTATTTAATATTAATTGTACATAAAATTACAAACAAACAAAAAAATGCTTAAATTAAACAATTTTCTGAAAATAAAGTTTCACGAAATACATGTCTGTAATATATGTATGTTTTTTTGGAAATAGCCATAACGTATTTTGTTCTTTTGAGTTAGGTTGATGTTGTCAAAAATATTTACGCTTTAGGGCGTAAAATAGTAATTTTAGGCATTGTTATTTCAATAGGAAAAAAGGCCTGCTTTACGCACATTCAGTCGTAAAAGTGCATTTTACGGTTTCCTCGTACACACAATTATTTGCATACAATATTAATCTTCTAAGAATACATATTTATAAAATTAAAATTAAAGTTTATTATAGTTGCAAATAAACAGCTCACCCGAAGACGTCCAACTATTATCCAACGTTCAATATCCAACTCTTTTGTTCAATATCTGTACGAAGACTGAAGAGCACGAACAAACGGAATAAAAGTTGTATGATTTTTTGCTTTATTAAAAATATCTCTGACTGATTTGAGTCCGTTCTCGTATTGACTTTAACTTTTTGAAAAAGTTTCATGAACACCGTTTCATAATTTTAGCGTGTAATGTAGATAAACACCCAAACAAAAGTTTTATTGAGACTGATAAACCGGAAGATAGTATGAAGAATTTTTGGAAACTTTACAAAAACCTCAAGTAGTGAGTATGATCAAAACGGAATATCAGAACTATAAGCTATTGTTTATTAAAATAAACGGTTGTTAGACAACCCCTCCCGCATGTTATTCAATTTTAATTTTACAAAAATATTTAAATCAAAATTAGAAATATCTCTGATAGTAGGGAACTGATTTTTGAATCAGTGAGGAAAGGGAGCTGTTTATTTATGCTGTTACGCTCTTAGTGGTGGTATCGGGTCACTAGAGGTCTAAGAAAATGTGACATTACAAAATATATTGTTTGAAATAAGTGTACAAACCACACTAAGTGCAAACGTTATGATATAGAAAACAAAATATTTAACCGTCATAAATACAAATATCAGAAGTATTTCAATTTTTTTTCGTAGGATTTAACGTTTGTAGTAGACCTTTTTCCAAAATATTGTGATAGCTGGTATATCTGAAATCAGATTTGTAGTTCAAAAACTCAAAATAATTGTTATTTCATGCAAATCTAGACGGTTTGTGTTGTAGGTCCCTTTTAAATTTTTTTGAAATCCCCTAAATTCTCTATTAAAAATCTCTATATAAGGTCAATAATTTGTGACGACATTGCGTATCATTATTTATGAATAATCCCAAAGGAACTTCATTCTCCAACACTTGGGGAAATCTGACTATGATTAACATTTTAAATATATTTGAAACACAGATTCTCAAATTCTACAGCACTGCTACTTAGTTACTGCGGGTAATGTTTATTTTAATTTTTGTATAATCTTTTACTCATATAATTTGTTAAATTAATGGTACAAAAATAAGTCCAATTTGACTCTTAAATTTTCAACATTATATTAATCGCGGATTCCGTTGGAACTACCTGTCGCTAAATGTTTACAAAAATTACGAAACATTTATAAAACAAAGAAATATCTGCGCATAATAAACATTAGATATGCATAAAATAAAACCAACATAATTTTTAAATTTTAAGAATACAGCTAGAGTTGGCCGAGTCGGGTATTTCGAAATTTTTAACATTTCGGTAAAACCAGATGCTCGAGAATTATCTCGAGATTTCTCGAGAATGCCAATTTTTTTTTAAATTTTTAATCAAATATTAAAAAACAATTTATTTTTAAAAAGTTTATTTCTAATTTTAGTTCTACACAGGAAAAAACTCTTAATTTTTTATTTTATTTTTATTTTTTATTTTTTTTTACAACCTCATCTCGCTCGAAGTCAGCAGTCTCTCATTCAAACAAAGAAAAATAACTTTGAAACGATTTCACAGTGATTGGGACAACTACACGTAAACATTTTCGTGACAACAGAATGAGGTTAATTTAAAACATAAAGTGTTACATGCAATATAACGGTAGTTGAATAAATAAATAATTAGTTGCATCATGCATAAAATAAATTGAATTTGGCCTTACATCATGAAGTTTTGATTTTGAGATTGAAGTATGTATTTGAAATACAGAATATAGTTCATTTAATTTTCGCACAAACATTACATGCGGTTGTCTCAACTACGCCGTTTCGGGCTCGCGCCCAGAAAGAGTGCAATGCGTGCGTAGCACGCAGGCTGCTAATTCTAAAAGGCGGCTGAAACCTAAAATAAGCTCCCATTTTTTTCGTTTGAAGACGAGCAACAAAAACACATTTGAACCGAACCAAAACAGTTAAACAACTTTTGTTTGTGTTTGTGTTGGTTTCATAAAAATAAAACAAGAAAATTTAAAATGGTTTTCGATCTTTTTGAAATATTTGCCTTACATTATGCAAAAAAACAGGGTGGTTTTTCTTTGTACTACTTTTAGTTTGAAAAAATGTGCTTCAAATATTTTTGCAAAATAGAAATAGTAGCATTGTTTTACCAATTGCCTTTACAGAAATGCAATTTTTTCTATGATATATAAACGATATTTACTATTAATTATAAAATTAGGAAATCGACAGCATAACATTAAAAATTCATATTCTATTTTTCCATGGTTGCGTTGTTTTGTAAAATTATGTGAAAAACCATAGCAAATATAATTTGTTATTCTTTTTACACTTGTGGAAAAAGAACCCATTTTCATAGGGGTTTAAGCGTGATGAAAATAGACTTATCATATATGCTATCATATCAGAAAAAATCTATTAAATCAGAAACTATGGATTTTATACAGCAGCTGGTGTTAGATCCTGAATGGCACTGTCATATAAACTTATATATAAATGTACTGGCATTAGAGGTCGTCAAACTAGTTATCCACTTATAACAATGGTAATTTTCTTAAGGCAGTTTGAATCACAGCAGAACATATTCGTTGTATTAAAAAATCTGTATATCTTGACTAAACCGAAGACCACATTATTTAGGTGATTAGATAGAAAATGAAATTATTAACAATAAGATACTATCAATAAGATACTATCCCAGAATTGATTCAAACATCAAAATATTTTTCTATGATATTGGATTGTACGCCTCTCATGTATACCATACTGACCATCTCACTATTGGGATACGTTTTGTTTTATTATGTACAAAAAATAGAAATTATGGAGCATTTCCTTAGGTTCTGCCCTATATAAATACCATCGGCGAAGGATTAAGTTAAATTATTATACAAAAACTTTCAAGTCTCTCTTTAAATATTTTAAACATGTGGTATGATAGTGGTGCTAACATGCGAGGAAACAAAATGGTTTGCAAAGAAAAAATTTAAATTTGAATTTATGAGATTTTTTGTACTTTATTCTCCACATAGTTTGAACATATCGTAGTTAATGATGGCGACGCTATATCACACGATACAGCAACGTGAAATATAAAAATTTCTTTGAAAAATTTATGCCAAATTTAAGTTTGAAACCTCTAGATGATACACGTTGGTATCTAGCACAATTGTTTAGTAAAATCTTTAAGGTATGTATAATATTGTAGAAATTAAGGAGACTCTTTTAGAAGTATGGAATAAAGAGTCAGAAAATTTCAAAACATGTCACCTAGCACGTTCTTTACCATTAACAATATCAAGTTAGCAATTTTTATGTTTCATCGTAATTTGACACAAATTGTTACTTTAAATTGACGTAGTTAACAAATTATGGGAAAATTTCCATCTACATGAAAGCATGGCTTTCTTAATTAAAGAAGTTAACAAAATGTTTAACATAATGGCGTACATATACAGAATTTGATGTCATAATTAGTGTTGCTAGTGATCTGACCAATAAATTACATATTGAACCTACCTTCCTTAGGAGGATGCTTCATGCTCTTACTGGAACTGAAAGGTTAAGGTAAAAATCAAGAAAATTTGAATTGTTAATGTATTGAAGAGACGATATTGGATTCAAAAACGAAAAATGAATTTAAACAATTGCAATAGCTTTTAAATTTTCGTCTGAACACTGAAGTGTACTAGTGATGTCAGATGTGTTGTATTGTAGTGCTGACTCTTGTGGAAAGGCCAGTTTTTTCACTTTTAATTAAACTGTTTTATTGAAATATTTTCGAAAATGGATTTGCGGCACAATAGTACTTTGTTTTGTATCGTTTTTGTGTATTGTAACGTTTTGACGATGTTTAAATTCGTTTTCTGACACCTTCATAACCGGCTTGAATATTTGATAAACTTGATAAACTAAAATTAAATGATAAATTGATAGTCCATTTTTAGGGTTTCGTTTTTTATAACGAACTCTATATGGTGTGACTAAAACGTGTTTTTCCCATTATATCGATTATCTCGTAAACCATAACTCCAATGGACCTGAAATTAAAAATGCGTATAAAACTACTCTATCCTCACAAGATGACGGGATAAAAGATAAATAAATTTGTTTTCGATATTGTTACAGAGTTACGAGAAGAGGCCTTTGAGAAAACATTTTTTTATCGAGTCAGGTAGGGTATCATGTGAAAGGGCTCTACTTCAGTATTATTTAACAATATATTTTGGAATTTTACACCCTACCATTTTTTGTGTAATTTTGGATAATGGAGTTTTCTGTATGTTTTCTTTCCTCGATTCACTCCGAACCTAATTGATCGAAAATCTTTAATTGTATTTGGAATGATAAAAAAATTAATAAGTTTTTAATGAAAAATATATAACAGTGTAATACACTCATAATTATATTTATTAAGGGGTGGGAATGAAAAGGGGTAAAAATACCATTTAAAATCCGGTCAAGTGGGGTGTCATTTGAAAGAGCACTTGATTTTAGAAACATTATAATTTTTTTTAGAATTTGGCGATGCTAAATTTTTGAGTTTTTGTCATATAAGTGCAACAAAAAGTTGGTTCTCCCAAACCTACGTTTCGACATTGGTTGGCAGAAAAATTTAAAAACACTCACAGAGACAGGAAATTTGATAAATTCTTAACGAAAATAGTAACGAAGTCTCAAATAGGGCTTTTGGAAAAAAGCTTTTTTGACCCAAATTGGGTTGTCATTTGAAAGAGCACCTACCTAATTTAAGAAACAGTTAAGTTATTGTCAAAATAGTGCAACTTTCAGAGTTCAGAGCATTCCCCCATCCCCTAAATTTCGACGTTGATTGACAGAATAATTTGAAAAAATTTACAGAGACAGGAAACTTGGTAAATTTTTAACAAAAGTTATAGCGAAGTCTCAAATAATTATGTTTCTGTATTTTTGTATTTTTATGGGATGGGAGAGTGGTGAAAAAAAAGTTTTTGACTCAAATGAATGGGGTGTCATTTGAAAGAGCACCCAATCTAAGAAACATAGCAATTTTTTATTTAGAATTTTTCGGTGCACAGTTTTTGGCTTATAGTCAAAAAAGTGCTATTTTTAGTATGTACCCTCCCCACTCCCCTAAATTTCGCCATTGATTGACAGGGAAAAAGTTAAACCATTTACTAGCTGATGCAATTGAATCTTTCTTTAGTTACAATAAACAGCTATAGATGAGATGAGATAACCTCATGTAACAGATATGGATGAGATAACCTCATGTAACATTTTTGTGTTATTTCGATCCACTTTTGACATTTACGATGAAACATTTATTTTTTATGTGTCTATGGTCTGGTAATATAAAAACTTTGCAACACAATTTTTTGTTAATTATTTTTGATATTGTGTTATTTTACATCCCACTTTCAAGACCTACTGAATAGGACGAATGAAGTTCATCCTATTCGAGCAATTGCTTCGTCAAGTGAGGAGATTTTTGTCCCTTACCCAACAATAGAAGAAGTGGAAGCTGCCATCAAAAAATTAAAAAATGGCAAATCACCAGGTATCGATGGAATCCCTGCAGAACTATTTAAGAATGGAGGAGCAGCTCTGGTCTCACGTATATATGATCTGATTCTTGCAATCTGGGACCAAGAAGAACTACCTGCTGAATGGAAAACAGCTATCATTGTTCCGCTACATAAAAAAGGTGACCGTCTAAAGTGTACGAATTATCGTGGAATCGCACTGTTGAACACTGCATATAAAATACTAGCTAATGTCGTACTCGCTCGGCTCATCCCGTTCGCCGAATCTATCATCGGCGACTATCAGTGTGGTTATCGTCCCAACCGTTCAACCACAGATCAATGTTTTACCTTAAGGATGATTCTGGAAAAATGTTGGGAGTACAACATCAGCATTCACCAGCTCTACGTTGATTTCAGGCAAGCATATGATAGTATCATCCGCGACAACCTCTGGTCCGCACTCATATGCCTTGGTATCCCAGAGAAACTTGTTTCTCTGTGCAAACTCACAACATCGGGATCAAATTGTAGAATAGTAATCGAAGGGTCAGTTTCTGATCCTTTCGATATAACATCAGGTGTTCGACAAGGTGATGCACTCGCGCCCGTACTATTTAATTTGGCGCTTGAGTACGCGATAAGAAAAAGCCGCATTGAGACACAAAACTGTATATTTAACAAATCTAGTCAAATTCTTGGCTATGCAGATGATATTGTGCTTCTCGGACGTAGAACAAGCGATATCAAGGATAGTCTCTCTCAGCTTGAAAGAAATGCTAAACGACTTGGATTATGCATTAACACCGGCAAGACTAAACTTTTAACAACATCCAGGAATATACCTCCCGGCAATCTGAATACTGGCGACTATGAAGTGGAACGTGTAGAAAACTTCAAATACCTCGGATCTGTAATAACATCGTCAAATGACATGCAGGCAGATATTAAAGAACGTGTCTCAGCCCCATACAGAGTTTTCTACGCATACTCAAAACTTTTGCGATCCAAACATCTTTCGCAGTCGTGCAAACTCACACTTTACAAAGCATTAATTCGACCTGTGCTTACCTTTGGAAGCGAAAGCTGGACACTGACTTCCTCCGATTGTAGAATTCTATCAACATTCGAGAGGAAAGTCATACGAACAATTTATGGTCCATGTAAAGTTGCTGAAAATCAGTATAGAATCCGAATGAATCATGAAATCAGGCAGCTTCTTGGAGGCTGCGATGTAATCGGATTCATTAAATCTAACCGGATTAGATGGTTTGGTCATGTAGAAAGGGCACCATTAGATAGAATGATTAAAAAAACGTCCCAACAACAACCAGCTGGTGTTCGTTGAAGAGGAAGACCTAGACAACGCTGGCGTGATAACATCATCCAAGACCTTCGTGATATAGGATGTCGAAACTGGGGTCAACTGGTTATGGAACGAGACGATTGGAAGCTGATTGCACAGACGGCAAAATCCCTCCATGGGATGTAAACGCCAGAGAGAGAGAGAGCGTTATTTTACATCCACGGAACCCTTGAGAAGCGAATTTCATAGGCACTTGTCCGACTTTTCTATTCGGATTGAGTTACTAAGTAACTACTTCAATTTTGTAAATATTTTTTTTATGATAGGGAATGAGTGACATAAATAATAATAAATAAATAAATCAAAATGTAGTAGTAGTATGCTCAGTTTTATGTTACCACTAATAGATCATTTAAAGTGGAATTGAAAAAAATTTTTTGCTTGCTCAAGTGTAAAATAATATGAAAACTTCTTGACGCCACACGCCAAAACCGTCTTTAGTTACAAAATTAGTAGATGTCATATTCAAAATCAATCCTTCAAAGATATATTAATGTATGATTTTGAAGAATTTACAGTGTAAGTCCAACGTAAAACGTTGGACTGAAATAACTGTATATATTATAACCTTTCTAACTTTTGTTTTTTTGTTAGACCTATATTTTAGGTAGATTTCATATAATTTAATGTTATATTCGTTCCTAAATCCTAACTACTTTAACTCTTCTTTTTATTTTAATTTACGTCTTCGAGAAAACTAGGAGTGTCAAATATATTAACACTCCTAGTTTTCTCGAAGAAATAAAATACAATAAATAATTTAAATTTAGTGTTTTCCTTTACTGTTAAGTTAAAATTAACATATATCTTTTCTACAAGCTGATAAGGAGCAGAACAAATTTATTTTATTTGTTAAAAAAAAAACTTAAAAATGTGAAATAAATTTATTTAATTTCAAAAACTTAATGTTCATTTTCAAAACTTTACCTGTCAAAAGAAAATTAAAAATTTTGCTATGGGAATTAAAAATTATGAGCCGGAAGGAGAAAATTATTCTATTGCTCGGAAAAAATTTTTTTATTGAATTAATAGAAAACGTTTTCTTTTCTAATTAAAACAACAAAAAAGTTTTGATTTTAGAACATTTTTAATCCCAGTCAGTGTTCAGTTCATTCATTCAAAACTTTCTCATGAAAATGAATAAAGTTTAGGGAAAAGAATTAAATAAGGAATTTAATGTAATACTGCTTATAAGCTGAAGCTGTTCTGATTACATAAATTTAGCTTTAAAATTTTGTTCAAATCCACTTTCAAACTTGAATGCACTTAACTTAAAGGTCTCACTAGGTCTACCCTTTTTAATTGTTATTTATATACATTGAGTTGTTGTATGGAATTAAATTTAATTAACTAGAATTAATAATCAAGTGAATATTGGCAATTCACAACAAATTTGATCTTTTTTAAAAAATTATATCAGAAAAAATTTATTCGTGTTTCAAGTAAAATTCGAACGGACGATGTGTTTGAATTCTATCCAAATCCTAGAGCTGTCAAAAACTTTTTTGAATTTAAACTCGCTAGTTTCATCATTTTAAAATATAATATATGTATGTCTAAAATGTGAGATATGGACAGAGATCTTCAAAATAACAAGTGTGATATAACATTCGGTAAAACAATAAATTTTTTTTTAGTTTTAAAAATATTGCATGTCATTGTATGAATATTTAAACTGATACAGTCATTTTCGTACAATATCCATGCAATCTTATATTTACACTATAAAATTGCCAACATAAAATATATTGTACTTCACTTATTCTACGGAGATTTCATAATGTAAAAGTACTATAATACAATTAGGATCGGATGAGACGGGAAAGTTGGAACGACAAAGATGTATCATATAATATAAAGCAACAATTACGGTCTAAAGTGTAATTCCATAACCAAAAAATTGAAACAATGGATGCGGACAACAATTTTGCTCAAAAAATTCATCGGAATTCATTATTTTAATTTTTGACTAAAGGAGAAGTTTTTATAATTTTACAAAACTTATGTTAATTTAATTAAATATTCTAAATAGTTTCCCTTATTTAGCTGGTTGAAAAATTTAACAATAAAGCGTTTAATTAAAGTTTTTGTTTCATTAATAAACTTTTAATTGATTGTTTGGTTTTATTTAAAAAAAGTCAAGATGTCACCATTTTTGAAAATAATTTTGTTCTTAGTAATTCAGCTGTCTCTTCACTTTCGATTATTATATCCATACCCGTAGTGTTGAAACAAAACCATATTTATAAAACCAAAATTATATTTATACACATTAGATACACATTCTCATTTTGATGAAAAAAGTAGACAGTATTTACAATAATTCAACAATTCAATCTTCACCCTTTTACATTGATTACGCCCACACTTTATTTTAATAAAAATGGCATAGGATGTGAATTTAGTGTGGGAATTAAATTTTGATTAATAGTATATTATTGAATTAGGAGCTAAAGTGCTACTTTTTGTGTTGAGTCTATAGTTTGGCGGCCGACCGTAGGGAGGCCGACAATTATTTACGAAACACAAAAAGTCACTTTAGCTCCGAATTAAATACACTATTTTTTCGGCAAATGTTTAAATTTGTTTAAAAATATGAAAATAATGCATCAAATTTTTTATAAATATGATTTAAAAAGGTAATATGAGGTAATAAATTTTCTGAAATTAATTTTTATTGATTTTAATTCATTAAAATGAACTGAAATGCATTTTGTTTTGAACAAATTCATAATATCATGTTATTTTACTTTAGTGCCGCTGTAAATATATGAAGTTTACTTTACTGCCGCCGTTAAAATATGAAAACTAATGTTAAAAGTTACTTTACAGCTGCCATAAAAAAATGGCTTTACTTTACAGCCGCTTTGAATAAACGTCAAAAAAGTACGACTTTAACCTTCTCTCTAGCGGCAGTAAAGTAAAACTTTACAGCCGTTAGCCGAAAAAAGTTTTGTTTGAAACAAATTTCTTGTTTAGTTTTTATGAAAGTGCGTAATATAAGTTGAAATTTTTTTTATATAACTTTTATTTTATTCTTTTCCTATTTTGTTTGAAAACTTTGTTAATATTAAGAAAGACATTTGGTCTAACAGTTCAGTTTCTAACTGATAGAATAACTTTATTTATAATTATTCATTATTGATCCAGTTATTTGAGTTTAACTACTCACAAGTTTTCATATTTATTTATAATGTTTATTTATAATATTACAATTAATTTGTGCGTTAAAAATTGTATTTCAGATTTTTACATATATAATAAAAAATTGATTTAGATTATTGTTATGCATAAATTTCTTTAGTTATTTCTATTACATTTCATTTTATGTCTGTATAACATTTGACATACAATTTTAATTCTCTATGAGTCGGTTGGACTAAAAAATCTGCCTATTTCTCATTGGTTTGCAAGTAGAATTATTTTTAATTATTTTTAAATAAAACCGAAGGTATTCTAGATGTTATTTGAATGTATATTTACTTTATACGAAAGACTATGTTATTGTACATTAAACTTGTTAATAATTTTTAGTTCACGAGATTTGAATATTGAAAATTTTAAATTGAAAAATATGAAGGGGCTGAAATCTCACTACTCTGAGATATCAAGACTTCGGTCTGGGTAAAGGATTTTGATATAGTTTTCGGCAAAAAACTTTCACGAGGAAAAAAATATTGTTAAATTATATAAAATCAAACATTTTCAAAATTCCAAAAATATTCCAAAAATTAGAATGAAATCAAATATTTAAACTTTTTCTAAATTCCGATAATATTCCAAAAATTCTTAAAAATTCAAACTTTTCCAGAATTCTAAAAATATTGCAAAAATTATTACAAAATCAAAAATTAAAACTTTTTTCAAAATTCCAAAAATTATAATAAAATCAAAAATTTAAAATTTTTCAAAATTCTAAAAATATTCCAAAAATTCTTACAAAATCAAAAAATTCCAAAAATTAGAATGAAATCAAATAAATATTTCAAATAAATAACTTTTTCTAAATTCCAATAATAATCCAAAAATTCTTAAAAATTCAAACTTTTTCCAAAATTCTAAAAATATTGCAAAAATTTTTACAAAATCAAAAAATTCTAAAAATTAGAATGAAATCAAATAAATATTTCAAATAAATAACTTTTTCTAAATTCCAATAATAATCCAAAAATTCTTAAAAATTCAAACTTTTTCCAAAATTCTAAAAATATTGCAAAAATTTTTACAAAATCAAAAATTAAAAATTTTTTCAAAATTCCAAATATTATAATAAAATCAAAAATTTAAAATTTTTCAAAATTCTAAGAATATTCCAAAAATTCTTACAAAATCAAAAGTACAAACTTTTTCCGAAATTCTAAAATTATTGCAAAAATTATTACAAGATCAAAAATACAAAATTTTTCAAGATTCCAAAAATATTTCAAAAACTATAACAAATTCAAAACTTTCCATGTCCAATTTCATTTTCAATTACATTTACGTCATAAAAACAGCTACAATTTTTTTCCAAAAAATTTTCTAAAAAATAAATGAAATCGTTTTTTGACACACTTGACAACATTTTTTTGACAAACTTATAATACCATAATTCTCAATAATAATAATAAAAAATTTCATTTCAAACATAATTAATTTTATTTTTTTTTTGAGAAAATTGGGTAAAAAAATAAATAAAAATCTTTCTTTTGACACACTTGACAACATTTTTTTGACAAACTTATTATGCGATAAGCTAGTTTTGGTCTCACATACCAATCCCTACCATCAAGATTCCTCCAAATTTAATGTTCCTACTCGTGATCACTTAAAATGAACGTTTTTTAAGCCAAAACTATGAAAATTTGCTATTTTTGACACACATAATGATTTTTTTGACACACTTTCGGTACAGTTATCGAGCACAGCGTCCTTTCGGACCTGTCCCTTGAATAGGGACAAAATAGGTATATTTAGAAAAAAAATTTTTTGAAATCCCTCCAGCGGTTTTCCCTGCAGCGTAGGTAATGACGGACGGCCGGCCGGCCGGCCGGCCGACAGACAGACATACATTTTTTTTTTTTGCTTTTTTAGAATCAGTAGGTCCTAAAACGTCGAGAAATGCCAAAAAAAGTGGGGGTAAGAATTTCATTTTTGGCTCATGAATGTAATACTTAGGTCTTTCAGACCGAAAAAACTGTTATTAACTCAAACTAAAGCTTACCTTATTTTATTTTCCTTAAAATGCACTTTTTCACAAACTTTTACTCACAAGTCTTACAAATTTTTAATCACAAATCACAAGATTGAAGAAAAATTGTTAAACTACCAAAAAATATAAATGCTTATATACTAAAAATAGTCTACACTTCTAGCGGAGTATAATTTTTGTTTATATAGGAGTTGATGTTTATATAGGAATTTGTTTATATAGGAGTTGATGTTTATATAGGAATTTGTTTATATAGGAAAAAAGTTTTTGTTTTTTTATACTTCGCTAGAAATGCATCCTAACTTTTGTTTATATAGAAAAAAAAGTTTTTGTGTAGGCTAATTTTTGGTTTATAAGCGATCTAATATTGATGTAAAAAAAAGTTTTTGTTTTCAAAAAAATGTTGTCAAGTGTGTCAAAACAAAGATTTTGATTTATTTTTTTACCCAATTTTTTGGAAAAAAGTAAAATTAATTGTTTGTATGAAATGAAATAGTTCTGTTTTTCTGACGTAAATGTAATTGAAAAACGAAGTAAAAAATTGAACACAATTTTGGAAAAAGTTTGAATTTTTAAGAATTTTTGGAATATTATTAGAATTTAGAAAAAGTTTAAATATTTGATTTTATTCTAATTTTTGGAACATTTTTAGAATTTTGAAAACAAAATTTTTGAATTTTAAAAAATATATTTTTAAAATTTTGAAAAAAGTTTCAATTTTTGATTTTGTAAGAATTTTTGGAATTTTTTTAGAATTTTGAAAAATTTTTTATTATAGATTTTATTATAATTTTTGGAATTTTATTAGAATTTAGAAAAAGTTTAAATATTTGATTTTATTCTAATTTTTGGAATATTTTTAGAATTTTGGAAAAAATATTTTTGAATTTCAAATATATTTTAAGAATTTTGAAAAAATTTTAATTCTTAATTTTGCATATTTTTAGAATTTTGAAAAATTTTAAATTTTATTATAATTTTAGAAATATTATTAGAATTTGGAATATTATTAGAATTTAGAAAAAGTTTGAATATTTGATTTTATTCTAATTTTTGGAATATTTTCAGAATTTTGAAAAATAAAATTTTTGAATTTTAAATATATTTTAGAATTTTGAAAAAAGTTTCAATTTTTGATTTTGTAAGAATTTTTGGAATATTTATAGAATTTTGAAAAATTAAAAATTTTTGATTTTATTATAATTTTGGAAAAAGTTTGAATATTTTTAGAATTTTGGAAAAAGTTTGAATTTTAAGTAATTTTTGGAATATTATTAGAATTTAGAAAAAGTTTAAATATTTGATTTTATTCTAATTTTTGGAATATTTTTAGAATTTTGAAAAATAGAATTTTTGAATTTTAAATATATTTTTAGAATTTTGAAAAAAGTTTCAATTTCTGATTTTGTAAGATTTTTTGGAATATTTTTAGAATTTTGAAAAATTAAAAATTTTTGATTTTATTATAATTTTGGATAAAGTCTCAATTTTTTGAATTTATAAGAATTTTTGAAATATTATTAGAATTTAGAAAAAGTTAAGATATTTGATTTTATTCTAATTTTTGGGATATTTTTGGAATTTTAAAAAAAAAATTTTGAATTTTAAATATATTTTTAGAATTTTGAAAAATGTTTCAATTCTTGATTTTGTAAGAATTTTTGGAATATTTTTAGAATTTTGAAAAATTTAAAATTTTTGATTTTATTATAATTTTGGAAAAGTTAAAATTTCTGATATTGTTATAATTTTTGCAATATTTTTAGAATTTTGGAAAAAGTTTGAAATTTTAAGAATTTTTGGAATATTATTAGAATTTAGAAAAAGTTTTAATATTTGGTATCATTCTAATTTTTGGAATATTTTTAGAATTTTGAAAAACAGAATTTTTGAAATTTAAATATATTTTTAGAATTTTGAAAAAAGTTTCAATTTTTGATTTTGTAAGAATTTTCGGAATATTTTTAGAATTTTGAAAAATTTTAAATTTTTGAGTTTATTATAATTTTGGAAAAAGTCTCAATTTTTTGAATTTATAAGAATTTTTGGAATAATATTAGAATTTAGAAAAAGTTTAATTCAAACTTTTTCCGAAATTCTAAAAATATTGCAAAAATTATTACAATATCTCAAAAATTAAAACTGTTTTCAAAATTACAAAAATATTCTAAACATTAGAATAAAATCAAATATTTAAACTTTTTCTAAATTCCAATATTCCAAAAATTCTTAAAAATTCAAGCTTTTTCCGAAATTCTAAAAATATTGCAAAAATTATTACAAAATCAATGAAAGTTTGAACATTGAAAGTTTTATCAAAATTCCAAAAATTATAATAAAATCAAAAATTTTAAATTTTTCAAAATTCTTAAAATATTTCAAAAATTCTTACATATTTTCAAAATTCTGAAAAATACAAAAAACTCAAAAATTCTGTTTTTTCCAAAATTCTAAAAATATTGCAAAAATTATGACAAAATCAAAAATTCAAAACTTTTTCCAAAATTCTAAAAATATTGGTAAAATTATTACAAAATCAAAAAATATTAAAAAATTTAGTAAAATCAAAGTGTCAAAATTTTTCAAAATTCTAAAAATATTCCAAAAATTATTACAAAATCTAAGATTTTCCTTTTTCAAAAATTCTAAAAATATTGCAAAAAATTATAAAAAAATCAAAAATTGAAACTTTTTTCAAAAATATTCCAAAAATTAGAATAAAATTAAATATTTAAACTTTTTCTAAATTCCCATAATATTCCAAAAATTCTTAAAAATTCAAACTTTTTCCAAAATTCTAAAAATATTGCAAAAATTATTACAAAATCAAAAATTGAAAATTTTTTCAAAATTCCAAAAAAAATCAAAATAAAATCAGAAATTAACCCCTTGTGCATCAATCACGAGTCTGACTCGTGGACATTTATTTTGCTTTGTGAAACAATCACGAGTCTGACTCGTAGAAATTTATTTTACCTTCTAAGACAATCACGAGTTAGACTCGTGATAACAACATAAATTAAATTCTTGGAATCACTTGACTTCATTTCAAAATTTTGATCGAACGGGTGAACCGATTTTAATGAATTTTTTTTTTGTTTAAAAGATACATAGTGACGCCTTATGAAAATATTACTTTTTTTTTTTTTTTTTAATAAAATGTGTTGTGTAATAGGGTTTAGAATATGTGTCACAACAACACATAGATACCTTTTAAGACCTAGGTCTAGACCTGGGTCCAACAACTGGCGTTCTGAGGTGTAGATTAACGCTTTTTTTAAACATCTGTGGGTTGAAGCCACCTGAGACTAAGTGTTCCGGCAAACTATTCCATTTGTACGCAGTTCGGACAAAGAAGTCTCTTTGCGATCTGCCAGTATGACAGCGCGGGATCTTTACTGTTTCACTGGTTGCGGCAGCCGATTGCCGAGTGGAACGGGGGTAAGAATAAGTTTGAGGCATGATGCCGCTGATTTCATCTGAGCACTGCTGATGACGATATTTGTAAAAAACAACGAGGTCAGCAACAGTGCGACGATGTTGTAGGGAATCAAGTTTGGATGTCAAAGTTCGATCACCTACAATTCGTATAGCTCGCTTTTGAACAGAGTCCAAGAGGGCCAAGATGGAAACAGAGGCAGCACCCCAAACTTGACAGCAGTACTCCATACAGGGACGAATATAGGACTTATAAACATGGAGCAATTGGTATGGAGTGAAAAATTTTTTGCATCTATTTAGGAGGCCGAGTTTTTTAGACGCGCTTTTTGCCATCGCCATTACATGATCGTTCCAGAGTAGGTCATTTGAAACTGTGACACCCAATAAACGAATGTTTTTACATTCACCTATTGGTTCATCACACATACTAAATAAAATATCTTTGGGGAACTCGGTTTTTAATCTGGAAACAATCAACAGCTGTGTTTTGGTGGAGTTGAAATTGACAAGGTTTTGGTCACCCCAGTCGGCGACTTTATTCAGGTCTTTGTTCACGTTTATGGCAGCGTCTCTCCGGGCAGGATTAATTCGTTCGTGCATTTTACCTTTTGAAGGAAGGGGCTCGAACGACTTGTGCAGAGTACTATCATCTGCAAAACTATTTATTGGGTTGCTGGTGATTTTCAACAATTCGTTGATATAAATCAAAAATAGGGTTGGGGACAATACTGAGCCTTGGGGTACACCAGCGTTAATTAGTTTAGACTCAGAAGAATATCCGTCTAAAGTTACCGAAATCTATCGGTCGGATAGAAAATTTTGAATCAGCTTCACAACATTGGGATGAAAACCGTACGCAACGAGCTTGTTGATTAAGTTGGCATGCCAGACTCGATCGAATGCCTTGGAGATGTCTAAAGCGATAACGTATGTTTCACCACCTTTATCAAGTATGCTGTTCCAACAATGCGCTACATAGTTTAATAGATCGGTAGTTGATCTTTTGTTTCGAAAACCGTATTGGCTGTCGGATATTAAATGATTTTCTTCCAGAAATTTTGAAATATGTGTATTAATATAATGCTCATAGACTTTGGATAGGACCGATAGTAAAGCTATTGGCCTATAATTTGAGATATCGGATTTTGGTCCCTTTTTGGGGACGGGCTGGACATTTGTCAACTTCCAGCACGAGGGAAATATACCAGATTTGTAGGATTGGTAGAATATTTTAGTTAAAGTTGGTGCAAGTTCTTTGGAAAAGGTTTTTAAAATAATGGGTGGAATATTGTCCATTCCTGATGCTTTGTTGATGTTTAACCCCTTTAAAAGTTTAGCGACTAGTTTGGGTTTGAAGTGAAGTTCATTCATATTAACTCCTGAAGACTGGATTTGGGGTATTTCTTTAGGAGTTTCCAAAACAGTGGAGTTCAGAGCAAAGCGTTCAGCGAACAAGTTAGCTTTTCTTGCGGGATCATTGACGATTAAATCACCATCAATAATAGGGGGAATAGAAAATTTTGTACCAGAATTTAAAGAATTAATGGCACTGTAGAAACTCTTGTCAGAAACAGACATAGACGTAAGTTTTGAGGCTTTCGCTCTGTCAATTTCGGACTTTTCGTTTGAGATAATCTGATTAGATATTTTGTTGGCCTTTAGATATTGGGATCGATTAGTGGGAGTTTTGTTATGAATCCAAATATTAAATGATCTACGTTTGTTTCTAAGTGCCGTTTTGGCAGCTTTCGAATACAAGTATTTTTGTTTGGGTTTTACTATGGAGAAAGGGACAAATTTATTGATAGCAAATTGGATGGTTTCTGTAAAGTTTTGAGCAGAAACATTTACAATGTCAGTGTAAAAACAATGACGGTCGAAAGGGAAACCATGGAAAAAATTTTGAAGACCACTCTTATCCATTTTTGAGTAGTGAAATATTTTACGGGGTTTGGGAGCTGTAGTTTTAAGTAAATCAGTTTTGATAACTGATGAAATTAAATAATGATCAGAATTTCCAATACTACCTTTCGCGACATCGACACTCGTAATATCTGGCATTGTGGTAAGATAGAGATCTAGTAGAAAACTATTATCACCGCCATTACGGGGAGTGAAAGTCGGGCTTTTAACAATTTGGAATAGGCCCTGAGACGCGGCAAAAATTTCTGCCAGTTTTCCACTATTGTCGGTCGATTTGGAGAATTCCAACCATGATTTGTTGTGGACGTTGAAGTCACCGGTAACGATAACTTCACAATTAGGGGACTTTGCTCTAATCTCGTCCATAATTTTTGTCAGTATATTAAAAAAGTTTGGGTTACGTTTGTTGGGGGGCCGGTATAAAGCTATTGTAAAAAAAGTCATTTCTGGAAGACAAATCTTTAAAACCATTGTATTGAAGCCGTCACCGTGTAGTTCAAAATTTGGAAAGCGCGTGTACGCAACACTCTCATGAATGAATGCGCATACGCCCTGATGGAGTTTGAAAGCTGATTCGAGCCTATATTTGGAATTAAGCGATTCTATAAAGAGAAAATTTTCAGAAACTTGTGTTTCTGTAAGGAATAGAATGTTCGGTTTGTCGTGCTCAAGATGATGTTGCACGTGGTCATGGTTAGCGTTCAATCCGCAGATGTTTTGAACATGTATTTTAAAATTTTTTATT
>OY856186.1:354998569-355010493 GCA_963693315.1 Diogma glabrata
AGCGAAAAATATCAAAAAAGAAAACATCTTGAACTTTATCCGCATTCTCAAGTTTTTTCAATAAAATAAGAAAATTCTTTTTTAAAATAAACCGAATTAAAATTTAATTCTGGAACAAGTATTTTGCATTTTCTGTTTTATACTCAGAGTTATATTATTGTTACTGGAGATCTAGTTCCCAGTTCCGTTCGAATTTTAAAATTTTTTTTGTTAGAAAATCAATACAGAATGAGAATAGTTTAATGCTAAAAGAATGCTGGTTTTTGTTCGGTAGAAAGAAGATTTTGTTTAAACAACTTCTGGGAAGGCGAACGAAAAAATTAATCTTTGTTTCTCAAACATTTCTAATTTAAGAAAAAATAATATCAGCAAGAAGGATGCAAACGTTTTTATGAAACACAAAAGATTGTCTGATTTAAGTTTGTTTGAGTCCCTGTCTAAGTCCGCCGTTAACAAAGATATTTAAAGAGATGCATGAAATGTGCATTAATTTTGCATAACACATTCATGCCCATGATGTGCACCATACCGTCAACATATCTTAAAACTCCTTGATACATATATGCACACACATTTCCGACACATGTTTTACGAATAACACAAAAGGAAGCGATACGAAATTTATTTAATGATAATTAATAGTAAACAACAAAATTAAATAAATGAAGCATAAAAAATTGAAGAATTTTATAAAATAGCTTGTTTAATTTAACTTTTCATGAGATAATAATGACTTTCGTATATTATTGAATTTTACCTTATTTTCATCTAAAATTATGTGCGAAAGAATTTTTTTTGTTAAGTTAATGAAAACAAACACAAAAAAATTGACACAGGCAAAACAGATTAAAAAAATATTATTATATTTTTTGTTTGCCTTCTTTCATGTCGGTTTACTGATATTTAAATTTATTGTTATATAATATTAAGAAAATTATGGAAAATTAATATTATATTTTATATGTAAGTCAAATATTTAAATTTTTTGATTTCTAATTCTTTTTCATTTAAATTGTATCTTTAAAGAAATGGCAAAAGTATGGACGCATCATTTACAAATGCAATCATACACATACATTTTCATTTAACAACTTAAAAATATAACCACTAGCTTCATTTGTCGTAATGACAATACCAAATTTTTTGGTTCGGTTGCAACAACTAATTTTTATAGTTTTCATATCAATTTATTAAACAGTAGAGGCGGGAGGGACCATCGAATTTTGAAATTTATGTGATAGAAAGTTTTGGTTGGCACAAAATGTGATTGTGGTGAACGAATTTTTTCTTTCAGTGATGTAATAAAAATATTAAAAATGCAAAGTTGAATAAATCATAAAACATAAACCAGTACGCCTATTCCGGCAATTCCCTGTGAATTGGGACCAAAAAAATGAAAAAAAAAATTGTTTTCTAATAAGAATTTGTTATTTCCTGCGATACGGCGTACAAGTAATTATCAAATCCTATTTCACGATGTAACGGAATAGAGATACTGTATGACAAGGTCCTTTTCATTTCTCCAATATATGAAATTAATATAGAAGACTTAATGAAGCCAATTCTTGCCCTGGTTAGGTTGGATTTTACAGGTAGCAAACCCAATAAATAAAATCACAACAACCCTATTTTGTACAAATTAAAAGTTGGTTAATAAATTGGTATGAAAACTTTAAAAATTAGTTGCTGCAACCGTACTAAATATATGCTCTATACAGTTATTAGAACAGAATATTTCGTTCACGCTTAGTTTAGTATAGCTTTACTTATAATTTAATTTCGATAAACTGTTTGATATAATAAACAATAAAATAAAACAATAAAATAAAACAATAAAACAAAACAAAACGATAAACAAAAATGTGATAATAAAACTTAAAAAATTAAATTATTTTGGCACATCCAAAATTTTTCTACATATTTAGGTAAAAAATACGAACACAAACATTTGTTTTTCTTATTAACTAATTAATTAAAAGGATATCAATATCTTGTTTTTAAAATAACCGTTTGAGCATAACAAGATATTTTTTTACAATAAAATGGCTCTTTTTTTTACATCAGGTCTGCAATCAACATTTATTTTATGTTTGTTAAATCAGATCATAAGCTCTACCACATTTTCCACTAAATAAATCATGACTGATTTAAATTGTATTCTAAAATAAACTACTTCCAAAATTTTAACAAAAAATTGACACTTTACTCGCAAAACCAAACACTTTTTTACTATACGATTTACAAAGATTTCTTATAACAGAACAATAAAAACACAATAAAAATTAATGTTTACTCTAACAAAGATAGCATCTCAAACTAAAGAAAATAAAGAACAAATAAAACTCAAAATATAATCACCATAAAAAACGAAATTAGTTGTGGCAACCGAATAAATCTGTTGAATATTCCAATTTCAAGACTAATGCTGTAGTTGTTAAAATGAAATCAGAAATAAAGACTTTTACATAATACACAGACGCATTATTCATGTAGTGTGATCGATTTAGAGATATCAAAACTAAGTTCAGTTATAGAGGACGAATCGTAATTACTTTAAACAAATTTTGATTGTTATAACTGTAAATCTGTTACTACAATGTTTTATTGATCCTCACAACCATATTGCTTATAAATTTTTCTTTCAATGTGGCATTGAAGAAGCGAATGGAGATTTAGGAGGTTAGGAAAACCAAATATCGATGGCGCACAGATGTGGTAAGTGACATTTAGCAAATTGTTCAGTACAGGCGTTTGAAAGTTTACACTTCAATAAAAATTGAAAATGTAAAATATTATGTGGTGGAATTCGATAGAGTTTTATAGTAGTTATCTAGTCTTTATTGTAATTATGTCTTTCTACATGATAGAACTTAAGAGATACATGAATAATATTTAGTTTTATACAAACCATAAGTACTTACCACAGTACATGTGCAGTACAGTACAGTACAACAATGCCATCTACTGGATAAAATATTAAACATACACATACAATATTTTTACATTATATGAAAAATGAAATGGAGAATTTTATAGAGTAGTTAACTCATTTTCTCAAAAAATGTCACTTACCACATCTGTGCGCTAGACCATCGATATGTAAGTTGAATAAAAAATAAATAAAATGTTACAAACTATAAAAAGAACTGAGATCTTAAATAAATTATCAAACTTTGCTAAAAATGCAAGGAGCTCAATTGTTTTACTTAATTACGACTTTTTAAGCTCGTCGACGTCTACTACTTATTAAATACCTTTCAATTTCAAAATTGTCAGCATTTCCAACTAGTAATCAACAGATAGAATTTATTATGTTTATAATAATTTTAGTTATGTAAAAAACATTTTCTGACATTTGAATTTAAAATCTAATTGTGCAAATAACATACGTTCTTCAACTTTGATTATCTTTCTATAATCTTTCTATCTATAGAAATCGATCTACATCATTAGCATACCTAGCTCTGTGTTCATATATAACTAAAGAATTTCTATCTCTAAACATACTATAACTTTTCACAAATAAACAATTTTTTCGAAATTTACATTGAATTTCATTATAACTTCTGGGAATTTATTTTATTACCATCTCAAAGCTTTTTTCAAAATCAATAAATAACGTAAAATTTCATAAATAGAACGTAAACGAAAATAGACAGCAAATACTCAAAGCTTTACTTCGTAAAATAAAATTTCAGATTTTAAATTTTTTCATTTTATTAAAAACAGAATAGTATATTTTCCTACAAGACATGAAAACGAAAAACGATTTCATTTCGCGTAGGAAATAGTGTCTTTTACGATAGCAAATATAAACGATATTTTATTATTAAATTAGAAAACGGAGACTAAGGCTGTATTCTAAACCAAAACTTATTTGAAACTTATTTGTGGAGACTTACTTATTCGAATAAGTAACCTAAAGAGGTGACTTATTTGAAATTTTTTTTCCATAGAAAAATCTAATTCGATTTGACAGTGTCAAATATTTTTATGTTTGTTTACTAAATGATTTTCAGGAATAAAACTTTTTTTTCGAATCGTAATAAAATTGATGTAATAATATAAAATGAAAAAAATAGTTTTGAAAACTCTTTTAATTGATCAAATCAAATAAATCGTTTTAATTAAATTTATTTTCCAATTTGCTTTTTGTTGCTGTCAAAATAAGTATGCTAAATCGTTTAGAATAGCTTTTAAATACTTATTGAAAATGGCGGTGAATAAGTAAGTCTACATAAATAAGTTTCAAATAAGTCGTCGTTTAGAAAACAGCCATAATAATCAAAATTCAAATTGTATTTTATGATGGTAGCATTGTTTTTAAAACTTTGTAAAATTACATAAAAATATCACATACAGCAACTACAATTTGTCATTGTAGTTGCTATATATGATATTATGTTAATGTTATAATATCATATAACATAATATCATAGCAAAAGCGAAAGTGATTTTACACTAGTGGAAATAAGCCGTATTAAGCATGCATAAATATAGACTTTTCATCTGCTATCGTAGAAAAAATACTTTTTCTATGAAAGCAGATGAAAAGTCTATTTTCAAGCAGGCTTAATCCCCTGTGAAAATGTTTTATTTCCTCTAGTGTAAAAAGAATAACAAATTGTAGTTGCTATGATATTTTATAATTTTACAAAGTTTTAAAACAAAGCAACCATGAAAAAGGGTAGCGAAAATCCGAAATTCTACGTCCACGCCGTGCTACCTGGGTAACGCTAACAGAATTAGGTTGGTGTAGTTGAGAGGGGCAGAGTAAATACTGCTTATACTCAATGATTCTGCACCATGGCGAGTCATTGGCGCCATAAAATCAGTGCAACTCAAGCGTCTGTTCTCCATGTTAGGGGCGGCTTGGAGCAGGCGTCTGTCTTGGATCAAGCGGCTCGCTATATAAATGTGTAGAAAGCGTCTGTTCTCCATGTTAGGGGTGGCTTGCAGCGGGCGTCTGTCTTGGATCAAGCGGCTCGCTATACAAACGTGTAAAAAGGTTGTTTCTGGTGACCTTAAGATGCAGAACGAACCCATTCACGAAAATTTGGGTTGGGCGAAGGGCTAACACCCCATTTCCGTAAAAAAATTATTGTCATGAATTCTGTACACAGGCCTCGGAATATCTCGGATTCAATATTGGAACGACCTCGGAAACTGTACCCGGACTACGATTTAAAAATGAGAACCTGGAACGTGCTAAGCCTTAGAAGACCAGGAGATCTCCTAAAACTAACACAACAAGTCGAGAGCTACACACTGGATATAGTGGCATTACAAGAACTAAGATGGCCAGGTAGTGGAATCCATGAAACAGCGAAAGGATACACTCTTTATTATTGCGGTCATCAAAACGGAGTAGAATTTGGAGTTGGCTTTCTTATACACCGTCGCGTGAATCAGCATGTTATCGACTTCTGCCCAATTAATATGCGGTTATGCACACTGAGAATCCGCACGCAAAAATTCAATGTAACGATCGTCAATGTTCATGCACCTACTGAAGATAAAGCAGATGATATTAAAGACCTGTTCTTCCTAGAACTCGAAGAAGTCATCAATAACATCCCGCGGCACGATATAAAAATCGTGGTAGGTGACTTTAGTGCTCAAATTGGTAGGATTGCAGAATTTAAAACACATATCGGCCCTAACAGCTTGCATCATACCAGCAACAATAACGGTTTTCGCGCAGCCGAGCTGGCTATGATGTATGATCTAGTAATTTCCAGCACTTTCTTCCCTCACAAGAGAATTCACAAAGCAACGTGGAAATCAAATGACGGAAGAACAGAAAATAAAATCGATCACGTCATGATCTCTAAGAGACACTCTACAAGTGTAACTGACGTTCGATCATACAGAGGTGCTGATATGGACACTGATCATATGCTTGTCATCTTTAAGTACAAGTGCAAATTATCATCTACATTTAATAGGCAAGCAAAAAAGACCGTGCGCTGGAATGTCGAAGCATTTAAACATCCAGAAACGATGAATAGATATCAGAAAATAATAACACAAAACATAGAAGAGCATGATATCTCTTCGGAGATGCCATTTAACATACAAGAAGAATGGCAAACGCTTCAATCAACCATTAAAGCCGCAGCACAAACTACAATCGGAAAACGACCACCGAAATCACACAACGAATGGTTTGACGACGAATGCCGCCAATCCGTTGAAAGAAAAGAAAAGCCTCAGCAAAACTTCTACGTAAAAAGAAACGCGAACACATGAAGAGCTGCATCGAAAACATCGACCAACATGCGGCCAACGGAAATTCAAAAGAGTGCTTTGCCAATGCACGGAATCTGGCAAAAGATTTCCATCCAAGATCTACAGCCATCAAAAATGAAAATAATGAACTTACAACAAGTGAACGCGATGTGCTGGCAGTGTGGCGATCCCACTTTCAAGACCTACTGAATAGAACGAATGAAGTTCATCCTATTCGAGCAATTGCTCCATCAAATGAGGAGATTTTTGTCCCTTACCCAGCAATAGAAGAAGTGGAAGCTGCCATTAAAAAACTGAAAAATGGCAAATCACTAGGTTTCGATGGTATTCCCGCAGAACTTTTGAAAAATGGAGGAACAGCTCTGGTCTCACGTATATATGATCTGATTCTTGCAATCTGGGACCAAGAAGAACTACCTGCTGAATGGAAAACAACTCTCATTGTTCCGCTACATAAGAAAGGTGACCGTCTAAAGTGTGAAAATTATCGTGGCATCGCACTGTTGAACACTGCATATAAAATACTAGCTAATGTTGTACTTGCTCGACTCATCCCGTTCGCCGAATCTATCATCGGTGACTATCAGTGTGGTTTTCGTCCCAACCGTTCAACCACAGATCAATGTTTTACCTTAAGGATGATTCTAGAAAAATGTTGGGAGTACAACATCAGCTCTACGTTGATTTCAAGCAAGCATATGATAGTATCATCCGCGAAAACCTTTGGTCCGCACTCATATGCCTTGGTATCCCAGAGAAACTTGTTTCTCTGTGCAAACTCACAACATCGGGATCAAATTGTAGAATAGTAATCGAAGGGTCAGTTTCTGATCCTTTCGATATAACATCAGGTGTTCGACAAGGTGATGCACTCGCGCCCGTACTGTTTAATTTGGCGCTTGAGTACGCGATAAGAAAAAGCCGAATTGAGACACAAAACTGCATATATAACAAATCTAGTCAAGTTCTTGGCTACGCAGATGATATTGTGCTTCTCGGACGTAGAACAAGCGATATTAAGGATAGTCTCTCTCAGCTTGAAAGAAATGCTAAACGACTTGGATTATGCATCAACACCAGCAAAACCAAAGTGTTAACAACATCCAAGAACATACCTCCTGGAAATCTGGATACTGGCGACTATGAGGTGGAACGCGTGGAAAACTTCAAATACCTCGGGTCTGTAATAACATCGTCAAATGACATGCAGGCAGATATCAAAGCCCGTGTCTCTGCCGCATACAGAGTTTTCTACGCATACTCAAAACTTCTGCGATCAAAACATCTTTCGCGGTCGTGTAAACTCACACTTTACAAAGCATTAATTCGACCTGTGCTTACATTTGGAAGTGAAAGCTGGACACTGACTTCCTCCGATTGTAGAATTTTATCAACTTTCGAGAGGAAGGTCATACGAACAATTTATGGTCCATGTAAAGTTGCTGAAAATCAGTATAGAATCCGAATGAATCATGAAATCAGACAGCTTCTTGGAGGCTGCGATGTAATCGGATTCATTAAATCCAACCGGATTAGATGGTTTGGTCATGTAGAAAGGGCTCCATTGGATAGAATGATAAAAAAAGCGTCCCAACAACAACCAGCTGGTGTTCGTCGAAGAGGAAGACCTAGACAACGCTGGCGTGATGACATCATCCAAGACCTTCGTGATATAGGATGTCGAAACTGGGGTCAACTGGTCATGGAACGAGATAATTGGAAGCTGATTACACAGACGGCAAAATCCCTCCATGGGATGTAAACGCCAGAGAGAGAGAGAGAAACCATGAAAAAATAGAATATTAATTTTGAATGTAATTTTCGATAATTGTCGATTTCTAATTTAATAATTTCTAATAAATATTTTGTTTATGTTTACTATCTTAGAAAAAATTGTATTTCCTACACGAGATAAATCGTTATTTAAGTATTAAGGGCAGTAAGAGTGTTTTACCGATTGAGGATATATGTTTTGATATATATCTCTAATATATCCGAAATCGGTAATACTCTTAATGCCCAAAATACTTTTAACATTTTTTGCACGATCAATTAAAATTATTTAATGTTTTAATGTTTTAAAGAAAATTTTTTAAAATGTCATTTCAAAATAGTAAGCTTTGCGTTTCTATATAGGTTTTTTGTTGCAAAACTTAATTTCATCGAATATTTTTTCAAAATAAATTGCTTTTAAATCTTTTAATTGCAGTATTTTTAAAAGAATATAATTTAAATTTAAATCTACTAAATAGACGTACACAATCATTTAACTAAAAATCGTTTTTATTCACACCCAGAGGTCTTTCTTATCGGTAAGTAATTGCTTGCCACCTGCATGATTGGTAAGTAATTACTTACCGACTGATTTGTAATAGTATATTACATATCTAGAGTTGTAAATAGTATTTTACATGCGAAGGAAAACTTTGCGCACGAGACGCGTAGCGTCGAGTGCAGTATCTTCACGAGCCTTGAAAATTCTTTACCACTCGAGATTTGTTATATACTTTTTCTACGACTTTGTTTTAATGCCCAAACGCATATAATTACTTGAAAAAATGAACTACTAATTATAAATTAAATGCAAATAGTTTACAAATTGTGGTAGGCTTTGCATTATTCTGTGTAAAAATGAATTGAAATATTTAATTTTAAAAAAAAAAATTTTTCTTTCAATAAAAATTTTTCTTACCGCACGGTTTTTTTTACTTACCGCACGCTATTTGAAATAATCAATTTACATGTCATGAATAGTGTGATGTAATTTATAATTTACTGTGATAGGAGTAGAAAAACGAAACTTACTATGTTTATTTACGAATCAGTAAACATACAAAATCGCCTGACCGTGCAAAAACATTTTACATTCATGAAATTACCCCACTCGATGCTAACGCGTCTCTTGAACAAATTTTCACTCGCGAAAAATCAGCGTTTCCATCTCTTGTAGCAAAATGTACTATTTTCTACAGTCGCATATGAAACGTCTATTTTCGAGCAGGCTAAATCTCTTGTGAAAATGGGTTTTTTTCCACCAGTGTAAAATCGTTTTCGCTAAATAACAAATTGTAGTTGCTACAAGCTATGGTATTCATGTAATTTTATAAGAATCTTAAATCAAAGCAACCATGAAAAAATAGAAAATGAATTTCGAATGTTATGTTGTCATTTTCTAATTTAATAATTTACAATAAATATCGTTAAATTTATACTATCGTAGAAAGAATTGCATTTCCTACGCGAGATAAAAACGTTTTTCGGGCGTAAAATTGTCTCACTTGACGCTAGCGCGTTTCGTGAATACCTCTCACATCCCGTGTTTACTCCACGAAAAAAACAGTGTTTTTATCTCTCGTAGGAAAATATACTATTTTAGTTCAATGAGAATTAATTTCACTTTTTTTTCTATTTGATGTTGTTTTTTTAGAAAACAATAAAACAGAAAAAAATACAATAAAATTGGAAAGCGTTTCAAGTCGATCGAATTCAATTTAATTTCCTTGTAACAATTGAGCAATTTAATTTTTATATTTTTGTTCTTGAAATAAATTTTTAATATTCTTTTCTAATGTGAATTGGAAACATACTTAAACTAATTTAATTGGAATGAATTGATGATTTTTTTTTTGGATAGATTCGGGTTGAAGTAAAATTTTTTAATTATCTTTACTTTTTCTACATGTTTTTATTAATAATAAAAGTTAGGTATAAAATGATGACACATTATTATTATTAGTTGGGATGACGGTTATTTAACCAGACCACAATATATTATCTCAATAACTCTTTGGCATATGGTTGCATATCTTATGTAATGGAGACTGAACCGATTGTTAAGGATAACAATAGGAAGCAAGCGATTAGCTGCGTGCCTAGAGGTTTCTTGTTCCGCCTAGCTTCAATCACGTGAGACCGAAAGAGAATGGCCCTCTTTCCAGAACAAATTACCTGAAATGCATGCATTCGGAATACAACGTCAAATTAAGGGGAAAAAATGAGCAAACGAGACTCTGAAGACCCTAGCATATAAGAAGCCAAGACCGTCACATCCACACAATTTTTCTAATAAAGTTTTTCATAAAAAATTAAAGTTTTTCATAAAAATCAGGATTTATGTAATAAATCTAGCTTATAAGAAACTACCAATAACGCAAAATCAACGAGAAATTCACGGATTGCCCAAAACAAACCCCGATTTACAAGGAATAACCATAATTTAAAACCTTTTTTAATCATTAATAAACGAATTATTAATGTCAAACTGCACTCTTTTCTTAACCTTACTATAGCTTCTTCAAAGATAGAGGTGGAGCTTATATTGTCTATCTAGACCGTACACAAACCACAAACGTTTTAACGTTTGGAAAACAGCATTGTTTTATTTATCTATAGTTGATCAAATCTCTACGCATGGAGGGATTAGCTTTTGTTGATTAGTAATTTTTTTGGAGTACTGCATTCCTTCCTATTGAACGTATACCTCTGGTTTCCTATACCTTCGGCAATTGCAGTGAGATATATCTGGCCAAGGTGACATCGTAAAAGTGCTGGGAATGAACTCTATTCGGTCAATGGTAGCTCTACGACACGATCCTTCATATAATTGTATATCTGAGCTTTGATCATTGTGAAAATTTGTCCGTCACATGATAGAGGAATACTCACTAACTTTATTATTGACAACCCAATTTTAATTTGTCGTGGTGTCCGAAAATTGCAATACTTGTCTACAAGTATTCCTCACCTGTATTAATTTTGTCAATTCACTCAATTTTTTGGGCGATTTTCACTCAATTTAATCAATTTATTTTATATTTATTTTATATTTCAAAATTTTCTAATATATCAACTGTATTAGTTGACTATCAGTTAATTGGAAAACCGGGGTGTTGATGGATGTTAATGTTTTGCTTAAAATCACTTTGACCTAGATGGAAGCCCAGCATGCTAACCACTAAGCGACAAAACAAACACCTTATCCTGGTAAAGAGTAAGAGTACACTTTGAGCAGAAGATCTTTTAAAAACAAGATTTTGAATTTGACAGCAATATATATTTATTTCAATTTAAAATATATATTTGCAGCATTTAAAGAAACTGAACCGTCATTATCGGTTTACCGTCATTATCAGGTATATCAAACTATATTATTCATTGGTTGATTAATAAAACCTAGTTGCTCACCTTTTTCCGTACCCAATTGGTTTTGGAGTTTCGTATGTACCAAGACAAATTAAGAGAAGACGCGCTCAATTACGACTGATGTTGAAATTGACCCCAAAATACAATAGCTTTATTTCGCTATTTAGTCGAAATTAATTGGAACCTATAAAAGAAGAAGTAATGGTCCACCATTCAGAGTCATATAATTTTCCACAAAGTCTTTCGTGAAAAATGTTGCACGAAACCGAGTTAAATTGGAACATTTTTTTTTTTTTTTTTTTTTTAATAAAATGTGTTGTGTAATAGGGTTTAGAATATGTGTCACAACAACACATAAATACCTTTTAAGACCTAGGTCTAGACCTGGGTCCCACAACAACTGGCGTTCTGAGGTGTAGATTAACGCTTTTTTAAACATCTGTGGGTTGAAGCCACCTGAGACTAAGTGTTCCGGCAAACTATTCCATTTGTACGCAGTTCGGACAAAGAAGTCTCTCTGCGATCTGCCA
>OY856186.1:355010693-355333487 GCA_963693315.1 Diogma glabrata
ACCCTACTTGTGGCAATAACTTATCATATTATTTTGAAAATTTTAACTCCTGCTTTTTTTAATAAAAAAGAAAAGTTGCCTGGAATCATAAACATAAATTGTCATTCGTTTTTTCATTATTATTCATTGTGTTTGTTTTTCCTTAATAACTTTAATATTGTTAATTATTGATAAATCTTTTAATTTGCATATTTTGCTTCATCTATAATGTATATTTATATTAACACGCCATTCTTGAGTAGAAAATAAAAGAAACTGTTTTGAGAAAAAGTCAACGTAAATAATTTAAATAAATATAATAATAAATAAGTTTGAATATTGTAAAGTTTACATCTCCACGTTATTTGGATTGAATTGCTTTCCTGAATAAATATATTACTAATAGAAGATTAAATGCTGCATTGATTTTATTAAGCTATTTAACAAATTTAAATTGTGTTTCATCTCATGAAAAAGATTTGAATGTGGTGCATTGATGGTATTTTAAGAGAGCATAACAACTAGATCAGTCAAGCAACTGAAAAATTTATTAAGTGAAGTTGATCAACTATAAATACAGCGATTCTTTAATATTCAAAAATCGAGAAGGAAAATTGTGTAATTCCTGGATTCCTGACATAAATTTCTCCGACGCATCTTTCCATCCAGAGGAAAACAAACCTCATCTCTATCTCATCATCACACAACGACACTAGCAGTTTCCGGACAACTCTAAGAAGCTACCAAAATTGGTGACCCCGACGTGATAATTCCAGGTAATTTTTTTCTTTTATTTTTTTAAATCAGGAGTTGAATAAATAATTTTTGTTTTATTGAATTACAATTGCATTACAAATATTTTGATTGTCTTCGCTCACAGTGCGTTTTATTAAGGAAATTTTTGTTGTATCGATAACGTTGTTGGTTGCAATCTGCGCATTTGTGATTGCCAACCCACACTAGAAGTTTTATTGGCTGCAACATTCTTTTACCTCGTTGCCGTCCTCCTTGCCCACTTCAGTAATGTCTGCGAGTGACCCACCCAATTTAATCGAACTTGAACAGGAACAAGCTGCTCAGACCTTCACGGTAACGCAAGAGCAGCTTGACAAGATATTAGATGAACGAATGGAAGCTGCATTTGCCAGAATGCAACTCCATCAAACATCTGCCTCCTCATCTACACCTTCCTCTCCAAAACCGCCACCTGCAAGTTCGGTAGAAAATTTTTCTCCAACATCCACTCCCCAAATTAACGCCATTACCCCAAAAGTCCCTCCCATTTGGTCTGATAAACCAGAACTTTGGTTTATCATGCTTGAGGGCCAATTCTCTCTGGGCAACATTAAGTCCCAGCAAGCCAAGTACGGTTATGTACTTGGTGTCTTAACGCCGTGTCTTGCTACGCTGGTAAGAGACATTATTTCTCAACCAGACACGGTTAATCCTTATGATAAGCTAAAAGAAGCTCTTTTAGACCGCTTATCAAGCAGCCCTTCTGATCGCTTGCGCAACGTGCTACGCGGTATGGAACTTGGGGATAAAAAGCCCTCACAATTTCTTCGGGATTTAACTGCTGAATCCCAAGGTTTAGTATCTGAAAAGATGTTAAAAATTATTTGGGAAGATAAACTTCCACAGGCTGTGCGTACCGCTATCGCGGTAGTCAAGGCTGACTTGCAAAAGACTGCTGAGATAGCCGACAGAATTTTTGTTACATTAGTTGGTCCTAATCTAAGTGCGGTAGATTCTCCTGCCGCTCCTTCTTCTTCCTCCAGTGAGGACAAGGTCTGGGCTCTGCGATATCAAGAATTGCAGACCCAACACGCACAGCTGCTGAATGCCTTGCAGCAAAAATCTTCTTCTCGACCTTTCCCTCGTAGTCGTAGTAGATCCAAGGATCGAAACGACTACAACAATTTTCGGCCTAATCGCTCCAATTGCTCTAATCAATCTTCCGCGCGACCTCGTTCCAAGTCGCGCACTCAAATGTTCGATGGTATATGTTATTACCATCACACTTACGGGGATAACGCACGCAAATGTGACCCCGATTGCAAATTATATTGCCCAAAATTTTCAACTCCAAAAAACTTCTAAGCTCATCACATGAGGCGGCGTGTGATGATAGCTTCTCCAAACTACGTCTCTTGATATTCGATATCAACTCCCGTCGACAATTCTTGGTTGACACAGGTGCTGAAGTGTCAGTTCTCCCCGCAACAACAGAGGAAAAACTCTCGAAGAAATCAGCTTTCACTCTCTACGCTGCTAACGCCACTCCTGTTAGTACATATGGTAACAAAACTCTAACTCTAAACATTGGTCTCAGACGTGTGTTCTGTCAGACCTTTGTTATCGCCAATGTTACCATCCCTATTCTTGGAGCTGATTTCTTGAACAAGTATGGTCTCCTAGTGGACATTAAAAATCGACGCCTCGTCGATCCACTAACATCCTTGTTTACTCTCGCCAAAATCTCCACTTCTCCAACGCTCTCGCTAACAACCATCAACAATGATACGGTTGATATACATATTCGAAATATCCTTAATGATTTTAAGGGTATCACTTCTCCACATGACCTAGCTAAACCGGTCAAACATAACGTGACTCATGTCATTGAGACTCACGGTCCTCCCGTCGCTTGTAAGTACCGACGATTAGCTCCTGACAAATTGGCCATCGCAAAGACGGAATTCGACATTATGTTGTCGCAAGGCATTTGCCGACCGTCAAAAAGCCCTTGGTCCTCTCCTCTCCACCTCGCCAAAAAGAAGAACGGCGAGTGGAGACCTTGCGGTGACTACCGCTCTCTGAACAATGTCACTATTCCTGATAATTATCCTATTCCACATATTCAGGATTTTTCGCATCAGCTTCATGGATGCAAATTTTTCTCCACTATCGATCTTGTCCGCGCATATCATCAAATTCCTATTGATGAGCGCGATATTGCAAAAACTGCAATTTCAACTCCGTTCGGACTCTTCGAATTCGTACGAATGACTTTCGGATTGCGAAACTCTGCGCAATCCTTCCAACGGTTTATGCATTCTCTTCTCCGAGACCTAAATTTCTGTTTCATCTACATAGATGACCGACCTCCTTATTGCTTCTGAAACCTTTGAGGAACACCTCAAACATCTTAGGACTGTTTTTGAGCGTCTTTCCGACGCTGGTCTCATTATCAACGTTGATAAATGCAACTTTGCTAAAACCAACGTTGACTTTCTCGGACATTCTATTGATTCATCTGGAATCAAACCTTCTCCTGAACGTGTCGATGCTATCAATCGTTTCGAACGTCCCGAAACAGTAATGCAACTCCGCCGTTTTCTCGGAATGATTAACTTCTACCGCAGATTCATTCCTCACGCTGGTGGCAATCAAGCCATTCTCAACGATTTCCTTAAAGGTTCCAAAAAGAATGACAAACGTGTCATTCAATGGTCCGAAGACGCCATTCAAGCCTTCGACTTATGCAAGCGGCAACTTAGTGAGGCAACAACTCTTTCTCACCCCTTACACTCTGCCCAACTTGCCGTAATGGTCGACGCTTCCGATAAGGCAATTGGCGCTGTTGTCCAACAAAAAATTAACGACTGTTGGACACCACTTAGTTTCTTCTCTGTGCGACTCGATGAAACGCAACAGAAATACAGCGCTTATGATCGCGAACTCCTTGCAGCTTACTCTGCAATTAAACACTTTCGGTATCTCCTTGAAGGTAGAACCATCACGCTCTTTACCGATCATAAGCCACTCATTTACGCTTTGTCGCAGAACCCTGCCAAAGCTAGTCCTCGCCAATTCCGCCATCTAGATTTTATCAGTCAATTCACGACTGATATTCGCCACATTTCTGGAATTGATAATGTAGTTGCCGATACACTTTCTCGTGTCGAGCAAATATCGATTCCAGAAAACATTAATTACGACGAAATTGCTGACGCTCAGTTCAACGATAACGAACTAAAGGAATTAGTGGACACTAGTCCCACACTTCAATTCCGATCCTTTCCAGTATCGTTTGGCAATTCTAATGCCAAAACTATTTTATGTGATACCTCTTCTGGTAATCCACGACCTTTTATTCCAAAGCAATTTCGTCAATCTGTTTTCAATAGTCTCCACAATTTATCTCACCCAGGAGTCCACAGTTCTGTCAAACTCCTTACTGAAAAAGTCATTTGGCCATCCATTAAAAAGGATGTACGACAAATGGCTCAGAACTGCCTGGCTTGCCAAAAGGCAAAAGTTTCTCGCCATACTCAATCTCCTTTAGGTAACTATCCTTCCACTTCTCAAAGATTTTCCGAGATCCACATGGACATTATTGGTCCACTTCCTACCTCTGAGGACAAACGCTATTGTGTCACAATTATTGACCGCTATACTCGCTGGCCTGAAGCCATTCCTATCTCGGATATCACAGCTGAAACGGTAGCATCAGCTCTCTACTCCAATTGGATTTCTCGTTTCGGAGTACCTTCAGTAATCGTCACTGATCAGGGCTCCCAATTCGAATCCAATCTCTTTAACGAGTTGTCAAAACTAATCGGTTTCGAACGCAAACGAACTACAAGTTACAATTCAAAATGTAACGGCCTCATTGAACGTTGGCACCGAACTTTAAAATCTGCGATAATGGCCTACGACAGAACGGATTGGACGCGTATATTACCGTCAATACTACTTGGTTTACGAACCACTTTCCGTGAAGATTTCCAATCTTCATCGGCTGAGCTCGTCTATGGTACTAACATTCGTCTTCCTGGTGAATTCTTTACCGAAAACTCCACTTCTACTCCTCAATCTGACTTCGTTTCTCAATTGAAACAACATTTCAACCACCTTCGTCCCTCTATTGCGTCAAGACACACTTCTCCTAATGTTTTCGTCTCCAAAAATCTCCAGTCTTGTTCGCATGTCTTCTTACGTACTGACTTAGTACGTAAATCTCTTCAACCTCCATACGAAGGTCCTTTCCAAGTCATCAGTCGCGATGATAAAAATTTCGTTATTGACCGTAAAGGTCAACATATTCGAGTTTCCATCGACAGATTAAAACCTTGCTTTAGGGGACAATCTGAAGATGACCTAACTCAAAACTCACCTACTTTGAGTACTGATCTCAGTCGCGCAGACGAAGCTTCGTCTTCTACAGATAAAGTCCATTCTACTCTTCCGGACACATCCTCGTCTTTCCCTTCTACCTCTGAAGATGCGAGGAAACGCGACGCTAAAGCAAATGTTTCAACTAAGAAGGTCAGATTTAATCTTATTCCTCAAACACAACTATTCCACCCCGCATCCACAATTACACGAGCAGGTAGAACGACTCGTACCCCTGCTCGTTTCCTTCGTGCTGTAGCACAATAATTTCTATATCGTCCCATCTTCGATGGAACTAGGGGGGGAGTGTTGTGGCAAATTATTTTGAAAATTTTAACTCCTGCTTTTTTTAATAAAAAAGAAAAGTTGCCTGGAATCATAAACATAAATTGTCATTCGTTTTTTCATTATTATTCATTGTGTTTGTTTTTCCTTAATAACTTTAATATTGTTAATTATTGATAAATCTTTTAATTTGCATATTTTGCTTCATCTATAATGTATATTTATATTAACACGCCATTCTTGAGTAGAAAATAAAAGAAACTGTTTTGAGAAAAAGTCAACGTAAATAATTTAAATAAATATAATAATAAATAAGTTTGAATATTGTAAAGTTTACATCTCCACGTTATTTGGATTGAATTGCTTTCCTGAATAAATATATTACTAATAGAAGATTAAATGCTGCATTGATTTTATTAAACTATTTAACAAATTTAAATTGTGTTTCATCTCATGAAAAAGATTTGAATGTGGTGCATTGATGGTATTTTAAGAGAGCATAACAACTAGATCAGTCAAGCAACTGAAAAATTTATTAAGTGAAGTTGATCAACTATAAATACAGTGATTCTTTAATATTCAAAAATCGAGAAGGAAAATTGTGTAATTCCTTGATTCCTGACATAAATTTCTCCGACGCATCTTTCCATCCAGAGGAAAACAAACCTCATCTCTATCTCATCATCACACAACGACACTAGCAGTTTCCGGACAACTCTAAGAAGCTACCAAAAGTATATCAAAAGCTCGGTTTATGAAAGGTCATTTGTTCCATCTTCATAAATCATAATTCAAATTTTCAATTATCTTTACTTAGTCATAAAATGAAAGTATAAATAACATATATGTACAAAGTACATAAAAATTTAATATTACTGCTGTACCATAGCAAATATTTTTGTTTTTATTTATTTGCCCCATTTTCTATTTCAATTCTTAGTGGCTGTTTTTCTTTCACTTAAATTTCTTGCATTTTTTCCATTCGGATGTTCTACATTTGAAAGTGGATTATTTTTTGTGGTATTTTGTTTACATATTTCGTAATACCTTCTCGCAATATTTTTCTTAAAAGCTCGTGATGGTAAAAAAACAAATGTTCATCTTTCAGTTTTATTGCGTCATTTGTTTTAATGCTGTGGCGAAAATGACGATGGTGATTAGTCGAATGAAAATAATTGTGTAGTATTTGTCATTTTTAGTTAAGGGGTTGGTTAGATGAAAAAGTGAACTGTCAATGTAATAAATGAGTTTTAAGGCTCCATTAAAACAACACGTTTTTAATAATTAAATGATGTTTACTTAGAATAATGAAATTAACAACTGTGTTGATAATTTTACCTTCACGTTTTCTTAAAAGGGCAAGTTTAACATTCTTAAAAGTTTTTTTGTGATAGAACAGCCTAATCTTTTAATTGAACTTCCACACATAATATGAGCCTTTGTTTTGAGAGTGGACAAATGCAAAATATATCTATCATAAGCATATTTAGTATAATAGTTATTTAATTTATTTGCTTGATAAAATCCTTATTTTCGCACCAATAGCTTTTAAAATATTTAAATACCAAACCAAACATTTTACTCAATATCTAAAATTTGAATTCAACCTCAATTTTTCCAATATTTGTTTTATAATCTTAATAGTAATCTAAACTAACGTTGTTAGAATATTATAACTATGTTATATAGTAAACTATAAAGAATGTTCATGATAATCTATACTAAACAAGTTTATTTTCCTTTCTGTGTGTGTTTTTTGGTAAATACATATTCTTATTTGCCGTTCTGCATGAAAACCAAACAATAGGTTGAATTTCTTGAAAATGTAAAAAATGTTGCATAATCTGCTAGAAAAAAAAGGATTAAGAAAAGATTCTAAATCTTGTTTTTAAAGATTTTTAATAAAATAAATTTGTGTTGGTATTTCTAAAGCTCTTATCGTTTACTTGAAATATGTAAAGTGTACCTTTTTATATTTTACCAAGTAAGCTTCCTATTATGCTATCAAAATAATTGCTCAAATGTTTTTTACTATTTTCAAAAATTGATTTTTTTTGTAATTACAAAAAAATCGGGCTGTATGTAGATTTATGTAAACAAATATCTGTACCTCAGAGGTAAACTATTGTAACTGATATTCGGAAAATTTTACAGAGAAGCACTTATAAATTATTACATAGCTAACTGTGTTACAATGAATTTTCCTCTAACATACATTTTAATACCCGGGAAAAAATACAGAGATCTGAAGAGATCTACTCAGATCTGCGGTACCAAATCATCGTAGATCTGCATTTTGGAACATATCTACAACGATCTGCGCAGATCTCCTTAGCTCAAAACAGGTCTGTATATATATGTCCCAAAATGCAGATCTTCTTTGATCTACGCAGATCTTCTTTGATCTACGCAGATCTTATTTGATCAACGCAGATCTTCTTTGATCTACGTAGATCTTATATGATCAACGCAGATCTTATTTGGTCTACGAAGATCTTATCTTCTTTGATCTACGCAGGTCTTCCGTCATTCATTTTAATCTTCTTCGATGCATCAAGATCTTTTTTTATTAATTAACAAAAATACACGTATCAATATTTTTTTAATTAATTTAATTTAATTTTAATTATAACAACGAAACTAGAAACACTATAGAGTATGGTATATGATAAAATAAATTATTTTTTAAATTTTGATTTATTTTCACCGATCTTTAAGGTCATTGATCTTGTAATTTCTTTTTTACTAGGAATTGGCCATCTACATTTTTTCCCTTCTTCAATTGCGAAATCTAAAATAATAAAAATACATCTATATTAGTCCTTAAAGTAATAGAATATTATAAATAAGAAATTTGAACGCTAATACCACAGAAATAATAATTTTCACTATTTTCATTTTTTTAAAGAAAAAAATCAATGTTACCTATTATAGTGTTTCTAGCAGTCATGTGAAGCGAATGCACTGGCTCCCGTAATCTTACTTGGCCTTGGGCTCGATAAAAATGCAAGATAAAAAATGTAATATATACTTCTGAACAATATAAAAAAACCAACAGTTTGTAATGATTAAAATTAAAATTGGATTGTAAAAATTAAAATTGGAATTATGGAATTATGTACTGTTCAATTAGATTTTATTTTAAAACAAATAATGATCTATGTTTCGTTTTTAAACGATTTGATATAAATAATAACGATAAGTTCAGACATTATGAAACAAATACAGTAGTTGAAAATATTTTGCTAATCAAAGATGAATATGAATTAATCTTGGTTAAATTAGAAAATATTATTTCAATATCACATGTTTTGAAAATAAAAAATTATATATGTATACCTCCTTGGCAGAGATCTCTTTATATCCGACCAATGCTTTCCTAAATTTTAAGAACAATGCTTTTCTAAGATTTTCTCATCTTTGCAGATCTAAAGAGATCTCTGTAAATCGTGGTAGATCTTCAAAGATCTAAGATAAAGTTTAACGCTTGACCTTAGCAGATCTGAGGAGATCTTCTTAGATCACGTTAGTTAGATCTTCAAAGATCAAACGCAAATTTTACTTTGATCTTAGAAGATCTATCAAGATTTGAAGACATCTCTTCAGATCTCTGGAGATCTTCAAAGATCAAATGCAAATTTTGTTTTTGATCTTTTAAGATCTACCGTAATCTAAAGAGATCTCTTCAGATCTGCAAAGATCAAACTTTCATTTTTTAACTCAAAACAATGATCTCATTAGATCTAATTTGATCAAAAGAGATCTAATCAGATCGTTTTAGATCTCCCTATTTTTTCCCGGGTATACAATTAGTTTCCACTACGTAGCTGTTTAAATCGGACACTTTGCCACTCAAAAATGCAATTAAAAAGATTCCGAAAATAGAATAAAAAATTCTCCAAATATCAGTTACGATAGTTTACCTCTGAGGTACAGATATATTTAGTTTGTATATTTGTGAATAAATAGAATCGGACGTATCAAATAGGTTTTAAATAAAAAAAATAATCGTTAGGTGTTAATTCAGAATCTCGCTCAGAACTGCCCGTTATGTGGCACATTTACCATTAATAATAACACAATCGTACATTAACTATCAATTGAAATAATTTTTCTTATTTTAAAAATATTGATTAAGATATACTAAACTAAGTTTTTACTAAATAAACAAGCAACAAAGGCTTAGACTTTTAGTTATGGCAATGAGCGTCGATTACGACAATTTTCATTTGAATCGGATCATCGGCTCTTGAAAAACCTTGAACGAATTTTTGTCCCTATACAATGGTACACACACACTCATACGTACTACCAACTAAACGTTGTCTTAATAAGTTTAGGATTCTTGAAACATAAACATATCATAAAAATGACGAAACCGACAAGAATAAAAAAATGGAAAAGTTAAAAAAATTATAGACTAAAAAATAAGTTCACCTTAAATGTGAAATTCATTCATCGCACAATGACCGCAATGACCGAAAGAAAATCAGGAAAGTAATCAACGAAACTCTTAAAAATATGGATAACTCAACAGTACCTGATACCATAGCTGATGTAACTGTTGACAATATACGTATTAACAATCCCAAAGCATCATGTTTAAAAACTGCATGTATTGTACCAATCTATTAAAGTGGTTGTAAATCAGATCGTAATAACTATCGGCCTATTGTTCTGTTGCTTGCTGAAAAATAGATTTAAAATGGACGTTGTAGGAACTAATATCTGATATCAACTGAAAATTATTTCCACAAATAGTGAGGCAATAAATATATATGATTAAGCATCCACCGTTAACTTCCACATTGTCTTGCTTTAATCTATTTTGTTTTAATTTGTTTTGATATTTTTGATTTTACCTTCAACGCATCGTTATTGTGTATTTTTATTTAAATCAATACAACATTTCCTTTTCTTCTTTTATTTTAAATATAGTAAAAAATAAATAAATTTTTTTTAAAACACAATTTTTAGGAAACAAACTAAAAATTAAAAACTATTGCAATTATTGCAAAGAAACAAATTTGTTTTTTTGAAGTTCATGCAAACAATATTACTGTATTCTTTTGGACTGTACCGAGTATGGACAAAAAACCTGAAATTTTAAATCATCTCCGCACAGAACAAAAAATAATCAGCACGATTGCAAGTTAAAAAGATCACTTGGATTCTCTTCTATTTTTAGGGTTCCGTTTTTTATAACGAACCCTATTGGTGAGAGTAAAATGAGTTTTTCACATTATATCGATTACCTCGTAAACTATAAATGCTATAGACCTGAAATTTGAGGTGCATATGAAACTAACCTATCTATATAAGATGACAGATATAAATAAAACTAAAGTTGTGTTCGTTTGGTTTACAGGGTTACGACGTGAGAAGTTTGAGAAAATACATTTTTTTATAGATTCAAGAAGGATATCATATGAAAGGGCTTCATTTCAGTATTTTCCTTAAAAATTTATTTTGGAATTTTACACGTCACCATTTTTTGTATAATTTCGAATAATCACGTTTTCTTCGTGTTTTGTTGCCTCGATTAGCTCCGAACCTAACCGATCGAAAATCTTCATATGTATTTGGAATGATAGAAAAATTAATAAGTTTTTTTTAAAAAAATATATAAAAGTGTCATATACTCATAATTACATTTAAGGGGGTGGAAATGAGAAGGGGTATAAACACTATTTAAAACGTGGTCAAGTGGGGTGTCATTTGAAGGAGCACCTAATTTGGAAAACATTGCAATTTTTTTTAGAATTTTGCGGTGCACAAATTTTTTGTTATTGTCATAAAAGGGCGACTTTCAGACCGTTACCGCCCTCCCCGCTTCCATACGTTTCGACACTGATTGACATAATATTTTGTAAAAATTCACAGAGTTAGTAAATTTTGGTAAATTTTGAATTTTGAAGTCTTAAATAATTATATTACTGTGTGCTTAGGGGACGGGGGTAGAAAGGGTAATAAAACCTTTTTTGATCCAAATGAGCGGGGTATCATTTGAAAAAGCACCAAATTTAGAAATCTTCTTATTTTTTTTTAGAATTTTGCGGTGCACAGTTTTTGAGTTATTGTCCAAAAAGTGCAACTTTCAGATCGTTTCGACGATGATTGACAGAAAAATTTGAAAAAACTCAGAAACAGGAAGATTGGTAAATTTTGAATGAAAATCATAGCGAAGTCTCAAATAATTATATTTCTGTGTGTTTAGGGGTTGGGTGTGGGGAGAGTAAAAAAATCATTTTTGACCCAAATGAGTGGGTGTCATATGAAGGAGCACTTAATTTAAGAAACATTACAATTTTTTTTAAAATTTTGCAATGGATAGTTTTTGTGTTATTGTGAAAAAAGTATTTTTATTATGTAGCCTCTTATTCAAAGTTCAAGGTAATATTCACGGTTGACCTTGTATTACAGTACGTATGGCTGAGCGCTGTGCGCTCACCACCTTCTATCGCAAAAACGGTTAAGCGCATGTAAAATGTTTCTAATAAAATTGGTCGCAAATTTTATACTCTACAATTTCTGTCATAGATGTTAACATAATTAGAGCAATAGAAACCGAGATAATCGCGAAAAACTGTTTTTTTTACATGTGACCTTGAATAACTTACGATGCAGACAAGAGATGTTATGAGACTTTTGAGACAACATTTAGAACGCCAAAATGAAGGTATATACAAAAATTCAACTTATTACCTCTCATTCCGAGGTTAACCCCTTTTTTATGCTAAAATGACTGGACTATATAATAGAAGACATATTGCACATTTTTATATGATAAAATGGCCTTAAATTGTAAATAATGTGTATAAAAATATGTTCAAAGCTCTTCTAATATTTTCATGCTATATAGACCTTTCTCTATAAAAAAAACTTTACATTTGTGATCAGCTGATTTGTATTTTCAAAACTTTAAATAATTGTTATTTATTCTAAATCCAGATTGTTTTGTGCTGTCGTTTTTTTACTATAGTTGCATAATTATTATTTTTGCAATACATTTTAATACATAATTAATGATTTCTAATTATAATTGCTGTATGTCAATCTGTCAATTACATACAGTAATATAACGATTTGAAGTTTAAGGAAAAAGCTCTATAATTCACATAGACCAATAGACCTTTTTCCCGAAAAAAAACTTGATATTTTGTGCGAAATCTCATATTTAATATGTACTTAAAATTAAAACAATGAGCAAAGAAACGTACTAAAATTTTACACTGGATGTTTAAATAACATAATTACAATTGTTATAGTGCAATTAATTACTAAATTCAGCATTTGCTATATTATAGCAGTAAAAACACTGACTAATATATACCTTATTAAAATTACTTTAAATTTAAAAGAATATTAAATTTTCGGTAAGCGATTTAATTGCTGGTTTTACTTATTGTGTATTTTTTATGAAATAATGTGGTTGATTTATTTTTAGGTAAAATTATATAGCTAAAAACTCTAAAATAAAAAAAATAATATAGGCGAGGAAATAAAGCACAAAAATAGGCCAAACCTAAGCAAATTGGCAGAGTAAGGTGGATCGAGATGCGGTTTTTTGCATTTTATTCAGGAAGTCGTCAGGAAAGTTTGTGAACATAGCCACTTTTCGGCAAAAAACCTCTGGATTACCAAGGGGCCAGGGCGGGTTATATACACCTCATCTCCTTGAACTTTCCATAAATTCAGCACAAAATTGATCGAAGCTCGTTGCTCGGGGGTTTTTGGGGTCGCTGAACACAAATATGATGTCAACGATGACCCTCAGAGTACCTAAGGCACAGGGCGGGTATGTCTAACTCATCTCCTTGAGCTTTACATTAATTCAGCTCGAAATTGATCGAAGATCGTTACTGGAGGGGGGAGGGGGGGGCGCTAAACACGAATATGATGTCTGCGATAACCTTCGGAGTATCTAGGGGCCAGGGCGGGTTATATACCCCTCATCTCCTGGAACTTTCCATAAATACAGCTCGAAATTGATTGAAGCTCGTTACTCGGGGTTTTTGGGTCGCTGAATACGAATTTGATGTCGGCGACGACCCTCGGAGTACCTAGGGCCCAGGGCGGGTATGTTTAACTCATCTCCTGGAACTTTCCATTAATTCAGCTCGAAATTGATTGAAGCTCGTTACTCAGGGGTTCTTGGGGTCGCTGAACACGAATATGATGTCTGCGATGACCTTCGGAGTACCTAAGGCTTTTCCTTTATTATATTCCTCGAATAAATAAGATATAAATAAATTAGAATGTAACAAACAGATGGAAACTCTTTACTCCAAGATTTTTAAGGTCACTGAAGTTCGAGCCCTAGGTACTCCGGAGGTCATCATCGACATAATATTTGTGTTCAGTGGCCCCAAAACCTCCCGATTAACGAGCTTCGATCAATTTCTTGCTGTATTTATGGAAAGTTCCAGGAGGTGGGGTGTATATAACCCGCCCAGGCCCCAAGGTACTCCGAAGGTTATCGCAGACATCATATTCGTGTTCAGCAACCCCAAAACCCCCCGAGTAACGAGCTTCGATCAATTTCGAGCTGAATTTATGGAAAGCTCAAGGAGATGTGGTGTATATAACCCACCCTGGCCCCTAGGTACTCCAGAGGTTTTTTGCCGAAAAGTGGCTATGTTCACAAACTTTCCTGACGGCTTCCTAAATCGAATGCAAAAAACCGCATCTCGTTCCATCTTACTCTGCCAATTTGCTTAGGTTTAGTGCTTTATTTCCTAGTCTAATAAAAAAATTTAAAAAACACACTTTTTGAAAAACGAACTAAAAAGTAGAAAATAAATTTTGCATTAACACAAGCGTTATGTATTTTATAATTATATTTTCTTTGAAATTGTAAGAAGAAAAAATATTTAAATAGTATTTAACACATCTTAGCACAGATGCAAATATTAGATTTTTGACTATAATAATAAGAATTTACAAATGTAAATGTAATTAAATAAAAAAAAATTGAATAAATTAAATAAAAATAAAAAATACACATATTCAGAAAGCATTTTTGGGCCAGATAAACAAATGCGTGATTTTTGTATTGTAATTTTTATAAATTTGTTTGTATTTTTTATAAATCTACATAAAACAATGTATGAATGTTGTCGGTAAAAGCGCGCCTTTTTGGAATTTTATTATAAATTTCTTTTAAAAACACATTAAATATTGATATTTACATTTTGATTATTATTCGTTCTGTGGCGAACGTTTAGATTGAAAATGTTTAAAATTTTAATTGTAGCAAGCGATGGTTTTATCGCTTAAAAATAGCGTAAAAAATTTATAAAAAACAAAATAGTTTTTTATAGAGTTCTGGTTTTCCTTTTTTGGATAAAGTTTGTTTTTCCCAATTTCAATAAAATAATTAAAAATTCCTTTATTATATTTTTTTTTTTAAAAATGGGTTTGTTTTAAAAAATCTGCTTATCTCTTCTGTGTTGTTTATTGTATTCTAAATTAATATAATAGTACATTATGATGCTAGGACGTAAAGCTAAAGATTTTGGACGGATGTGCAGTTGGCAAATCGAGCCGCTAGCCGAGATTTGCATCCGCAGTTCGTCCAAAATAGTTTACGTCCGTGCATCATATACTATTTTTTATTCGCCGCAAGCAAAATATTTTAAGAAGATTTGTTTGTTCTAAATTAAAATTATAAATTTTCATAAATTTTAAAATAAATATACGAGTATGTGGAACAATCTTTGACAAAATATTTATTATTTTTTCCAAATGATTGTGTAGCTATGACAACAAATGATAACAACTATTTTAATTGGATAATAAAATTTTGAATTTAAGGGTTGCTTTGATAAAAAATTTTATTTTTCATAGAATATAAACAAATACAAATGCTTTTTACTTTTTTGGACGTACTAGCTATGACAACAAAATAAATAGTTGAAAAGTGATACTTTAAAACCGCAAATCACAGCAATAAAGTAACACTTTAATATGTAGGCGAATAAAAAACTTATTTTAATACTTGAACTAAAAAGTGAAATAAAATGAGGAATTGATTATAATATTTGTGAAGGTTAATAGCAATGAAGCATTTCAAACTCTTTCTATTATCATCGTCAACAAATAGAATCTCAACTATATATAGAGAACTACTATACACTTGCAACAAATTAAATTAATTGTCAATCATATCTAAAATTTTGCATGTTTAACTTAAAGCAATATTTTATCAACTGGATCGTCAGTAACCAGAAGTTTATTTAACTGGATTAACAACAACTACCAAAATTCTATGAAAATAAATAAATCAAAATACTACAATTTGGAGGATCTCTTGAACGCTTTGCAAAACCAAACAGTGGGAAATTCTAGCTATTGGTTTTCTAATTACTCTACTGTGCTTCAAATTATAGCGTGAACTACTAGCTATAGATCGAATTATTATATAGTACGAATATATACAAGCTATATTTTAATGACCCCGACGTGATAAATTTGCGTCTAATTGTTTATTTTGCGAAAAACTAGTTCCTGTGAAAGATTGTTGAAGTGTTTATTACGCAAAACAAAGGTCCATACAAAATATTTAAAGCGACCGTGTACTCCCGGAGATTTTGTAGTGGATATATGCTTTAATTTTAAAAGTATTAAAAAAATTCTATGACGAATGGTTTGGAACTATAGCTGACACTTTACCGCACAACAATAAAGAATTTTTTGTAGCAGCATTTGATTTTGTAAATGAATACAGATTGGGAAATTATAAATACACGAAATTGAATTACATACTCCATATGGAAGGTATTCCCATTTACTTACTAGCCAAACTGGTGACCACCGACAAGGAAAACGCAGGTGAAAAACTTTGTGATTTTAATAAATTTTATTTAAAAATAATTTATTAGGTAGATTTCATATAAAAATCTACCTATTGCAATGGGCTTCATCTCGGAATTTCGGAAAAATTTTGGTGCCAAACGACTATGAATGATAAGCGGAGACGGAAAAACAAAAAAAAAAAATTTATATATATATATATATATATATATATATATATATATATATATATATATATATATATATATATATATATATATATATATATATATATATATATATATATATATATATATATTTATATATATAGAGATATATATATAGATATATATATATATATATATATATATATATATATATATATATATATATATATATATATATATATATATATATATATATATATATATATATATATATATATATATATATATATATATATATATATATATATATATATATAACGATATGAGCTATAACGGAATTTACCGGCACTCTCACGATCGCATTTCTTGACCTACAACAAAATTTTTTTCTGTATACGTTGCGGCAAAAAATCTTTTGGACAAGTTCGCGAACTGGCTATATCCGGGCACAGGTTAAGTGGCTAGAGCCAAAAAAGTCAAATAATCTAGGGCGTTATAACTTCCGTTTGAATCATAATATTTTAATAAAATTTATCAATATTGAATATTTGAACATATTTCTATCATTTATTTCCAAATGACAACCTTGGCGTTCCAGGTTCCTGAAAAATCAGCTGTTTTAAAAATTTAATAAACTTTGTTGTCCTTGGCTGAAAATGGCCAATCTCACTTTTGAATATGTGCGCATACGTTAACTAGAACATAAATCTTTTCAAAATTAAAAAAAAAAATAGTTCAAGTCTAGAGGTTGAGACACCAGGGCTGTTAGAACGAAAACAAACGCAAACGGCCATGCCTTCCTCATTTTTGAGTTAATGTTATTTAAACTCATATTTACTTTTAGATAAACTTTTCAACTATAACCTCAGACATTTTCAGTTTTCTAACCCAAGAGGTTTCAATGTAATTAGCATTAAACCTAATGCATGCCATTCAATTACAACAACAACTTCCATAAACATATAAAAATATCCCATAGAATAAATATTAAAAAAATTTCTTTTGTTTTTTTTCAGTTTTTAGTTTTTTTCGCAAAAATTTAAAAAAAAATTAAAACAAAGCTGAATCATTATTGTTTTAAATTAAGGAATATTTTCTTATATGGATACTGATTACACATTTACAAAAGTCTTCCTAAATTGTAGATATTTGAATTATTTGAGGTGTAAAAGTTGTTTGACAATTTTATATTATAAATTATGTGTGGTGGTGTTGTAGGTGTGACGTTGTGAGAACGTTTATTTGCTCTTTGGTGGATTTAATATGTTACAAATACAGCATAAATTTCTTTTCGTAATATTTAATCTGCAATTTAAAAACTTTTTTTTTGTTCATTAGTATAATTGAATTGATCCATTTAAAGAAAAAACCATATAAAGAATTATAACTCTAAATAAGTGCAATTTAAAATAAATGTTAAAATTACTATTATGCAAAAGAAAAAAACGGAAAGAAAAATTTTTTTTTCAGTACACAGCAGTAGAATGCACCACACAGTCAATAATTTTAGCTCTTCTTATTGTGGCAGTATATTTGTGGCAGTAGGTATACTGTGTGGTGGTAATTTTCTTACATACACTTAACGAATTTAAGTAATTAACTAAAAAGTAAAACCTCACTACAAATATTTTTGTCAAAATTTTTTTCCTTTTTCTGAGTTCTAAAAAAAAAAATCGGACAATAATAATATTAAATCAAAAATTTTTTTTTGTATAACACAACACTCTTTGATTTTTTTGATTCGGTACAAGTAACATCAAAAATTTTTTATATTCTTGCAAATAAAATATATAATCGAATAAAGAAAAATTATAGAAACTAAAGTGAAATTATTATATGAGATCGGTTTTTATATAATCAGTTTATTTGTGTAGTGGATACTTAAAAAGAAAATTTCAATGGTTTATTCTTCTGAATAAAATCAAATATAAAATATTATCTAAAACACATTTTTTATTTAAACTTGTACTAACACAGAAAAATGTGTGAATAATATAGTTCAGTTGTCAATTGAAGGGAAAATATTCTTTTTTTAAAAAAAAAATTATTTCTTGAACAGTGTTGATCGATTTAAATAAAATAGATCAAATTAAAAATCTGAAATTTAAAAAAAAATGTGTCTTAAAACTGTTTCATATACGTGATTTGTGTAGCTGTAATTACATAATGAATTCTTCTTGTAAAACGTGTAGTGAAAAAATAGATCGCACTTCAAAAAATGATAACATTCAATGTTTACTATGCAAAAAAATGTTCCATTTTGCTTGTGAAATTTCTGCAAATAGTGATAATAAAAGTCAGTGGAAATGCCAAGGTTGTGTTTCAGGTTATGGAGATAAAAGTGATTATAATACAGCTAAAAATTTAAATCAAACTGTGAATAATACGTTAACCTCAGTTAAAAAAGATATTGATGCATTAAAGTTGAGACATGATGAATTCTTAAACTCACTCTAAGCTCTCGAGGTCATTCAACTACAACAAAACAGTTTTAGAGATACCTTAAACTCTATAACCGTGAAATTTGACAGTATTCTGCTACTAGAAAAAAGGATTGATATGAATGAAGATAAAATTGCTGTACTAGAAAAAGAAAATGAAGAAATGACAAGCTGCTTAAACATGTCTTCATTACGTTGCGAGTTATTAGAAAAGCACTGTTATTCTTCAAATTTGCAAATACATGGTGTTCCAGTTGTAAAAAATGAAAACTTAATCCAAGTTGCGTTGAAAATTTTTGAATTTTATGGATACCAAATAACATCAGCTGAAATAAAATATATTCATCGAAATAAGTCGAAATCGAATTCAAAACCAATTACGGTAGAATTTGTCTCGAAATATAGTAAACAACAAGCTTCCCGGGAAAAATAGAGAGATCTAAAAAGATCTGATCAGATCTCTTTTGATCAAATTAGATCTAATGAGATCTTTGTTTTGAGTCAAAAAAATGAGAGTTTGATCTTTTCAGATCTAAAAAGATCTCTTTAGATCAAGGTAGATCTTCAAAGATTAAAGAAAAAAAATAGCGATTGATCTTTGAAGATCTACAAAGATCTAAAAAGATCTCTTCAAATCTTGATAGATCTTCAAAGATCAATGTAAAAATTTGCATTTGATCTTTGATGATCGACCAAGATTTAAAAAGATCTCTTCAGATCTGCAAAGGTCAAACACTAGTTTTGATCTTTGAAGATCTACCACGATTTACAGAGATCTCTTCAGATCTGCAAAAATGTGAAAATAGTAAAACAGTTTACAAAAATATTGTTCAGATCTAAAGAGATCTCTGCCAATTATCTAACAACTTAACAGTATATTTATTTGCATGTGACGATTATATATCTTTGCATATTTAATTGAGTTATTTTCATAACTAGCACAATTGAGTTATTTTCCACCTTTTTGTACCTCTTTTGTTTTTTCTGAAATCGGTTCTATTTTTTTTAAAGTTCGTTTTTATGATCTTGTTAGATCGTTTATGATCATTTATGATCTTGTTAGATCAAATAAGATCTTGATAGATGAAATCAGATCTAAATGTATCAAAGAAGATCTGCGTATATCCACGAAGATCTGCATTTTGGAACATATCTATACAGATCTGCTTTGATCTAAGGAGATCTGCACAGATCGTTGTAGATATGTTCCAAAATGCAGATCTACGAAGATCTGCTTACGCAGATCTGATAAGATCTTTTCAGATCTCTGTATTTTTTCCCGGGTTTACAACTAGCAAAAATGAAAAAAAACTTCAAAGCATCTATCATTGGTTTCAAGCAAGATACAAATATATTTTTAACGGATTTCTTACCACAGCATAAAAGAAATTTATTACATCAAGCGAAAACATTATTGCAACAACTAGAAGACCCTAACAGGTTCAAATATGTATGGGCTAATCATGGGAATGTGTACTGTAAGCAGAATGATGATACTGATGTCTATAAAATTTCCTCATTAATTGATTTGAACAAAATAAAAAATAACTAAATACTCTAGAAATTGGCGTATATTTTTCATTTTATAACTTTCGGTTTGTTTTTCTTTCAATTAATTCTTAATCGTATAAACTCATTATTGAATTAAAATTTTGTATTTGAAATAGTTAATTTATTTGTATTTTTAGTATGACTTTTACAGATTTATATTACCAAAATTCGAGAGGCTTGAAAACTAAACTAAAAAATTTCAAACTAGCGGTTCAGGAAAACAATTTTGAAATAATTTGCTTAACGGAAACGTGGCTGAATGATTCAATCAGTTCGAATGAAGCATTTGATGACAGGTATTTAGTTTTTAGAAAAGATAGAAATCTTGATTTACATAATAGAAGTGATGGTGGTGGCACTCTGGTAGCTATACATAAAAAATTTGAATTTGTTGAATTACATGGATTAAATTCTTTAGCTTTTGATGATGTTTGGGTCAAAATAAACTTACAAAACGGTTCTTTTTTGTATTTATGCTGTGTATATTTTAACTGTAGTATACAATTTGATGATTATAAATTATTTTTAGACCATCTGTCACATATAATAAATTTATCGAGTGAAAGTTCACAATTTTTTATTGTTGGTGATTTCAATTTATCAAGCATTGAATGGCTAGTTGATGATTCTAATTTAATTACTGCAAGGCAGTATGAAGGAAGAGTTGCTGAGTATTTAATTGAAACTATGGCAATGACATTGTTAACTCAGATTAACCCCGTTCGGAATTCTCAAAACAAAATGCTTGATCTTATTTTAACCAACCTCCCCGCTATAAATTATAATGTTCTTAGAAGTATACCATTTCTTTCCAAAATTGATCAATATCATCCACCATTGTTTGTTCGCCTTAATTCAGTAAAAATTAAAACCCAACCATGTTTTTCAATTCCTTCCATAAATTCAAAAAAAGTAGATTTCAATTTAGTTTCATCAAAGTTGGATTTAATCGATTGGAATTTGATTTTGAATGATTTACCTATCAATAAAGCAATTGAAATATTCTACGATAAGTTATTGTTAATTATCACACCTTATATAACAAGACCTAAGCCCGTACTCAGGAAATTTCCAATCTGGTATTCGCATCATTTGAAGACACTTATAAAGCAAAAGGAAAAAATTAGACTTAAATGTAATATATATGAAAATCCGGGAGATTTAATGTTATACTCTATACTTAGAACAGAGGTTAAGAATGAACTTAAGATTTGTTTTGATACATACACTTTCTCTATGGAACAATCTATGTATAACAGGCCAAAAAGCCTATGGGATTATAATAAAGCTTTGAGAACCAAAACTAGTTATCCCTCGGTAATGTATCTTGGAAATAAATACTCAAATCAACCAAATGAGATATGTGACTTATTTGCTGATAATTTTCAATCAATTTTTTCAAAAAGTTCTACAACATTAACTACAGTAATTTCCAATCAACAAAATCAAAATTTTAACACAATAAGCAACGATGAAGTAATTCTCATTATATCTCAACTTGATTGTGATAAAGGTCCTGGTTCAGATTTGATCACGAATGCGTTTATTAAGAATTTAAAAACCTCTCTATAGCCACACCATTATCAATTTTATTCAATTTATCTCTTAAACAATCTATATTCCCCGACAAATGGAAAGAATCTTTTATAAATCCAATTTTTAAATCAGGTGATATTGCAAATATAACAAATTATTGTCCAATTTCAATAATGAATGCATTTGCAAAGATATTTGAAAAACTTGTATATAATATAGTATTCAATCAAGTGAAACAAAAGATTAGTACCAAACAACATGGTTACTATGCTGAGCGATCTACTATTTCAAATTTACTAGCATTCTCAGACTTTGTATTTGACTCCATTGATAAAAATGTTCAAGTGGATTGCATTCACACAGATTTTTCGAAAGCATTTGATAAAGTTCTACATCATATTCTGATATCAAAATTGGATTATTTTGGAATATCACAGAATCTCAAACAATGGTTTGCTTCTTACTTATCTAATCGTACACAATATGTACGATTTAATGGACATTTATCGAAGGTTATTACTCCTACCTCCGGTGTTCCACAGGGATCCATGTTGGGACCACTATTATTCTTACTTTTTATAAATGACCTATCAAGTATAATCAAATGTTGTCATCTCTTTTATGCCGATGATTTATAGCTATTTATGTACCTAGGGCGTTATGTAGGTTATTGCGCCCGGAAAGCGACGTAATCTAGCCCGAGGGCCTCTGGCCCGAGGGATGGATGTCGCTTGATGGGCGTAATACCCAGTAACGCCAGTGGTGCATACAAGATTTTATGCTTCACTTAATAAGCTAAAAACTAAGAAAGAATTTAATTTGTTAGTCTATATTGATATGCAAAAAAATACAACTGTATCATAGCATGCCAAGAAAATAACTATTTTGAAGTTTAAAATAAATATTTGTTGTTTGTACGTTGCTATGCAAACAAATTCTCCTAAATTTTGTAGCGTATGACAAAAACATTGTATGACGTTTAAAATAATTTGATAGTTTTGGAAAACTTTATGAACATTTAATAACTAAAATGTTGCTAAACATTTTTAAACAAATGTAAAAATCTTTTACTAGCTTAAATTGAATAAGAACTATTTACGTTTTGTAGACAAAACTACGGTAAAAATAATTTTATTTAGTTTTTTAGCGTCTTAATAGCGGGCGTTATGAATTCATAATGTCCTCTCATAACGCCCCGGTTTTTATGAATGTGTTTATACATCACGTATCCAAGACATTATAACAACTTTATATCATTGTGAAGCATAAAAAATATTTCGATCGATTAATTCCACACTAGATTGTATCTTACTACAAAATGATTTACAACGAATTGAACAATGGTGTGTGGATAATGATTTAAAATTAAACATTAATAAATGCATGTCAATATCATATTCAAGGAAAAGTCAAAATATAATTTTTGATTATGAAATTTGTCAAACAAAATTAAATCATGTTAGTAGTATTAAGGACTTGGGAGTGATTTTTGACACAAAGCTACGATTTGATGTACATGTTAATTATATTCACCTAAAAGCCATCAAACTTCTAGGTTTCATTTTTAGAAGATGTAAGAAATTCCGCAATCCAAAAGTTTTAATAACCTTATTCAATAGTTATATACGTAGTATACTGGAATATGGTTGCCAAATCTGGAATCCATACTATGATCTTTACTCAAATAAAATAGAAAGAATTCAAAGAAAATTTTCAAAGTTACTCTGCTTCAAATTCATACCTTTCACACATCCCTTGCCATACTACGTCAGACTTGATAAGTTAAATTTGATTACCTTAGAGACTAGAAGATATCTTCTAGATGAATTTCTACTTTATAAAATTGTGAACTCGATAATAGAAACAGAAACCCTATCACGTATAAATTTCTATGCACCAGCATATAGAACTCGCTTAAATTTAATATTTTTGCCATCTGCTTCTCGGACAAATATTGGTTTTTCTACGCCACTATCTAGACTACAAATTAATCATAATAAATTTTTTCATGATATTGACTTATTTTCTTTGTCATTAAATGTTTTTAAGGCTAGATGTTATTTCGCAATAAAGAAATATCAATTGGAAAATCCGGATGAATTTTATATTGCATAATTTAAATATAAATAACAGATTAATTTTCGAGCTTCCTGAATTTACATAGTTTTATTTCAATTTTTTATGTTTTAAATATTATTTTTCTTCATATTTAATACTTTCTTATTTCAAATTTAAAAAAAAAAATTTTTTTTTTTATTCTTTTCTTCATTCATTTAATTTAAAATTGATTTTCTTTAATAACTAGTTTTAATATATTGTATATAGGTATAGTTTTTTTTTTTTTTTTGTTACTCTAATTAAAAAATCAAAATGTAAATGTTTATGTAATTTTGTGGCATCATATAACTGAGAAACTGTTTGTTGCTCATGTTAATAAAATAAATAAATAAATACTTTCCTTTTACTCCAAATATTTTCGGCTTTCCAGCCACGCCAACTCCTAGTGCGATTAATTTTTTTTTTTTATTTCTTTTTGTTTAATAATTGATACCATGGGCCGAAGCATGCTCCTTCCTTCCTTCGTAAGCATGCTCCTTCCTTCGTAGACTCCACTCTCCTTAACTATTGGGCCGAAACAATTTTTTCGAATTTTCTGATTTTTCTTTTATTTACTATCCCTAACGTTACCCATATGTTTCCATGACATGAACATCTTCCAACGTTAACCATATATCTGTTGACAAGACAGGTATGGTTCTTATGGATATTTAAAACGACATTTCGTGTTACCATATGCACTCCTTTGCTTACGCTAAATTTTTGCTTATTCTTGCTTTTACTAGCTACTTTTCTTTTATCGTTCCATCTTCGATGGCACTAGGGGGGGGGGGGAGTGTTGTGGCGAACATTTAGATTAAAAATGTTTAAAATTTTAATTGTAGCAAGCAATGTTTTTGTCGCTTAACAAATTTATAAAAAACATAATAGTTTTTTATAGAGTTCTGATTTTTCCTTTTTTGAATAAAGTTTGTTTTTCCAAATTTCAATAAAATAATTCAAAATTCCTTTGTTATATTTTTTTTTAAAAAATAGAAAAAATAGAACAAAAAAGTATTCTAGAACAAATTTATTTTTGGTTAAATAAATGAAAGGCGAGTTCACACCGGTGAAACGGCATGTGCGTTCGTTCGCCACAGTTCCATTTACAATCAATTAAATGGAGTTTTTTGTTAAACAGATGAATTGTATGTTTTTTTTAAGAAAGGTATTGTGTAGTACGAATTACAATATGTTTCACAAATCACAACAACACAGGAACCTCTTAAGACTGTCATCTTCCCTAAGATTTCATCTTGGCTATTGATTTTGCTTACATCAAATAGAGAGTTGGCAACAAGAAAAGCCACTTTTTATAACTGGATCCTAAATTTGATACTCACGGGACTGTAGCTACCGAGAAAAATGTATATGGTTCTTCTATACATTTTTAGAGCAACACAAATGTACATAAATAAGTTTCTCTAACCAGTAACAAAAATACTATAGCATTCCATCCAAAACATTTGTTCGAAAACAAAATAATTTACTTTCATACTATTTCAATAATAATATAAGTTTTAACGTTATAATATTGTTTTCAATAAAAATCAATAAATTGGAAAACTGAGTTTTTCGTGATTGTGAAAAATAACAGTATTTTCTTAGAAAATAGTGTCAGCAACCAGACAAATTTATTTGCTTGTTTTTTCAAGTTTTAAATTTATGGATAATTTATTTTGTTATAACGTTATAAATTTATATCAACATGTTTACATGTTTAGAGTACAAAAACAGCTAAAGATTTCTTCTTAAAAAACACCAAAATAATTTTAAAAAGAATAAATCAAGAAATTAAAAAATCGAACTTAAACTGTTAAAACTGTTTTATGAAGTTGAAGTAGTTTATAGTCAAAGCTACAAAAAAAGAGACTGAAAAGATTTTCTCAACCCTTAAGTTATACTATTATATTTATTATCTTCCAAAAGTTCTTGAAAAAATTATTTTGTTAAACTTTTTATTTGTTTTTTACCTTTTGCATTGTAAGTCTTTTGTTAATAAATTAAAAGTAAGAAAAACAAAAAAAGTTTCCAGACTAGTTTTGCATTGTTAAAAATACAATAAAAATCACCAGAGGTCAGTGAACTTTAGAAATAGAACTTTTGCTGTTATTGGCAATCAAAGCACAGACGAGTCTTGAAATAAGCTAAACAAATATGAACAAGGAAAAATAATACTTGGAAAGATGATTCCTGAATCATCAATCAAAATGGCTGGCAAATTACAAGAAACCACACTATAAAGAAGCACTATACGTTTATCTTTAGCTGTCGAACTACCTATAGGTAAGTTCTGCGAATTATCGAGTAGATGTTTATAAGGTAATTCTAGAAAGTATAGGGAAGACAATCGCGTTATATTAATGCATGACCGAAGAACCTTAAGATGGAACTATTTTCGTATAAGAATATTTCTACCATTTTTGAATATGTTGGTAGAATTTTGTTGATAGACATCTCATATAACTACAATGACAGGAGCTTACTTTAGAGGTTTTAGCATATATTGAACAAAGCTATCAGTATATAATACAAATGTTGCACAGCAAGCAGGATGAGAATGTTGGTTCAATAAAATTATGGATGTGGCTTACCGTCTAGATCTGGTTCGAAATGATTATATAATATATTTGCTGCTTACAAATTAAAAAAAAACACAGATAAGATTCTCAACTGCAAGTGAAGTAGTTTTCGTTTTAGAAGATTTGTTTTTGCGAACTTTAGCTATCTCGTAATCTCGCAAATGTTTCGTTCTTAGAGGGATTAGATTTTGATGATTCCTATTTTTTTTTAATTTTTTATCTACGGACGTGACAACCTTGCCTAACACAGTCTCTGCAATTGACAGTTTAATTTGAGCAAATGTGAGATATCACATATACCACTGACAATAGCAGTGAGATATCACTATAAGGTGATAACTTAGGGGTGCTGGCGATGAGATGAACTCAATACAGTCAGTTCGGTGATGCCACGCTAATGTTTAAAGAAATAAGCCTCTATCTTGAACTCTATATAGAGGTTTTCGTATCATTAAAGAACACAATGCGTCACATGATTAAGGAATATCCCGAATTATTGCTGAATTATTTGCTTTCCCATTTTAGTTTCCCTCCCTCAAATTTTTAAAAAAATTAGCAGTCGAAATTCCATAATTTTTATTTCTCCTATATAAACATGAATTATTAAGGCCTATGTTAGTTTTAATATGTAATAAGATTTACTGTTTATTTCTTTAAAAGAAAACATTTTTTTTTATTTTGCGTCTCAGAACGCATTTTGTTGTGGGAACTTACAAGGATTCTATGTAACAGAAAAATTATTTGTTGTAAAAATCATTTTGTTTTGATAATTTGTATAAATTAATTGACAGGTGTAGCAAATAAAAAAATTGCCGGTCTGGATAACATTCCTGATATTCTAAAACGATTTGAAAGAACGAAGAACGAACTCTTTAACTAAAATTTTTACACAATATAGCAGGAAACAAAGAAGGTTTGTTCTTTAATTGTAATTCTACATCTACATATTTATACTTGTTAGGCCTTAGAAGTAATGCTTCAATTGGTTTTCTTTCTAGGAAGTAACATCGTGATTGATAATAACAAATCCTTTTCTAATAAAAAACCTTTCCTGCAAAAAAACTTAAAATAATTTTTTTAATATAAATGAACACGCAAGATAACCTGAAAAACAAAAACCAGAAAATCCAACATTTTATTCTTATCAAAACTTGTTTCTTCGAAAACAAAAAAAAAAGAAAACAGGTGCGAAAATATTCTTATCTATTATTATTTGAAAAGAAAATTTAAAATATATAAAAAGAAAAACAACAAAGTGAGAACAATAGAAAAGTTTTGAATAAATATGTTTTTCTCTTGATGATTTTCCGTTTAGTATATACGTACGTAGTTAGTAATTCTAAAAGTAGATTTAAAATATATAATCAATAGAATTTACATTGCTTAAGTTTTTTTATCGTTATTATAGGAAAACTAAAAGAAAATTTAGGCAAATTATGTTAAATAAGGTAATCATTATTTTCACTCCAACAAAAAAATCATCCTTATTGTTGGTAATCTCATTAGCAAGTTCAATGTTATATATTGAAATAAAAACAAATTGTTTGGGGTACAATTTACATTTAAGTATAATCTTTAAGAAATGTACAAGAAAGAGAATTTGAATAAATTTGTGAATTTAAAAAATATACATTGAGCACACAGGGGTGTTGTGTTATTGTACACATATTTGGGAGCAATAGGTTTTTCTTTATGTAAGTTATTTATGAGAATATCAAATCATTCATATTTCATTTCCTACTCTATTTTTTCGGATTGAATCATGTACAAGATAACAATATCATATGACAGTGAAAACTTGGTAACAGCTTTTTTATTCGCCTATATATTAAAGTGTTACTTTATTACTGTGATTTGCGGCTTTAAAGTATCACTTTTCAACTATTTATTTTGTCGTCATAGCTACGTCCAAAAAAGTAAAAAGCATTTGTATTTGTTTAAATTCTATGAAAAATAAATTTTTTTATCAAAGCAACCCGCAAATTCAAAATTTCATTATCCAATTAAAATAGTTGTTATCATTTGTTGTCATAGAATTTGGAAAAAATAATAAATATTTTTTCAAAGGTTACTTGTTCCACATATTTTTATTTTAAAATTTATGAAAATTTATAATTTTAATTTAGAATAAACAACTTTTCTTAAAATATTTTGCTTGCGGCGAATAAAAAATAGTATATGATGCACGGACGTAAGCTATTTTGGACTTAATGTGGGTGCAAATCTCGGCTAGCGCCTCGATTTGCAAACTCCACATCCGTCCAAAATCTTTAGCTTTACGTCCTAGCATCATAATGTACTATTTCAGTGTCCTTGACGGTTGAGCAAATTTTTTAAACTTTATAACATTGCATGCACAATGAAATTGCTTTTACTCATGAGATTTGTAGTCCAGTAAATAAAGGTCGAAAAAGATCAAAAGCTCGCAAAAATCCTGTCACGGACGGGACCTGGCGGAAATTGTTGGTCTTACCGAGTACTTTGACGTGAGAAAAATTATCTTGGGGTTCCGACCCTGTGAGCCTGGAAAATGGCCCTCAAAGTGTCAGAAGTAGTTTCCAGGCCATATCTCCGGAAATATGGCAGTTAGGGCATTCCTGTTTAGCCAGAAATGAAGGTGAGCTAATTATCTACAGAAATGATCCTATTCATTTTTTTCGCAACATTGATACTTTTTGCAAAAACGGGTAGTGAAAAATTGTCAAATTTGAGACCATGAAAAACGCCAGGTTCTCATCAAATTTGAGAACTGAGGGCTTGGAAATACCCACAGCTCTATGTTTCGGCCTGAAAAATTTGACCTGCAAATGACAATGGCTTCCTCGTTGTATTTGCGAAATTATCGCGGCCATATAGGAGCATAGGAAGGATCAGTCGCGGTGCAAATATTGAGAAGGAAAATAACAAATAAAGGTCACATAACATAATAAATAAAGGTCACATAACGAATGTAAACATATGTGAATCCTTGACTCGGAGATTAAAGTTGCTTCTAACGAGTAGACGCCGGCGTCAGAAAAGATTCTTCAAGTTCATCTTCCTTTTCAAGCACTTTCATAACATGACGCACTTCAGCTTGCACTCCGTTCATTCGGGCCCTTGAAAATAAACATTGGAATCAAAACGAGTTGGAAAATTTTGCTGGACGCCGGCGTCCACCAAGATTCGTTCAGCTCATCTTCATGTTCAAGCACTTTTATAATTTTTCAAACTTCAACTTGTACTCATTTATGATAAAGTTGTTCCAGCATTGTAATGCTCAACAAATTTACCTCTGGGACAATCAAAGAGATTAACTGTTCCTTACCCTTGCTCCAAAAATTGAAACAGCAACATTAACTTTTAAACAGCACCAAATAATTTCCAAATAGCACCGAAAGTCCACTTTTTGTCCAGATTTTTTTTTTTATAAATATTGATTTCTAACGTATTGATTTCCAACGTTTCCGATTTTTTATTCGCCTACATATTAAAATGTTACTTTATTACTGTGATTTGCGGCCTTAAAGTATCACTTTTCAACTATTTATTTTGTTGTCATAGCTACGTCCAAAAAAGTAAAAAGCATTTGTATTTGTTTAAATTCTATGAAAAATAAAATTTTTTATCAAAGCAACCCTTAAATTCAATTCAATTCATTCTCCTATTAAAATAGTTGTTATCATTTGTTGTCCTAGCTACACAATAATTTGGAAAAAATAATAAATATTTTGTCAAAGGTTACTTGTTCCACATATTTTTATTTTAAAATTTATGAAATTTATAATTTTAATTTAGAATAAACAAAATTTTTTAAAATATTTTGCTTGCGGCGAATAAAAAGTAGTATATGATGCACGGACGTAAGCTATTTTGGACTTAATGTGGGTGCAAATCTCGGCTAGCGTCTCGATTTGCAAACTCCACATCCGTCCAAAATCTTTAGCTTTACGTTCTAGCATCATAATGTACTATTGTTGACGATAAACAATAACAATATAAGTCCACGAGGGACGCGTGAGGCCAGTGTGTGTGTGCCATGTGTGCGCGCCTGCGCGGAACGATATTATACACGTAATATACGCGCCGCCACGTGAAGTAGAAAAAAAGAGGAAATTATCATAAATAATTTCAGAGAAACTTTTTCTATTTTTTTTTTGTGGATTAAAAACAATGACATTATTTATATCAATGGAAAGCTGAGAACCTCAGCTTCACTTTTATATAAGTAACAATACCCAAAACATTCCTCGGAAAGAAAAAAAAGTGTCTGAAAAATTTGGCCAGTTTTTTCCCGTGTGGGCGTAAAATCAACTTTTAAAGAGCCCTGGAAATTTCTAAACAATTTGGAAAATACGATCGGAAACTAGACATTCTAAGCTACAAATTGGTGTAACTTATGAGGCACTTCAATAGACAATAAATCTTTTATTAATGATTTTCCGCGTACTTCCCGAAACTCCACGAAAGTCCTCAAAATGGAAATTAATAAATTCCCTTTTGTTTAAAAGTGCGAGAAAGCCACTATGGCAAACTTTCTGAGATGTTTCAAGACCCCCCCAGGTACAATAATCAAGAAAGAAACATATAAAAATACAATTTTTAAAAAAAATATGAATAAATTTAAAACAGCGTCAGAAAACCGGATAAAAAGAAACTTTGACCGCCGTTTGCACTCGCTTACAAACGTGATAACAGGAATTTTATCACAGGATGTGACAGGTACGGGTTTTCTCTTTCACATGAATTTTGAATCATCGAAAAATATTGAATTTTGACCGAGTTATCCGCTAATTTGTCCGCCGCTCCTTAGTAAATACGTGTAAAGCGGCGTTCTGGCTCCATGATGAAGAGAAAAATGCAGGACAAGGTTCGAGTCCGTTATCTCGGAAACTATCGGGCTTACGATAAAAATGAATAGGATCATTTCTGTAGATAATTAGCTCACCTTTATTTCTGGCTAAACAGGAACGCCCTAACTGCCATATTTCCGGAGATATGGCTCGGAAACTACTTTTGACACTTTGAGGGCCATTTTCCAGGCTCACAGGGTCGGAACCCCAAGGTAATTTTGCTCACGTCAAAGTACTAGGTAAGACCAACAATTTCCGCCAGGTCCCGTCCGCGACAGGATTTTTGCGACCTTTTAACCTTTATTTACTGGACTATTGAGAAACTTTTTATTATTATTTTTTAATAGTAGCACAATGCTTTAAAATGTAGCTAGGGTGATTCTCAATTAATCATGAGGAAAAAGTTAAGAAATCTTTAACTTTTTCATTGAGAAATATATTATATTTCAAAAATAATTTTTTCGGCAAACGGCTGTAAAGTTTAACTTTACTGCCGCTAGGGAGTTAGCTAAAGCCTCACTTTTTAGCCTGACAGCAAAAGTAACGCCATTTTTATTTTATATTACGGAGGCTGTAAAGTAGCATTTGTTATTTGTTAGTTTGTTATTTTTTCAAACATATTGTATAACCATGACAAATAAAAATAAGTTGATTCTCATATTATGAAGTTTTGAAAAGGCTGCTTTGATAAAAAAATTTTGTTCATACAAATTTAAATGTTTTTTTCTCTTTTTTGGAAGTAATTATGACGATACAAATTCATATTTATAAAAAGTTTGATGTATTAATTTCATATTTGTAAAAAATTTAAACGTTTGCCGAAAAAATAGTGTATTTAATTCGGAGCTAAAGTGACTTTTTGTGTTTTGTCTATAATTGTCAAACTGTAGACTCAACACAAAAAGTATCACTTTAGCTCCTAATTAAATAATGTACTATTTTTTTTGTCAAAATAAATATTCATACAAACCACGAGTAAAAGTAATTTCATTGTGCATGCAATGTTATTTTGTATCTCTTATTTCTCCTATATCTTATTTTTTAAGTATTTTGTGTCCGAAACAAAGTACCATTTTGATTTCTCAGATAAACAAAATAAAATATGTAACTGATGATAGAAGAAAAATTTCTATTATTCTAAATTTTTTTTGTGGCTTTCTTGCTTCAGGGCTGTAGGAGCTTTGGCGAACCACACCGAAGATATTCACCACAATATTCGGTATACTTAACATGTTAATTGTTTTTTTTAAGGTCGTGCATTAGATCAATTTCTCATTTTGAACGTAGTCTCCCTCGCAGTCATTCACTCTTTGGAGTTCTAAAGTACATTTATATATACTTTCGATCTTTTATCCTAGTTGAACCCAAAATAAAGGATTGGATTTTATGCTCAAATACAGATAAATGCGATTCGTCAGATTATATGTAAGGGTTTATATTTGTGACCCAAACATCTAAATAAGGTAGCCATTTTCTTACATACAATTGCTTATATTGAACATTTAGAATGATTAAATAACGAGCAGGTCTGAAAATACATATTCTGAAAAATGTATGGGGAAAGTAGTCTATCGAAGTGGCAAACAAACCCGGTACCATTGAGTTACAAGGCTAGAGCTTTAACAACTGAGTTAGAGAGGCAACAAGTTATTATTAAGATCAGTGTTTATGTTGAAAAGTTTTTTCTCAGCTTATAAATTGAAACCTCACTTTATGTATGAATATATATAATTTCTCCATATGTTGTAGAATTTCTCCATTCTCTTTAAACAATTCGAGATTTTGGAGTGTAAAAGTTACACAAAATCGAACAGTTACAAATATGTAAAATTTACTTAACGAAATAATTTATAGAGCTGTGTTGTTGTTGCCGTAAAAAAATTCAAACATTACACAAAAACCAACATTTTTCAAACTCAATAAAATATTGAGGCAAGAAATATATACATTCAAAAGGCAAGAAATATATACATTCATTACTAAAAAAACTTAAATCTGTCTGGAATTATTTTGAAATTAATAAAAGAAAAGAAATAAGTTTATTAAAAGACTTTCCGGTTTGTCCAATATAAAATGTTTTACATTTTCAAACTTTTTTTATAAAAATTGTTGTGTAACCATTACAATATGTGTCACAACAGCAAGAGATAGGTCCCACAACAATGTGCGTTCTGAGGGGTTGGTGGCATTTTTTTTAAATGATTGTGGATTGAAGGTGTCTGGAAGGTGGTTAGAAGGTGTCAACCTCATATTTTAAAGAGTCTATAATGAACATAATTCTTCATATTTTTCCAAATTTATCCCAAAATATTTTAAATAAATAAGGTTTTAAAAGTTTAGGAACAAATAGTAATTTGAAAATATTTTAGAACAGACAGTAATAAATTAAAAAGATAAATAATTACACTATTTTTTTTTTTTTTTTTTTTTTTATTAGACAATATTGATTATACATTGTATATTTGCTTTTATCAGAAAATGTTAAGTCTCTAAATAAATCTCTTAAATCTCTAAAACACATTAAATTGGTTGTCTAACTTTATTGGAGTGAGTTGAGTGGCCTAAGGGACCTGAATTCAAATCCTATCCTAGTAAAAGTGGTTTTAAGGAAAACATTAACAACCATCAACACGCCAGTTTTTCAATTAACCGATAATCAGCAAATATAGTTGATAAATTGGAAAAACTATGGGTTGATCCCCAATATAAAAACAAATCGATTAAATTAAGTCATCAAGTAAACTCGATCATAAAATTGAGTGAATTGATGAAATACAGGTGAGAGATACTTGAAGACAGTTTTCGTTCCTATATGGAACATATACGGTACAAAAAAAACTATATATAATTGATGGGCATCGTGAATATAATAATTTAATTAAAATATGAAATTATTTTATAAATTTTTAATAAATAAAATAATGAAATTACCCAGAGACGGATTTAAATCTGTAAATAGGCATTTTATAAACATTTCTAAACCAAGGGCGATGCTAAGAAAAATAAAAAACAAAATCCAAAGTTCACTGTATTTTTTTAAACAAAGTGAACTTAGAATTTTCTTTTTCTTTTTCAAATGATTAGTTTTGGCAAAACGAGGGTGTTGGTCTCACTCATAACCCACTCGCGATTATCAAAAATTAAATTAGTATGAACAAAATTTAATTACAATAAATTACAAACGAGCAGTATATGTAACTATTTAGCATTTGGTGGCGATCCCCATTTCCATTGTAATGCAGAAGAAACTTACAACAAAACAACCCACGTTTTAGCTAATACCAAATAGTCCGACCTCTTTTTTGCACGACATGGAACAACAGCATATTATTAGTTCTTAAAGATAAAACTACTATAGGTAATTGATGCTTCTTTCCAACAAAACCCTTCTTTAGATAACGTATGTTTCAATTACGACCAAACTTAAGCTTTACAAAGTTTTAATTAGATCGGTGGTGATCTGTGAGTTACAATCTGATCCTCTGCTCCACATCAAAGAAAACCATGATCGTTTCACAGTCTTAAATCAATTTAAACAATCGTTGTTTTCGAATATGTGGTTATTTAGTTATTTTGGTACAAAACTTTTGACTATATAACACCCTTTTCTTTCTTATTATTTTTTTAGCGTTTATTCAATGAAGCATGCAGGAACCATGGTGAAATTATAAGTTTACGGCGTAAATATCCTTCATTAAAACTTCACATTGGCCAATGATAACAACACCATCATAGTACACACCACCACCCATTAGAGAAATTGATATTCCATTTTCTTTTCGTGCACAACTTTTTGCTGAGAACTCTAAACTGTCAGTTTTCATAACTTGCCTTACTTTTTTTTTTTTTTTTTTAATAAAATGTGTTGTGTAATAGGGTTTAGAATATGTGTCACAACAACACATAAATACCTTTTAAGACCTAGGTCTAGACCTGGGTCCCACAACAACTGGCGTTCTAAGGTGTAGATTAACGCTTTTTTTAAACATCTGTGGGTTGAAGCCACCTGAGACTAAGTGTTCCGGCAAACTATTCCATTTGTACGCAGTTCGGACAAAGAAGTCTCTCTGCGATCTGCCAGTATGACAGCGCGGGATCTTTACCGTTTCACTGGTTGCGGCAGCCGATTGCCGAGTGGAACGGGGGTAAGAATAAGTTTGAGGCATGATGCCGCTGATTTCATCTGAGCACTGCTGATGACGATATTTGTAAAAAACAACGAGGTCAGCAACAGTGCGACGATGTTGTAGGGAATCAAGTTTTGATGTCAAAGTTCGATCACCTACAATTCGTATAGCTCGCTTTTGAACAGAGTCCAAGAGGGCCAAGATGGAAACAGAGGCAGCACCCCAAACTTGACAGCGGTACTCTATACAGGGACGAATATAGGACTTATAAACATGGAGCAATTGGTATGGAGTGAAAAATTTTTTGCATCTATTTAGGAGGCCGAGTTTTTTAGACGCGCTTTTTGCCATCGCCATTACATGATCGTTCCAGAGTAGGTCATTTGAAACTGTGACACCCAATAAACGAATGTTTTTACATTCACCTATTGGTTCATCACACATACTAAATAACTTAACTGAGTTTGCTTATGATGTCCAAATGATAGTAGAGAAATACATGAAGTTTTATTTGAAATAGTCATATATCTGCTTAAAATCGACAAAAATCTGGAAGATGAGTAGCTTGCATTCTAGCTTATCATTTAAAAATTTCTAATTTAAAAGATTTATGTATAACGAAATTCAGTCAATTATTTCATTTTTGCTAGCACAGATCTTACTGGATGTACAGCTTTCCACATCATAAACAAAATTAGTTGAGTAAATTGCCAATCACTAAAAGGAATATATCTTTTAAATAATCCAATACCATCTTAAAACTCTTTTCAAAAGTAACAAATCGGTTAAAAGTTTAATAAAATTAGTAAGATTGCTGTTGGCATTTTTTTTATTTATAGCAAAATCAACTGCAGGGAGGGATCTGAAATGTTGTCAGTAGAAAGCCATTGACGGCTTCAACAACACCTCGGTGCCCGAGTTTTAAAATTTTTATCAGTTTTTTAAATAAATAATTTAATTTTTTTAAGGGTTTGCACGCAAATGTTGATAAATGTTTTTATTTTTTTTAATTCAAATGTAGATAGAAATATAGAAAATCGAATTAAGAGGCCGATAAAATAAGAAATTTGAATCCAACCTTTTACGATTACCTTGAAACTTTGGTAATCGATAGTATAATAAAAAAAATTAATACGCTTTTTTATTTATTTTTTCACTAGTTTTGACACAGGGTGCGCCGATATTTGTTAAAAAATAGTGACATGCAGAGATTAAAGATAAATTGTTGTCGAACGGGTTAACCGGTTTTAATAATTATTCTTTTGTTTGAAAGGTGAAGATTTACAAAAATATTACATTGACAAACAACATTTTTATTTTTAGATGATTTGTTTTAATTTTATTTTTTCAAACACTGCGATTATAAAAAGAACCTTTGTTTTCTTCCAATTATTATTATCAACTTTTTTTGTATGTTTATTCCATAATAATTATATGTATTATTATATTGTTTTCAAACCAATAGATTAATGAACTTAACCTATTGTCTTATGAACATTTTCCTGTAGAAAATGATCATTATTCAATTATTATGATTCAATTGGTCAAATTGTTTTGATTGTATTAAACTTATTTTTCAAATTATAATCACAATGGCTTTGCTACGGTTTGTTCAAAAATCAAATTTTAAGTTAAATTCTCTTATTTCTTTTAAAAAATTTTTTATTGTTTATAGCCAATTATTGTTTATTTTATTATTATTTATCCAACGTTTCGAATAAATTTCTTATTCATTTCAAAGGGTTTTTTACTATGAATACTATGAATTTTACTATGAATGTTTACAATGAATAAGAAATTTATTCGAAACGTTGGGTAAATAATAACAAAATAGACAATAATTGGCTATAAATAATAAAAATTTTTTTAATTCAATTAAGCCAAATAAAAACATTATGTTACTTCTTTTAGTTGAATTTGGTTGATTGTATGGAATGGGGTTTTTTTATCATCAGGGTTTTTGTTAATCAGAAATTTTATTTAAAGATTTATTGTTTTAACTGTAGAAAACGTTTCTATTTTATATAATACATAATTCTTTGTGAGAGAATAAGGTAATGTAATCAATTCGTGTTTAATGTACTTTATTCTCTCGCAAATTAAAAATTTTCGCTCGAGCCTTGCTCGAATTTTAAACGTTTCCTTAAGAATAAACTAATACATTGAACACTTATTGGTTAAACTACTATTTTTCTTTCATTTTTTCTTGTTTTAAAGATTTATTATTTACCCAAAACATACTCAAATTACAGAGTATTACAGAATTACAGAATATTATAGAATAGAGATTTATAAAAAAATGTTTAAGTTTTATTTTTCAAGGATGGCGAAATTCAAAAGTATCACCTTTTTTTTGTTTTCTACAAATTTAGTCTATTACCCAAGACACTAAGAAATTAATTAAAATAAACCCCATTAAACGCTAAACCAGTAGCAATGAAACAGTGTAGACATTTTGTATGGCGAGTATGATGGTTTTAGTGTAATGTCCGATTTTTAGTCGGTAAACTTATCCTTAACCCTAACTTAACGTAAAGTAGATATGTGTGAAAATGTTCTAGATCATTTATAGTCGATAATGTAAACTTAAAGTAAAGTTCAGCTCGTTTTATCTTAAAGATTTGGTTAAGATGGAAAACGTGTTCTAGACAAAGTTGTGAAAACTCAACCATTTTTGATTTTCCTGAAACTTGACATGTAAGTAGTATGGACAAAATAAAAAATACTACTTATTTTAAAATTTTTTTAAAGTGCATAGTTTGAGCATAGGGGGCACCCCAACCTGCATGAAAAATGAAAATTCTGCCAATCCGATGTAACTTTGAAATTGAATTGCTCAAGAACGGCTATACCGATTTCATCAAATTTTTTTTTGTTTGATAGATGAGTAGTTAGTCCTTTGTAAAAAAATTAATGAATTGTTTTTATAATTATTTTTTAAATACTAATATTAAAAAAACTTTTTTAAAGATGGCGCTAGGGTCGAAGAGCAATTGGAATTTAATTAATTTTTTTTCTGAAAATAGTTCTATTCTTACCCTAAAATATATCAAAATAACTCGGAGGCGTTAATTTTTGTTCTTGAGATATTTAATTTTAAAGATTTTCGGTACGACTGAAATTCGAATTTTTCTTCATTTTTTCAAACAACTTCCATTAACAAAAAACTTTAAAATCAATTAAACTTTAACTTTTTTTTTTAAATATAGCTCTAACCTTACTTTGAAATATATCAAATTTACAAAGAGGCGTTAATTCGTGTTCTTGAGATATTTAATTTTAAAGATTTTTAGTCCGATTAAAATTCTAATTGTTCATTATTTTTTCGAACAATTTATATCATCAAAAAATTTTAACCACTGAAGTTCGAGAAAATAATGAACAATTAGAATTTTAATCGGAATAAACATCTTTAAAATTAAATATCTCAAGAACACGAATTAACGCCTCTTTGTAAATTTGATATATTTTAAAGTAAGGTTAGAGCTATATTTAAAAAAAAAAAGTTAAAATTTAATTGATTTTAAAATTTTTTGTTAATGGAAGTTGTTTGATAAAATGAAGAAAAATTCGAATTACAGTCGTACTAAAAATCTTTAAAATTAAATATCTCAAGAACAAAAATTAACGCATCTGAGTTAATTTGATATATTTTAGAGTAAGGATAGAACTATTTTCAGAAAAAAAATTAATTAAATTCCAATTGATCTTCGACCCTAGCGACATCTTTAAAAAAGTTTTTTTTAATATTTTTATTTAAAAAGTAATTATAAAAACAGTTAATTAATTTTTTTTCAAAGGACTAACTAACCATCTATCTAACAAAAAAAAGTTTGATGAAATCGGTATAGCCGTTCTTGAGCAATTCAATTTCAAAGTTACATCGGATTGGCAGAATTTTCATTTTTCATGCATGTTGGGGTGCCCTCTATGCTCAAACTAAGCACTTTAACAAAATTTTAAAATAAGTTGTGTTTTTTATTTTGTCCATACTACTTACATGTCAAGTTTCAGGAAAATCAACATTCACATGTTGCATTGATGAAAGAAAACTATTACAGCAATGGATGTTGCTATGAATTAAAACGTCAAGCCGTACTTTATATGACGTTGGAAGACAACATTCATCAGGGAAATAAATGTAAGCTCATTTTATATATTTTGATTTGTATAATTTTTGATTTTGTTTTCGATCAAATTATTTTCATGTTAGTAAATTAATAGCATTTTTCTGTAATTCAGAGTGTAAGAGATTTCCAAGTGATCATTTGGTTTGTGTATAAATTCAGTGGTTCAGTTTTCATAGTAGTTTTTGAGCTATTCGGTGTAAATTATAATTATAGTTTTCAATAAAAGTTGAAATCCTAATATCATGTTAGAGAGGTCTATTTTCTAAAATCTGAAGTTTTCTAAGCACTTTGCAAATTTTAAAAACGCATCTCGTGAAGTCGAAAATTCGTTGAGAAATTTAATTTTGCAACTAAGGAATTTTCGCAGTTTTTTTGAACCACTGTCATTGTTGTTAATATTGAATATGGGTATAGGCAACAAAAATGCTATAGCTGATTTCAATTTCCGTCAAGCAGATTGTTAGTTAACAACTTTTTTTTAATGCATTAGTGCAAAATGGAATTGTGCAAAAACTATCAGGCCTAATGAAACGTTCTAAAGCTTATTTTATTTGTTGAGGTTTCAGCTACAAGATAGAAGGGTCAATTATGTTATAAACAATTATTTGCAAGTAACTAAATTCAATTGAAAAATATCGATTTTTAGACATTTTTTCGGAAAAATTTGCAACAAAACAAATTATTTTTGTTTTTTTTTATTTTAAGTTATAGAAAAACATTTAAGGAACAAAAAGTTTCCATGACACCAGCATCCTAAAGTGCACCATTTACGAGTTATATCGCTTACAAGGAAGCAAAAAGAAATTTCTCAGCGCACTTTGTTGAATAACTCCAGTCCCCAGGCGCCGGGTGAGTGGACTCTGCATGTCCATTATGTGAGTACCCTTCCCCAGAGATTAAAAAAAATTTCTGACCTGCTACCGACAACAATACGTTTACAATCCGTAATTTTATTGGCCTACCAATGAAATTCTCTAAAATTTATTGACATCATTCAAATTTTTAATATTTGTGAATATTAGAAGATTTACTTTTTGTTGTGGAGATTTACTTTCTTTTGTCACTCATGCAGTGCCGGATCAAGCTATTTCAGCGCTGGGTGCAGATTAGGTAAATGGCGCCCACAAATTAAATTATATTGTAGAAAATATATTCAAAAATCAATGCAATACTTGTTTTAATACGAAGTGTTGTGTAATAGAAATTAGAATATGTTTCACTGTCACACCAACACATAGAGAGCTTTTAAGATCTAGAACATGCGTTCAAGTATTAAACGCTTTTTATAATTGGATCAACATTTTCTTTTATGGTTTTTCAAATGTCGGATATTTAGACAATAAATCTTTTCATATAATAAAATATGATATACGCCAAAATTTCATGATAATATGTTGAAAATAGAAACAAAATAAAAAATTTATTTTTTTTAAATTTGAAAAACATAATTAAAGCTAGGTTACTAATAATCTAGCTGATGGAATACTCCTCATTCATGTGACGTACTCCCGTAGTCAATGCTTAAAGTTCACAAATAGAGTTAGGTATATATAGAGGCCTATCTTCTAGCAAGCAATTGCACAGTAAATAAAAATTTATTTTAATAAATAAAAAATGTTATACGAATTTATTTCAAATATTGTAACGATTATGGAGTGCGATGTTAAAAAATCTATTGATAGTTTTCTTACTGGAAAATGGTTCTGCTAACGCAATACAAACTGAATAACACCTAAATAAGTTTCTGAAGATAAAAGCAGAATTAAATAATTTTATCTAATACGAAAATAAAATAAAAACTACATAGTCTATGATGGAGTAGGTAAATAAACAAATTAAAAATTGTAGATTTCACACCTAGGTGCGATGTTTCGAAGATTGTGCTATGTTTTTTGCTATTTAATTTTTGACTAGCATAAAAAAGGTTGCGCTGGCAATATATTAGTTCAAAATAAACGATACAGTTAGTTGGACATTAACGGTGACAGAAGTTATTGATAATATGGCAGTGATACGGTATAATTATATGAGATAGTCATAAATAATTTACACAATGTGAAAAAAATAATAGTAAACTGATTAAGAAAGAGGAATAAGATAAATGGACGAATAATATTTATAACGTAAAGAAAATCCATTGTTTAAGTTTATCTAGAAGTCGAACCGAATATAAGCAATGGCCGAGTTGCTCTACGTAGTTGAAGTAGTCAATTTCAATTTCAATTTGAGTTTGTTCAATTTCAAATTTGAGTTTGTTTGTTTTCGCATTACTGTGGTTTTCGTATGTATGTTTTTCATTGATATTTCTCTATGAATTAAAATGGCAAAATTATCTATCAGCTATGAGAACATAAGAGGATTGAATATAAACCTTAATTCAGTCCATCTTTTTCTTGAAACTATGAAACCTGATATTTTATTTTTAACGGAAACGATTATCAGTGCGCGTGCTGTGACCTTAGATAAAAACAGATACCTTTGTCCCAACTATGAACTTGAATCCTCTTTCTACATTAAGCATGGAGTTTGTGCTTATATTAGGGATACTATACCATATGTGAGATTAAATAAATTTGAATTAAATGCAAAATTTCACAATATGGTGTCACTAAAAATTAGTTGCCCAAGTCAAACGCTGTTTGTCTTTGGACTTTACCGTTCACCTAATTCACCTGAGAACTCTAATTTATTTCATGACTTATCTGAGAAGATAGATAGGTTGGTTGAGTATCCTAATGCAAAGTTTATAGTTCTTGGAGATTTTAATGTCCACAATAAAGAATGGCTTACACACAGCTCTAAAGCTGACGAGGTTGGTAGACAGGCTGAGTTGTTTGCTCTTTATCACAATTTTACTCAAATAATAGACCTGCCAACCAGAGTTCCTGACATTCCTGGTCAAAGTAGTAATTTACTTGATTTATTTTTGACAAACGATCCATATCTGGTTCAATTTAAAATATCAGAACCATTGGGTGGTTCAGATCATAATTTGATCTCCACACAACTAAATATACAAATTCCAAAACAATTTAAAGCGAATCCTCGCAATGTTTGGGATTACAAAGCTGCGGATTGGCAAGGACTAAAAAGTTTTTTTTAGATGTTTTCCTTGGAAACGCTATTGCCTTACCGGCCAAGACCCAGACATAGCTGCATCAAATTTTTCTGAAACTGTAATTGATGGTATGCACAGATTTATTCCTAATAAATTGATCATTCCGAAAACTGATCTATGGTTTTCTAGTAAATGCAAAAAAGCTATAAAAGTTAAAAAAAAGGCTTTTCGAAAGTTTAATCAAAACAAAACCGATGGAAACCTTGGACAGTACCGTAAAGAGAGAAATTTATGTCGTAAGTTAATAGATGAAGAGAAACATCTATTTAATAGGAAAAAAGCATCTAAATTCGCAGAACATCCGACTGGTTCACGCAATTTCTATAAAGCCGCAAAGGCTGTCCAAAGCAACTTTTGTAAATCTTCCCTACCGCCTCTTGTTAATAGAGATGTACCTATCATTGATCCAAAAGAGAAAGCTAATTTGCTTGGGCATTATTTCTATTTAAATTCTACTTTAAAAGAACCTAATTTCCAACCTAAACCTATTTCTAAAGTTTCTTATAAAATGAGGCGGATAATTTTTCGGAAAAACATTGTTTGAAAAATGCTTTTAAAAATCAATACCAACAGGCCCTGATTTTATTCCTCCGATTATACTTAAAACATTTGCTAGGGAGCTAGCACCAATCCTCACAAAAATCTTCTATTTGTCATATAAGAAAGGAATTTTTCCTGAAATTTGGAAAATGGCTAGTGTACAGCCAGTTTCAAAAAAGGGCAGTAAGACTGATCCTACGAATTACAGACCCATTTCAATTTTATCGGTAGTTGCTAAAATTTTTGAGAAATATGTCAATTTTAATTTAATGAGCTTCTTAGAGTCTTCCAAATTAATTAATGAGAGACAATATGGATTTCGAAAAGGAAGAGCGACGGGAGATTTGCTGTCTTTTGTCACTCATATCTGGAACAAGTCGCTTGAAAACTTTGGAGAAACATTCGGTGTTGCTCTTGATATTTCCAAGGCATTTGACAAAGTTTGGCATAACAACCTTATATGCAAATTGAGATCCTATGGTTTAGACGAGCAGCTTATATCTTGGACACAGAGCTTTATATCTGATCGAAAATTTCGGGTCAATGTTGACGGTGTATCATCCAATACTTTTTCAATTAATGCAGGAGTTCCTCAGGGTTCCGCTTTGTCACCAACTCTTTTTCTTATCTATATTAATGATTTGTTGGACTCAACGGTTCATCCTATACATAGTTTTGCTGATGATAGCACGCTTCATGCGTCTCATGAAGCACCTAAACTATATACACCCTTAGCGCTTAGTGAGTGTAGGTCAAAATTGATAGATTCCCTTAACACTGATCTTAAAACAATTATAGATTGGGGTAGTGCTAACAGTGTTGAATTCAATACAAGCAAAACACAGGTTTGTCATTTTTCTAGGATAACGACACCCAATCCTTTTCCATTAACGTTTGGCCCCAATAATCTTTTAGAGAATGAGTCTGTCAGACTTCTAGGAGTTGAGATTGAAAATAATATGAAGTGGAATTCTCATATTTTTAATCTGGCTAAGAATGCTGTTCAAAAGTTAGGATTTTTGGGGCGACGTCGTAAGTTTTTCGATAGCGAACAACTTCTTTTAGTTTATAAATCTTTTATACGTCCCTGCATGGAATATTGTTCTCACATATGAGGTGGAGCTTACTTGAGTAGTCTCAACTGCTTTGATTCTGTACAGCGTAGAGCTATTAAGCTCATTGGTAACCCAAGTCTTACTAACGGTCTTGATTCCTTGCAGCACAGAAGAAATGTTGCTGATTTGACTATATTTTATAAATATATTATGGATGAACGAGCTTCTGAAGAGATCAAATCGATTTTACCTAAATCAGCAAACCTTTTGCGTCACACCAGAGCAAACGTAGCAGTGCATCCCTTTACCGTTCAAATAATTAGGTGTAGAACTGTTGCCTTCCAACGTGACTTTTTCAACAGAGTCTCTCATCTTTGGAATGCCTTACCTTCCTGGGTTTTCCCTGATGAATTTAATCCTCAAGGCTTTAAAGTTAACGTTCATAAATTTCTCAGAGAATCTTAATTTGCATTCCATTCTTATCCCTAGTTGGCATGGTATCTTCGGATATTCAGAGACGTTAATTTATAATTTATTATAATTAACACTAAACATGCCTAACTTTGAATAAAAAAAAAAAAAAAAACGTTACAATATAATAAAGAAAATTAAAAAAAATTATGAATAAATGTGAAAATAAAAATAACATTAATTTGTAAGAAAGAATAATTATAATATGAAAATCAAAAATACTATAACATTCATATATACAAATAAAATTGTATTAAATTAAGAATCACATATATGTTCACTTTTATGGTTTTATTTTCAGAAAACTCTTTTATTGCCGGTTCGTATTTTCATAAATAAGAAATTTCAGATTCAATTGAATATAAGAGAAAAGGCAACTAACCTCTCCCGGCACATGCTCCATCACCTGGTGTAATTTAGAAAAGCTCCTTTCAGCGGGAGCTACTGTTAATGACAGTATCTTGGCTTTAAATAAATTCGGAAAATATCTTGCATGTTTTGCAAATATAGAAGGTGTAAAATTTTCTATAGAAGTTTCAAATATTTTAAAATCTAATCCCTATCTTAGTTTTTTAATTCAAATATGTTATAAAAAAAGCCATATCTATCATTGTGCACTTGTCATCCGCAAAAATAAATCGTTCTAATGAATTAATAGCAATACCAATAGAAGATATAACTTTGAGATTAGAAACCTTCTTGAGGGTCTTGATAAAATGGGTTGTATCCGTTCTAATATGATTGCTTGGTTTGGGCAGGTTCTAAGAGCCGATTCACAGTCTGGAATGATTAGAAAAATGTACGTTAGTACCCCAGGGAGTGGGCAACCGCGAGGTAGACCACGACTTCAATGGGAGACTGACGTAATAAACCTTAAAAAAATCGGCTGCCATGGTAATTATGTCGCTGTTGCGAATGACCGTGGTGAATATTCAAAGCTGATTAGCCTGGCAACGCTCCTACATGGAGCATGAACGCCGTTAAAAAAAAAATCAATAGAAGAAAAAGAAATTTTGTGAAGGATCCTGGATCCTGGATCTTATATTATATTATCTTGTGTTTCATTTTCAAAACTTTTCCCTGTACGATGAATTCGTATTTGATTTGGATGCGGAATATTCGAATCGCTCTCTATGAAACCCGTCAGCTTTTACATACATTCAATAAAATACATTCAATTACATTCAAGTTCAGACTTTGTATCATTTTAGAAACAAAATTAATTTTGGAGAGAAGATCGTTTCACAAAATTAAACTGCAAAGGTATTTAAAGCAGCATTATCTTCGCTAAACATTTTGCTCCAAATTTTGTTGTATAGTATTGCGTGTCTGGTCTAAAGGAATTTCAATTAAAGTGTTTTAAAATTCTATGGTTTAAAATCTAAGAGGTCTTACAGCTGATTTTCAGTTTTCCCAACAAGTTTCATTACTGGCCTTAAACTAAGCTTTTCATTTGCTGCCTAAAAAGTTCAAAACGATACGACAAACGAATTTCGAAAAAATATGCGGTAGTTGAAAAAAATTAAATAAAGTTGAAAAAATTAAGAGTTTCTCCAGAAGATGACGCCGCATAATTTATAAAAATAATTTATAGAAAAAGGAAAACTGCAGAAAAAGGAAAACTGCATATAAAATTGAGAGTACTGTTGGATGAATAGAGTTCATTGGACAGCTCCCGTATGATATCACCTTGGCTGGTAATATCTCACTGCTATTGCCAGTGGTATCTAATATTTCACATTGAAACGTATGTCAATAGCAGCGACAAGAGTACACGGGGCTGTCACGCCTGTAGAACAAAAAAATTAAAACAAATATGCAAAAATAAATTTTTGTTTTTAATTTATTAAAAACCAAAATGAAAAACTAATCGAATTTAAAACAAAACTCAATTTTGGCGCCTTTTGTGTTGGCGCCGGGTGCGGTCGCTCCATTGCACCCATGGTACATCCGGCCCTGCACTCATGTCTGGAATAAATCTCTTGAGAGCCATGGTGAAACTTTTGGTGTTGCTCTTGATATATCTAAAGCATTTGACAAAGTATGGCACAACGATCTTATTTGCAAATTAAGATGCTATGGTGTTGACGACCAACTTATTACTTGGGTACAGAGCTTTATTTCTGAACGAAAATTTCGGGTCAATGTTGATGGTGTCTCATCAGATGTTTTTTCAACTAATGCAGGCGTTCCCCAGTGTTCTGCTTTGTCACCAACTCTCTTTCTTATTTAAATTAATGATTTCTTGAATTCAACTGTTAATTCAACTCATAGTTTTGCTGATGATAGCACACTTCATGCATCACATGAACTGTCTAATATACATTCAGCATCAGCGCTTAATCACTGTATAGGTCAAATTTGAAAAATTCATTAAACGATGATCTAACGACTATCATAGATTGGGGTTTGGCTAGTAGTGTTGAATTTAATACATAACACAGGTTTGCCATTTTTCTAGATTGTCCACACCTAATCCGTTTCCATTAAAGTTTCCAAAAATCTTGTGGAGAAAGAATCTGTAAAACTTCTAACAGTAGAAGTTGAAAAAAATACGAAATGGAATTCTCATATTTTTAGCCTAGCTAAGAACGCCGTTCGAAAATTTGGCTTTTTGGGACGATGTCGTATCGTAAGTTTTTCAATAGTGAACAACTTCTTTTAATATATAAATCATTTATACGTCCCTGTATGGAGTACTGTTCTCACATCTGGGGCATATGTTAGTAGTTTAAAGTGTCTTGACTCTGCTCAACGTAGAGCTGTCAAATTTATTGGCAACTCAATTCTAACTTATGAGCTTAATTCCTTGCAGCACAGAAGAAATGTTGCTGATCTGACAGTTTTCTATAAATATGTTATAGATGAACGAACTTCCAATGAGATCAAATCAATTTTACCTGAACTAGTAAACCTATCCCTTAACACCAGAGCAAATGTTGTAGCCTATCCTTTTACGGTTCATATAAAAAGGTGCAAGACTGTTGCTTTTCAGCGTGACTTTTTCAACAGAGTCTCTCATCTTTGGCCTTACATTGGCCATATGCCTTACATTTATGGGTTTTCCCTGATATCTTTAATCCTCAAAATTTCAAAATTAGCGTCCATAAATTTCTTAAAGAAACTGAATAAATTTTCAAACTTAATCCTAATCCTCAGTTGGGCTTGGTATCTTCGGATATTCAGAAACGTTAATTTATAATTTATTATAATTAACACTAAAAATGCCTTACTTTGAATAAAAAAAAATAAATAAATAAAAAATTTATAAATAAATGGAAAATGGCAAAAATTTTTCTAAACGAATTCCTCTCGTTCGGTGATAAATTCTCATAATTATTTGGAAAATTCCTCAAGCAAGTGGTATTGATAATAGCTAATCGTGCTATTATCAATATACATAATTGCTTTCCAAATTTTTGGCAAAAAATTATTTCGAATTATTACCGCCCTTGGGCAATTACTACTGATAATTTCAAAAAATTGAAACTAATAAACTATGTTTATTTATTTAATTATTTTTGTAATATTTTTAAAGAATATTGATAACTTTTTTGTTCATTTTTTTTTCAAATTGTAAAATTTTCAATTTCTTTAGTGAACTTGGTGAATAGGGTTGTATATTTCTTCGTTTTTATATTGATTTTATTTTACTCGCTTCTGCGACCTTGCAGACCTTCTATCAAAGATACAATTTTTTCGATTCCACAAACTTTCGCCTTTTTAATAATCATTGCATCATAAATCACTTCCCGGTTAAAAGATTTGCAATCAGTAACTGAATTTTTATTAATGCCACATCGTATTGCAATCACAAATAATGACACGTGATCTACCTAAAGAATAATAAATGCAAGAATTTGCCGTAATTGCAAATCTGAGTTTGAAAAATATGTGCCAGTCCTAAGACTAACTTTGTTTTCAATGACTAATTTTACCACCACAATGCCAGATCGATACTAACAAAAAATTTTAAATTAACAAAGTAACACTACATAATTTAAATACTACATAATTTTAAATAATCAGCTTCCGTAGGAATTAGATTCCAAGCCTAAAGATGTATGAGGAGTTCATTTGTTGTACACAAATTGTGAATTTCAATTAAATTAATAAACTTTGTTTGGAAATTAGATGCCATGTTGATTAATAACAAAATTGAAATGGATTATTATTAAACCAAGGCCTACTTATTTAATTTATTTTATATTTATTATAAAAATTTTGCAAAATACTCAAAGGATCCAAGGTAAAATTGAAAGTTTTATCCCTTATAACTTTTGGCCCCCGCATTTCCGCAATTTTTTTCATAATTATGGTGCAGAAGGTCTATTCTTTCTATTTCTCTAAAAAAATCGTTATTCTGAAAACCGGGCTAAAATAGGATTGTACCGTTAAATGAAAATACAAAATGTCTAAAAATTTAAAATTATTTAGATTATTAGAATATTTAAAGACGACGTAGAAAATTAAATTGGTAGAAGCAGTAAACTATTCTAACAAAAAGTTGTCGCTTACTACTCATATCATGCTAGTAATGAATATGAAGGTTAAAACTTGTCAAACAATAGTTGGGATTATAAGAGTATCACTTCGCATACCTTACTAACATGGTATATTATACTAGTTTTTTTTAGTAATCATACTAAAATATGGAAAACATGTTAGAACAAAATATTTAAAAAAGCACCAATGTAAATTCGGGCCTATCCAACGTATCAGAATCTGATGATGAAGACAGCTAAACTATTTTTGATAATCATTTTTATTTATGAGAATAATTTATTGATAAATTTAATGAAATTAATAATTTCAAATTAAAGTTATTTTATAAAAATATATTTTGAATTTAAAATTGAAAGAAAAAATTGACAGCTAATAGAAAATTCAAAGAAAAGGCTTGACACTCATAAAAAAGTGCTATAAAAGAAAAATACAACCAATTTCATCCGCGTTCATACAATCGACTAATAGTAGTTTAATCAATGAGTGAATAATGAAGTAGTTTATTCTCAAGCAAAAGTTTAAAATTTGAGCGAGGCACGAGCGAGAATTTTAATTTGCGAGAGAATAAAATTCATTATTCACGAATCGATTACAATACTTTATTCTCTGACAAAGATTTTATTATAAAAAAGAATTGTGTATTATAAAAAATAAAAACATTTTCTTCAATTAAAACAATAAATCTTTATTGTTTTAATTGATAAATCAAATTTCTTAATAAAAAAACCCTGATGATAAAAAACGCCCTTCTCATACAATCAACCAAGTTCAACTAAACGAAATAAGAGAATTTAAATTAAAATTTGATTTTTGAACAAAACTTATCAAAGCAATTGTGATTATAATTTCAAAATAATTTTAATGAAATCAAAACAATTTGACCAATTGGAATCATACCAATTGAATACAATTTTCATTAGGCAATAGGTTAAGTTCATTAAAAACATACAAATAAAGCTGATATAATTAAATGGAAGAGAATAAAAATAAAATTATCGGTTGAAGTAATAACTTTATTCTCGGATTTTTTTCTATCCATCGTTGAAACATCCATACAGGGCTATAAGATTTTTATGTGTTTCGAAAGGATATAAAAATGAAAAAGGAAATACGTCTGGCTTTAACAACACTGAGAAAAAAACCAACATGAAATCAAAAAAAAAACATTTTAATTCAAAAATAAATATATATGAAATCATACTAAACGTGGAAATTGTAGTTTCAAAATAGTTATTTATTTATCTAGAACGAAAAGTGAAACTTTAAAGTACGAGCTAGTTGTTTACGAAATTACTAGTAAGTACCTTTAAAAACACTTTTCATTTGAGGTAAATACAAAATTTTATTTCATACTGGAAATTTATTAAAATAAAAAGAAATGAGTTTTAAATTTTGCTCAAAAAGTTGAACTTTAACGTCCTAGGACTTTATAAAATTTTATAAAGTCCTAGGACGTTAAAGTTCAACGTTTATGGTACAAAAAGTTGAACTTTAACGTCCTAAGACTTTATAAAATTTTATAAAGTCCTAGGACATTAAAGTTCAACTTTTTGTACCATAAATAATCCGAAAAATGTCGTTTTAGATATAAGAATGAAATAAAATTAGATTTTTATTTTAAATCACATTTTTTTTTAAATATTTAAAGTAGCTCAGTTTTAAAACAAAAACTTATCATTTATATTTATTAAATTGGTACATTTTAATTTAAAATTGAAAAATGCGGGACATCCAAATGGGATATTTTTGATTTCGGTCAATAATCTCGTTTACGAATTAAAAAAACTGTTTTGAAATGAATAATGAAATTTAAATTTAATGCAGCATACAGTTTAATACATGATATTATGTATTATACAGATATAATACAAAATATATATAATGCTAAATAAAACATATTGTAAAATTTTTTTCACTAATAACTCTTAGACTTAAAAATCCAGTGCTGTAACTGTATATTCCGATTTTATTATAACACATTTTGGTTGAGAAAGTGATGTATTTGAAAAAAATTAAAGTGTTGGACCAAGCATCACCATATAAGTTCACTGAAACTATCTGTATCATACTAGAAAATAAACAAATTGTATTAAAAAAAATAAATCAACAAACCCATTGATGTCTAAAGATCACAAATCTGCTCGAAATTCAGTCCAAAAAAGAAATGGTATTGATGATTTGTAATCAGCTGTAGGCTCCGCTGAATGATCCCAATACCTAAGGAAAGAATAGTATCAAATCAATTTCAAACCATCATTATGATAAACATGATATGTTACCTTTGAGAAAAGAATCTTGCTCGATTTGGAAAGCTTCTTCAATAATTATTTTAATGTGATGATGAATACAGATGTTTGAGATGAAAAATAGTTTTTAATTTTATAATTGTATTCACAAAATAAAGTTTTCTCCAAAACTAATATATTGGCACCATCGATAACATAATAATATTAAATTTTAGATTTTGAACTGTCAAAAAGTAAAATGATCTTTTCAATCCAACAAGATCCAATTTTGTTTGTAAACTGTAAATTTTTAATTCAATAGTTTTTTTGGAACCAATTTCCATTTAAGTTGAACAGTTTTAGATTTAAAGTGTAACAATATTGAATATAAAAGAAACACCTTAAATACAAAATTAAATGATTTAGTTTTAAAATTTTCTACTATAACTTCGAAAAGGCTTTTGAATCTGAACCGTTTCATTATTGATTTAAAAATTTTAGCTTTAGATTACGCAAAACGTATGGCTTTCTAATTTAAACATGATCTGAGATCTCATTAGATTATAAAGTGTGTTTTTTTTCTCAGTAAATTTGTCAGAAATTGTTAATAATAATTAAAATAGTATATATTCCTACAAGAGATGAAAACATTGTTTTCATCTCTTGTAGGAGTAAACGCAGAGTAAACATTTGTTCACGAGACGCGCTAGCGTCGAGTGAGACATGTTTACGAACGAAAAACGTTTTTATCTCGCGTAAAAATGCAATTTTTTCTCTGATAGTTTATATATATAAAATCGATATTTATTATAAATTATTAAATTAAAAATCGACAACATAACTTTAATAATTCATATTCTATTTTTTAATGGTTGGGTTGTTTATAAAACTTTGTAAAATCATATGAGAAACCATATCAACTACAATTTGTTATTCTTTTTACACTATGGTGGTAAAAGAATCCATTTTCACAGGGCATTAAGTGTGATGAAAATAGACTTTTCATTTGCTATCATAGAAAAAATTATTTACTAAATAAAATTTTTTATTTTTTTTCAGGTAATAAATCATCAGGATAAATCATTTAATCATTCAGTAGTCAAATGGTTCGGCAAGTAGACTTAAATTGGTAATAGTTGTACATAATTTATAGATATATGTATATCGAGAAATAATTATAGATATATATGATTTAAGGTAATAATTTTCTTAGTAGAGCTTTTATTTTGAAAACGTTCGATGTACGATGATTTTTATGGAAAAAATATTCATTAATAATAGTCTCATGCTTATGTTAGTGTGAAGATGTTGAAAGTAAATCACAATCTTCGGTCGTTTGAATCTCCAATTCTTATTCTCAATGAAAACCAGTTTTCAATGAGTAATGCACAGAATATGTTTCAATATTTAGTACAGATGTTAAAATAAAAAAATTTTCAATATATTAGATTCACAATTAGTAAAGCATAATTAATTTGATGTAAAAACACATGTGAATTTTTTATATACGAAACTTTAAAAAATCGTATAAAAATCCATATGGAATCTCTCACTTTTTGTTTTTCAGTTTCATAGCTGCATGTGTTTACTTTAATATTTGTGAAGAACAAAAAAAAGAAAGGACGATTTTTAAGATATGAGCTTTGAAGTAAACCAAGCTTTAACGCGTCGCCTAGCGGAAAAGAGAAAAGTAATTAATTTCCAACTTACACAATTTGATTATTCAACTATTTTTCTCTTTATTTGCAAAAATATACGTAAATCGCATGAAATTTGTGGCACCTGTTAACAAAATATTGACACATAATTAACACTAAACATGCATAACTTAGAATAAAAAAAAACGGGATGTTTTCTAATTTCTTTTAAAATCGTTTTTATATCTAATAGACTAAGAGCCCGCGACGGCCAGATTTTTGTTATTTTATAAAAGCTGAAAGTTTTTCTGCGCATACCCCCGACTCACGTAGGAACGATTAACGACATATGAAGTTTGAATCATAGTGGCTTTGGCAGGGAGCAGGTTCCAAAGGGGCCTCCAAAGTTTCGTGAAAGTATAAAAGCTAATTTTTTTATATATTATTCGGTATAGTATTAGAAGTCACGTCACCCAATGCCAGACACTTACTATCGTGGAAACCCCCTGCCAGACACACTTAAACTTTAAAGTTTAAGGGTGTCTGGTAGGGGGTTTCCACGATAGTAAGTGTCTGGCATTGGGTGACGTGACTTCTAATACTATCCCGAATAATATATAAAAAAATTAGCTTTTATACTTTCACGAAACTTTGGAGGCCCCTTTGGAACCTGCTCCCTGCCAAAGCCACTATGATTCAAACTTCATATGTCGTTAATCGTTCCTACGTGAGTCGGGGGTATGCGCAGAGAAACTTTCAGCTTTTATAAAATGACGAAGGTCTGGCCGTCGCGGGCTCTCAGTCTATAAGAGACTAAAAGCAATGACTTATTAGAGCACGAGACCTGGAGATTGATGGAATTATAGTGGAGTGTGGGGAAAATACTATAATATTAGGATTAAGTTAGTGCAATCTTAAATTCATTTTTTTTTGTGTTGGCAACAGAAATTTTATAAAAATAGATTTAAATAGCAAAATATACTGGATGGTCATTTTGTTGCGTTTCTCATTAGTGAATTACTTCGGTCTGAAAGACCTAAGTATTACATTCATGAGCCAAAGTGAAATTCTTACCCCCACTTTTTTTGGCATTTCTCGACGTTTTAGGACCTACTGATTCTAAAAAAGCAAAAAAAAAATGTATGTCTGTCTGCCGGCCGTCCGTCCGTCATTACCTACACTGCAGGGAAAACGGCTGGAGGGATTTCAAAAATTTTTTTTTTCTAAAAATAGGTATTCACAAGGGACAGGTCCGAAAGGACGCTGTGTTCGATAACTGTACCGGAAGTGTGTCAAAAAAATCATTATGTGTGTCAAAAATTTTCATATTTTTTGCTTAAAAAACGTTCATTTTATGTGATTACGAGTAGGAACATTAAATTTGGAGAAATCTTGATGGTCGGGATTGGTATGTGAGATCAAAAACTAGATTATTGCATTAAAAGTTTGTCAAAAAAATGTTGTCAAGTGTGTCAAAAGAAAGGTTTTTATTTATTTTTTTAGAAAAAAATAAAATTACTATAGAGAAATATGGCATTATAAGTTTGTCAAAAAATAATGTCAAGTGTGTCAAAAAATGATTTCATTTGTTTTTTAGCCAATTTTTTGGAAAAAAATGTAGCTGTTTTTATGACGTAAATGTAATTTAGAATGAAATTGAACATGGAAATTTTTGAATTTGTTATAGTTTTAGAAATATTTTTGGAATTTTGAAAAAAGTTTGTATATTTGATTTTGTAATAATTTTTGCAATATTTTTAGAATTTCGGCAAAAGTTTTAATTTTTGATTTTGTAAGAATTTTTGAAATATTTTTAGAATTTTGAAAAATTTTATAATTTTTGATTTCATTATAATTTTTGGAATTTTGAAAAAATTTTCAATATTTGATTTTGTAATAATTTTTGCAATATTTTTAGAATTTTGGAAAAGTTTGAATTTCTAAGAATTTTTGGAATATTATTAGAATTTAGAAAAAGTTTAAATATTTGATTTTATTCTAATTTTTGGAATATTTTTGGAATTTTGAAAAAAGTTTGATTTTATTTAATTTCTAAAATATTTTTGGAATTTTGAAAGAAATATGAATTTGTGATTTTGTAATATTGTCTCGAAACGCTAAATGGAGAGGTTTTTGAGCAGTTTGCGGAGTGTGTCATCTTTTCACTTAATTATGTTAATATATGATCTGTTATAATTTTCCGGCAACGTATTGATGTTTCGTATTAGTTTTGTTATAAATTTCTAAACAGAGATAAAAACATACTTGTACTTTGACAAATATTTATGTTTGATATACATCGCTGCCCAAAACTAAAAACCATGTCCTCATAAAAGTTTTTTGCCGAAAACTATATCAAAATCCTTAACCCAGACCGAAGTCTTGATATCTCAGAGCTGTGAGATTTCAGCCCCTCCATATTTTCCAGTTGAATTTTAACGTGAGATACGACGTTTGTTCATGATTGATTAGTTTAAATTGTGGATGAACTATTTTCTCATGTGAAGAAAGGATATATTTTGCAATATATTTTGTCTTGCTTTCACTAGTTGAAAAAATATTGTTTGACATATGACATATTTATTTAATTTTATGTGCGTGCTTTCATTTAAGTTATATTTGTTTCATTTTTATTTCATTTAAGTTTAAAAACTATAAAATATATTTTATTTTAAAAACATTTAATTTATATAGAAAACCAAAATAAAACAAAGTAAAAACAATAACATTAGTGAGTGATGTGTTATTTTTAATAATACATATGTGTAGCAAACTCCTACTATACGGTGGGCATTTATAAATAAATTTTTATAACAATAAATAAAAAGATTTATACTTTCCAAATATTATAAATCTAAGAATAAGTTTAATCAAATAAAATCAAAAAAGCTTAATTTTTGAATCGACCGTAAACTAGGAATTTACTGTCGTCAATTAAACATTTGTTTGTTATGTTACTTATAATTTGTTTTTATTTCATTTTAGTTTAATACAGAATAATAATTTGAAATGACATTTGTTTTGACATTTCTTACCATTTCTCCTTAAAAATTCGTTTTAGTTCCAATGAATTCATATAGAGGGGAAATTTAAGTGAGGGTATGTAAACTTTTTTTAATTGTCTACACGTGAGAAAAAATGTCTCCAACTGGAAGTCCCACTAGTGAGAAACGCTACAAAATGACCATTCTGGTCCATTTTACAAGCCATGGATTTAATCAAATCTAAATAAATATTTTACCTATATTGTTGAAAAATAACCAACATGCTTTTATCATTTTTTATCATTTAGCTAGTGCTTTTTTCAATAAAATTTCTACCTATTTCCTACACTACGTAAAACGAGATAAAAAAATAAGACAAAAAACTAGAATTTTTCCGCTGTCGTTTGGGTTTTTGCTTGAATTTTTTGTATGCTTTCTGGGATTTAATATTTTGTTTCGATAAAAGCAGTTTACTAATTTTTTAATGATTGCATTTTATAACATAATATTAGGCACATATCTGCAGTAGAGAATACATGAAAACAGTGTGTAAGGCTCTATTGGAGTTTGTAGGATCATCAACTGTTGATTTTCTAATCATTTTAAAACTTAACTCTTTTTAGTCGTTTATATACAACAATAAGTGTACAATACTTTTGATAAATTATAAATAGCTCCCTAATTATTACCAACATTATAAGGTTTTATATAGAAAATTATTATACATTTAGCGCAGTTAAAAAAATATCAAAATTGATGACCCGTTTATAAAGTTGAAATATGTATTGTTTTAACATTTCCCTAGTTTGATAGAGTTATGATTGGTGATTTCACTCAGAATTTCTTTTGAGGCCTACATTTTACCATCATCTAAAACCACCATCCAAAAATGATTTCCAATCAGTTTAATATTTATTTCAATTTCTCATAAAATCAATACAGTTCCATTATTATTTCTTTTTATTCATTTCCACTCTACTGACTTTTCATTGAATATCATAATACATTTTACGAAGTTTTTGATATTATGTAAACCCTTTAAAAACCAAAATAATTTATATTATTTTCTCAAAGAATAAATTCGAGCTATAAAAAAAAATTAAAAATATACATTTGAAGCTAGAAACGAACGAAATATGTACATAGATTTTCCATTTCGAAACAGAAAATAAAAAAGAAACTGAAGTTTTTCCTTAATTTTCAATAATATTTATGATATTCGATTATGGATTTGTGGTTTGATTTTGCACATTGATAGTATTTAAAAGTTGAATTGATTCTGCAGCTCAATGACTTCGTTTGTTAAAAGTTTTATTTATTGATTGTGTATCAATAAACCAGCTCTGTATTCGGCAAATCTCCAAACCGATGTCATAAGAACTTTAATTAATAAATAAAATATTGTAATTGTTTTTTATGAACAGATTTAATCTGAACTGAAACACAAATATGTTTGTAGAACTGAAAAAGGGCTTTCTTAAAATCATTTATCTTCATTGATACTATTTGATGACGAATTTGGCACAAACGAGTTATATATCAAGGAAATGTAAGAAAAATGTTTGTTAGTGATTATTTTCACATTGAAAAATAAAAATGGACATTATTTAATAGAAATAATGCAGAAACTTGATTTAAAAAAAAAAAAAAAAAAAATTCCCATAGGAGAAGAGGGTTTTCACTGATAGGTTTTGGAACTTAGTATATTTTGGGGTAAAAAAAAACTAATCAAACTTCTTTTCCGTTTATAACTAACATCATCACAATCTTTTGATATTTCGGATATAGAAAGTTTTTGATTAGAAAATTTTAAAATAAAGTGATGTTATTAAGGGTGTGTCAAAAAATAAAAAATTTAATGGACTTTAATGGACGCTTTACCAATTTAGGTATATATTGAATAGAACATATATTATTTTTCTTTCCTTTTATTTATTTCATTCTTTAGAATTTTTTTCTTTCATGCAGTGAGAAGCAAAATTGGATAAAAATAATCAATGAAAAATTTCACAATCCACCCAAAACTGAAAGTCGAATACGTACATGTATACTTAATATAATGCTGTCACATAATTTTTACAAAAACTTTCAAAATCGCTTTTACAATTGAATATTTTAAAATGTAATTTACTAAATGATTATATAATGTTAATTACCAATTAATAATATATTACAATAGGGTCATTCCATTTTAAAGTCAACCTTAAAGCAAAATTGTTTTTCTTCACAAAACTGTAACTGTGACCTATCATTTTATTTTTCATAAATTTTACTATAAGATATGGCAACAACTGTGAAAATTACAATCTAGTTATTTTGTTTAGAATGCAATTAAGCGCATGGTTGTGAAAAAGGCTTAATATATGAGATAAAATATATCTAAAAAGAATTTAGCATAGCACAAATATTATAAACTGAATTGTTTTAGACTATTTATTTTCTGAAAGCTCAAGTTTGGAGTGTCTGAATTGGACTACTTTGCTTTCCAAATAAATGAGGTCAACATTCTAAATACATGAATTCTTTTGTGTTACGTTAGTCACGTTACGTTAGTCACACATCATTTTAATCAAAAGAGCCAATTTATGAAAAACTAACATATTTTTTAAAAAGCTATTGGCTTTTTTAAAAAATACATTAATTGCATTGAAGAAACTTATCAATAAATTGTATGTACATTTTCAACATCTAGAGAATTTTGGTTCATAATTTAGGTGTTAATTTAATGGTATAAAAAATGTTACGTTAGTCACATTTAAATTTTTATTTAAAAAATATCTAAAACTTTTAATTTAAACAAAAAACCTTTCTGATTTAGATAAATAAACTTGATTTACATTTTAAAAAGTCAACTTGTGCTTAAAATAATCTTTACTATTTAGGTTATAAGGAAATAAAGTTGTGAGTTTTGGTATAAATGTTACGTTAGTCACTTTGGAATGACCCAATAAGAAAACGCATTTTCATTCCTAATCACTTTCGATTACTTTTGATCAATGATATGTACTTTACTCTTTCAATACCTTATCTGAACTAGTGCAATACCTTATTTGAGCCTGGTCAGGACCCTTTTTGAGCCCTGACAAATTTCTGTTCGGGAAATTTAAATTACTCTCGTATTTATTTATTATCATTCATTTTATAAAAATTAGCACAACTAGGAAGAAACATTAAATATTTTTTCGTATTTTAAATTTAGAATTGTTTTTAATTTATAATTTAATAAAAAAGTCCATGGTATTAAATATAAACATTGAAAAACAAATTAAAAAGTTGAAAAGAAAAATCGAATAATATTCAATGAATAATTTTCATATTATGACAGATTTGCTATCACCATTTCTTTTGTCTCTTTTCGTACATCTTGCAAGTTACATTTTCTTTATATTTATATGTATACTCTAAGGTTGTAAACGATAATTCCTTTATTTTTAGGCATTTATGCTTAATGTAGCTTGTATGCCAAATGCCAAACTTTCAGTATAGTTTAATTCAAACAATCGAAATCGTTGTTCCAATTTGTTTTACTTTTAACTGGTTTTAAGTTTTCCGAGAAATAATTTGCTTTGAATTTTGAGCCAAGTAGAGCAGAGATATAACTCAAAATGTTTATTAGCATATTTACTATGCACTTGTTTAAATAATATACTGAATTTGTTTGTTTTGTAAAATGTGAGATACAAAAACCAGAATAACATTTTTTTTTTCACCAAAAAAAAAAAGGTTTTTCGCGAATATTTAAAAAATAAGACCTAACCTAAAAAATTACATACGATATTCGTGTTCAGCAGGACAAACTCTAATGCACTAATAAAACTTGGGTTTTACTTACGGAAATTTTTCTTGTAAACTAATACTATCTCTTGTAATATTAAAATGCAATATTTAAAAACATAATTTTTACTGTTTGTTTTTAATTTTTTATTTTATTAATAATAATATAAACTTCCTTATAGTAACAATTTGAATTTGATTTTTTATTTTATTGAATATCGATTTCGACTTACATCATCCTCAGTTCTTAAATTATTATAATTGTAGTAAAATAAAAATGTATGTGTGTGATTACATTTGTTATGTAGGCGTCCATTTTCACCATTTTTTCAATGATGCAATGTAAATGAAAAAAAATCAGAATTACAAAAATTTAAATATTTGGCTTTTTTTTTTTTTTTTTTTTTAATCATTTATTCTCATCCAATGTATATATTCACTACTAATTATCCAGTGGTTTATTAATTACCTTTAAAGGTGGCTTTAAAGGTGGCTTAAATAATAATATTAAAAATATAAAATATAATATAATATTGATTTTTCACAATTTTCTTAATATTATGTGAAAATAAATTTAAATATGAGTAAACCGACATGAGAAATAACAAACAAAAAAATATTAAATAAATATAATAATCTTTTTGAATCACTAAAACTAATTATTTAAAGAGCCCGTTTGTTTTTTATGTATTTTTTCATTACTTTCACAAAATAATTTCTTTCGCACATAATTTTAGATGAAAATAAAATGAGAATTATCAATTCATTATTAGGAAAGTCGAAAGTCATATTATATCTTATAAAAAGTTAAATGAAACCAGTCATTTAAGAAAATGGCAAACTACTTATCACTCTCCATTTATATTCTTTGAATTTATATTATTCTTATAATCATCATTAAATAAAATTCGTTTCATTTCGTTTTTTATTATTATACCAATATATTAATAATAAAAATCGAAGTGAAACCCGTTATGCATTTCGCATAGTGTCATAATGGCCACAAAATAAATAGCAAATGCGTACATTTTGCCACCACATCTGCCGTCACGCTACGATGGCACTATGATAGTAATATGCGGATGCATTTGGACGTCCAAGTGACAACACGCCATGACGCACATGAACTCATCCCAACAAACACTGTGGCGGCCGAATGCACAATGCAAATAATTAGTTTTAGTGATTCAAAAAAAATATTATATTTATTTAATATTTTTTTTTTTCATTTTTCATGTCGGTTTACTGATATTCAAATTTATTTTTGTATAATATTAAAAAAATTGTGGAAAATTAATATTATTTTTCAAATTCAAGCCAAATATTTAAATTTTTTGAATTCTGATTTCTTTTTCTTTTAAATTGTATCAATTAAAAAATGGACGCCTAAATAACAAATGCAATCACACATATACATTTTCATTTTACAACTTCGAAATACGTCCGCAATCTTTATTTGTCGTAATGACGTTACCAAAAATCCCCACAAACATTGTGGCGTTACATGACATGTTCTCACTTGGACGTCAAAGTGCTTCAGCATGTGGTAATCATAGTGCCGTCATTTTTTAACGACACGGAGTGGCGAAAAAAAGTACTCACAACGAGCGCAAAGATACGGCTTAAAGTGTTAGCACGCCATGGGAATGCCATGACGCACGCGGTGTTTGTTGGGATTATGCTAACATTGGGCCGCCACAGTGTTTGTTGGGTAGTTAGTTGTTGAAAATAAAAAAGTAGTACGAATAATATTTATGTAACAATTTAATTTAAAAGTTTTCCAATGGTTTCTGGAAAATATATTTAAATTAAACGTAAATAAAACCCAGAGAAAAGAGTTTAATCTATTAATTATAGGCATATCCTTTTACAAATCTCATTCACGTTATAATCTAAAGAAAATCCGAATGTTTTCATTCTCCATTTATATTAAAATAAACAAAGAAAAATATCGTTTTACGTTTATTCATAGGATTATAAATTTAATAGCACTATTATTTTATATATATATAAACTTTAATCAAATACAATACATAATGAATAAATTATATATACTCGTATTATTTTTTCGAATGTTTGTCGAAATTCAATACTGTTAGCGTATAATGGTTGTTGATTGCATTGTATTATTTCATTTTTATAAAAGGATTTATTCTCAGTGCATACAATATTATATAAAATGTAAACAGTATTCAATTATTGTTGATTATTGTTCTCTGAGTTTTATAGTTGTTGGATTGTTAATCAAATGGATTCTACAATTCAAAAACAAAATCGACTATACAGCCGTCATTCTAGTGAACTAACTGTATTAGCTTTTTTTAACAAATAATAAAAACTTATTTATATTTTTTATAAACAGGATATAAATGCAACAAAAACTACAAAAACTAATTTACAATTTTTCAAGAAAAAAAAACGTGCTTGCGACATTGATTAATTTTTTCTTGGTTTTGATTATTTATGTCACGTTATATTTTTTTATTCTAGAAACCAATAAAATTTTTTGCACTTATTTAGAAATTGTATTCTTTGGAAAAACTATATTCGTTAATGCTCGAAAGGAAAATAATAGAGAAAAGCTCTTAAAAAACACATATAATTTAATTTACTTATATTTTTAGCTTGATAGATTTTTATGATTTATTGTGCTGCGGCTTTTGTGCAATTTGATTTTCAATGATCTGAAAAGAGGGTTTATTTTTAGGAAAATAAATTGTGATTCAGCAATAGTCCACATTTAGCTAAAAGAATCTAACAGTAATAGAGCATTGTTTCATTGACAAAAATTAAAGACTTGCTTTTTTGAGATATTTTTATTCAAAAAATCAAAAAGTTATCAATTTTAAACAAAAAATATTGCGACGCTGATGCATTGGCTAATTGATGCACAGGTCTGGAAACAATATGTTCTGGATATATAGTGAGCTTATATCCTGAAACTACTTCAATTAATGGCTAATCGATGTTATAGATTTCGTGTAGTTCTAATTATAATAACATTAAATATTGCTGTAGTATCCCAACAGACATAAATTATTCTGTTGTACAAATAGAAAGAGTAAATTCTAAGCGTATATATACAAATTTAAACAAAATCAATTATCAGGAACTGATGTTGTTAAAGTTTACAATAAACAGGTGCTCGGGAGGTCCCCTACCACTTATGTTATCCCAATATCGTACAAAAACTAAGTTCTTCGTCATTCAAATTTCCATATTTTATGATAGTATCATCAAAATTGAATAATGAACGAAGTCTGTATGCTCCCAACAAACTTTAAAAACAAAGTGTGAAAAGTCAGCAGTTGTATTGTGGCCTCCGGCCACGTTAATCAATGTGCAAAAACAGATCATTATCTTCTCACACTAATTGAAACCTTTTCATTAGTTTCATCAGAATCACTTTATTATTGTAGACTGCAGTTTGCATAAAGAGACTGGAAAAACTGCAAAATATTGCAACCAAATTTTTTTCGGGAAGCGAAAATCCGGAAATAGGGATGCAGAATTGTTGTGAACCGTAATAAATGCTTATGTACCAAGTTTCATCCAATTCTCGATTGTCGTGTATAGATGTTACTGAGCTTTGAAAAAACAGGTGCTCGTGAGACCCTCACCACTTTGTTGACTATCGCTTAAAAGTAATACATATTTGTAATTTTTGTCAAATGGTCATCAAAATTTATTCACGAACGAATGTTGTATGCTCCCAACAAACATTAAAAATATAGTGAAAAACCACCTGTTGTTTGGTAGAACCCTCAAACATTTGCTCCATGCGCCCCAAAAGCTAAAGAAATTTTTCTTATATTGATTGAAACCTTTTACCAACGTTAATGAAAATCGATTTGTAACCGTAGACTACAGTAGAGATAAACACTTCAAAAAAAACTTTTTAGCTGGAAATTGGTACGCTAAAGTATTGGAAACAGTACTTAAACCTATTATACCAAGTTTCAATACGATTGAAATTCAGAATTAGAAGTTATTGAAGATTCAAACTTAAAGCTGTTCGGGAGATCCCCCGCTAGTATGTCCAATTTTGAAATAAATCCAGATCTGCCATTTTCAAGTAAACCTGGATCATATACCAAAGCTTCATCATGATCCCACAGGTTTTTGTAACGATAATGGCGAGAGATTGACTACGTTTGCATTATCAAATCTATTCTTTTTATTTTGTTTATTTACCACTTTATCATAGACTGCATAATTTTTGTTTTATTTTCGTATTAGATAAAATTATTCAATTTCTTGATGCATGTTATTCTGTTTTTGTTATCTTCAGATATTTATTTAGGCGTTACTCAGTTATAGTGCTTTAGTGGAACCACTTTCTAGAAAAAAATTATCAAAGGATTTTTTTCTCCATCGCTACCATATCGTTACAATATATTTAGAAAATGTGGAATATTTGAAAGAGATTCGAATAATTTTTTTACTTATTAAAAATAATTTATATTTACTTGGCGATGTTGTGCTACATTGCTGGCTCGAGGAAATGAGCCTCTATGTACCTAACTCTATTCGTGAACTTTAATAATTGACGACAAAATTACGTCACATGAATGAGGAATATTCCACCAGCTGGAGTAATTAGGAACCCATTTTTAGCTAAGTTTTTGCAAATTTAAAAAAAAATATTTAACTTTTTATTTTCTTTCTATTCCACACATATTATCATGACATATTGGCAATATTGGTTTGCATTTAATGGATTTACTGTCTAAATATTCTACAATTTAAAAAACAACAAAAGAAAATGTTTATCCAATATTAAAATGCGTCCAACACTTGAGAATACTTGAGAACGCATGTTGCTTTGGGACCTAGATCTTAAAAGCGGTCCCTGTGTTGCTGTGACAGTGACACATGTTATAATTCTTTTCACACAACACTTCGTATTAAAACAGGAATTTCGTTTTTTTAAATTGTATTATCTTGCAATATATTTAAATTTGAGTGCTCCATCTACCTAATCTGCAACCGATACTGAAAAACCATAATCCGACGTAGTCAGGTAGCACGGTGTGGACGTAGAATTCTGGATTCGTAGCTGGGTTACCTCGTCCACACTCCTACACATAACATAAACACCCAACAAAAAAATTAAATACCGTTATTAAATTTTGGGTAGCTCTGTTTGATGTTTGAAGGGATTTCTCAGGAGCCTATTATTGCAGATTTCTAACTTTATCAAAAATATTATAAATAAGTATGTCAATATGTATTCAATATTTATACATTACATATATCAAAATATTTTGATTCAAAAGGCCTTTATAACGCTTTAATTTACATATTTTATGGCCCTAGCCTCGTAACTAATGACTGGATTTATACCATTTCATAGTTTATTTAAGATGTAAACCGTTCACATGTTTCTAAAAATATTTTTAGTGTAGGTAAAAAAAACGACAGTGCCAGTGCCGCTAAATTCCATTATAACTCACATTGTTGAATAATCCCTTAAATATTTTCATTAAAAGATTAACTTTTTTGTAGTAATTTAACTCCAAAAAGTTAAAGGAAAATAAACTTTGTGTTCAGGCAAATTGATTTAGTGATTAGTCTTCTTCAATTTCTTTTCCTTTAATTTTTCCATTTCTATTTACTGTAAAGCTATACAAAACATTAAAACATTATAATCAAAACGTGACAGCTTGTATTTTTTTATAAATCATATTGAATTTGTAGTATAAAAATTAAATTGAATCGATATAAATAGAATAGAATTTCAATCAATATAGATACATTCAATGTTGTTTAAAGGAATATAATTACTATTTTTATATTTTATTTATTTTTTAGACATTATGAAGTTTTTTAAATTGTTAAAGTCAACGAGTTTGGTCTGATGGTGTTCAGTGTTCTACATAGGAAGTTGAAACCTTTTTTTGAAACCATCATAGTTTTGCACATCTTTGCACCCTTACCAGTGAAAAGTCATGAATCTAAATTCGCACTCAATCACGAATCATTAGTTTTTTTTAAATTCATTAAATTTAACATATAAATAGAATTACAAGTACAAAAAACACAATCCTAATCTAATAAATTACAATACGAATGTAATTTAAATTGTCATGAATATATTATGAATAGGTTTGAAAAGTTCTTATAGCTAATTATACTAAAAATTATTTTCAATGCACAATAAAGTTTTCTTTTAAGATCAAACATAAATGTTATCAAAGAAAATTTTCAATAACAAAGCAAATAAAACGTAAATTTTATTATATTTTATGAAAATCAGAATTAAATTATGATTTTTGTATTTTAAAAAAAATAGGCGTTTGTGAGTTAGAAAATACTTTAAAAAATTTACAGTTTGTTTGAATGTTAAACAATTTATAAAAAGGGTAAGCGATAGCAATATTAAAATTTAAAATATTTTTAAATATATTAGGGTATATATATAGGATTGATGAACTATTTTTTAAAGAAAAACTTGAAAATTCAAGACTTTATAAAGGTAAAACCTAAACAAAAATGAAGAATAAACACTTTCGCATGTATATAGCTCATATGTAAATAAGCTTTTGTCGATTTTGTGAAACAGCCTTTAACTCAGGGACAAAATATTAGACTTTTTTTAATTATTGGAGGAGTTCTATTTCTAATTTTTGTTTGGAATTAAAAAGTTATGTACACTTAGGCTGAAAGGCTATATTATTATCTTCTCTTGAGTCATTTCTTTCTATTATAAAGCTGCGAACATAAACTTTTGTTTAAAATTATCTCTTAATATTATCAAAAAGTTACGACCATATGTTGTTTTCATAATATAGAAATTTTTAGCGACAAATTCGATTAGATTTATTACCTAAAAGCAGAAATAAATAACACCCTATAGCGTAAAATACAATTTTAATCAATTATTTCAATATCGCAACGCACAAAATCTAAAATAATAACAAAACGCGTTATATATATAATAATAAAACCGGAGTATACCATCAATACCGAGCTTATTTTTCAATCCATCAAACTCTTATCATTTTCATTTCAACAATTTTGTATACGGCATATTTTTCGTTTTAAAATACGCCTCGTTGAGTCGTTATGTTTATTTATTCTATGCCAAAGTCATAAAATATTTATATTCCTAACAGCATTAGTATTATAACATTTCAAATCTGTTGTGACAATAATGCTCTCTCTAACATAAAGTTAGGCAAATATTTAAACTTTATTCGTTGTTGTTTTTAAAATACGCCGATATAATGGTATATACAATATATATACAAATTTTTCAATAAATTTCAGCAATCTATCGATTTATTATTTTTCCATGTTCACAAGCGTAAGTTATTAGTTTTTCAAATACCATAAATATTGTATGATTTGTTGTTCCCGTTGCTTGGTACAAGAATGCATCAAACTTTTATGCACCGCATACAACAAGGTTTTGAAGCAAAAGTGTATAGTTTGTCAAAATAAAAAGTTGACACTTCAAATTTTAACATATTTTTAAAGCTCTTATGAAAACACAAAAAATCTAAATATGAATGTACACAATCGAATAAATGTCAACTATTGAGTTCAATTTATTTCAATTTTGAAATGTTCAAAATGTTCCACTCTATACATTTTGTGGACTATATAGAAACTTTAAATCTTTAAATGTCTTGAAAATAAAAGGATAGCTTAGTTACAAAAATTCATAGAGCACAATAAATTCCTTTTTGCACGATCAGGCGATTTTGCATGTTTATTGATTCGTAAATAAACATAGTAAGTTTCGTTTACACATCACAGGTCGGTAAGTAATTACTTACCGGTCATATAGGCGGTAAGTAATTACTTACCGGTAAAGCCGGGAATTCACATACAACAGAAACAGAATTTCATACAAATTAGACAGGAAAAAAATCTGTTTCTGTAAAATTTGTATGGAATTCTGTTTCTGTTTCCGTTGTATGTGGTTTCAAGCCTTTAGGGAAACCCACGGGTGTGAATAAAAACGATTTTTATTTAAATAATTATGTAGGTCGGTAAACTTCAATTTGAAATAATATTCTTTTAAAAATATTGCAATTAAGAGATTTAAAAGCAATTTATTTTGAATAAATATTCGATAAAATTAAGTTTTGCAGCAAAAAAACCTATAAAATTATGATGAAACGCAAAGCTTACTATTTTGAAATGACATTTTAAGAAATTTTCTTTAAAACATTAAAACTTTAATTTTCTGAATGAATTTTGTTATTTAAATAGTTTTAATTGAATTTTTATTGATTGTGCAAAAAAATGTAAGCATTGCAATAAACTTCTTACTCAGAATAAAATATTGTTACGTTTTTCCCTTTTCTTCCTGAGTTCGATCTACATAACAATATATATTTATATATAACAATATATATATATATATATATATATATATATATATATATATATATATATATATATATATATATATATATATATATATATATATATATATATATATATATTATATATATATATATATATATATATATATATATATATATATATATATATATATATATAATATATATATATATATATATATATATAATATATATATATATATATATATATATATATATATATATATAACAATGTATATTTTTTTTCTAGGAACATAGGTATATAGAACACTAAAAGTTATTTTTTGTACGATCAGGCGATTTGGCATGTTTACTGATTCGTAAATAAACATAGTAAGTTTCGTTTACAAGTCACAGGTAGGTAAGTAATTACTTACCGATCATGCAGGCCGTAAGTAATTACTTACCGCCTACCGGTAAGGAAGACCACAGAGTGTGAATAAAAACGGTTTTCATTTAAATAATTATGTAGGACAATTTACTAGCTTCAACTTTAAATAATGTTCTATTAAAAATATTGCAATTAAAATGTTTAAAAGCAATTTATTTTGAAAAAATATTCAAAGAAAGTTAGTTTAACAACAAAAAAACCTGAATTATGATGAAACGCAGAGCTCACTATTTTGAAATGAAATTTTCTTTAAAACATTAAAACTTAAAAATGAATTTTATTATTTAAATAATTTCAAGTGAATTTTTATTGATCGTGCCTAAAATATAATAAGCATTTTGGGCATTAAGAGCATTACCGATTTCGGATATATTGGAGTACTCGACTTCGTCTCGATCTCAAAACATATATCCTCAATCGGTAAGACACTCTTACTGCCCTTAATACTTATATAACTTTTTTTTCTTTTTCCATTGAATTTTCTTTATGTTACTAAAAGATCAAATAAAACAATTAATAAGCAAAAAAAATTGTAGTATTCATTTAACTAATATACGTTTTTTCTAATTTCACATCAGTTTTCTCGATATTCATGGAACTGTTTTGACAGGCAAAATATTAAAAACAAAAAATTCCTATTCCTAATTTTTAGTCGTAATTTCCCAAGGGCTGTGATAATTCGAAATAATTTTTTGCTAAAAATTTCGAAAGCAAGTATATTGATAAAAGCACGAGGCGGTAGGCCGAGAGCTTTTATCAATATCACTTGCTTGAGGAATTTTTCAAAATGTTATGAGAATTTATCAACGAACGAGGGGAATTCGCTTAGAAAATTTTTTGCCATTTTTCATTTATTTATATATTTTTATGAATTATACGTTGGCCTACTGTGATATTAGTTAATTATTTCAAAATTAGATTGAAATTTTTTTACCTTAGTTTTATTTTAGTTTAAACCAATGAAATTCTCTAAAATTTAATGACATCATTCAATTTCACCAATAACATTTGAATTATACTAATAACAAATATTTATACGTCTGGCCAAATGGGATATTAAAAATTATCAGCCTAATTTTGAAATAATTAACTGATATCACAGTAGGCCAACGTATAATTCATAAAAATGTATAAATAAATGAAAAATGGCAAAAAATTTTCTAAACAAATCTCGTTCGTTGATAAATTTTCATAATTTTTTGAAAAATTCCTCAAGCAAGTGGTATTGAAATGTAAACCCTACGTAAGTTAACGTAAAATATAAATAAGCCTTAAAGTAATTAACATTTAACGTAAAATTATTATTGTGAATTGAATTTTCAGTACAGTTATTTATGTATAAATTATTTTGAAATATATTTTATAATTCTCTTTCTTTTCCTGTAAACCATCAAACAAACAAGAGTTTATTTATTTGCATTTTGGTCATCAATTTATTGGATTGGAATCACAGCTTTGCTTCATCAAATTTTATCAGGTTATGGGCCAAGTATCCAGATTATGTAAGTTGGAGTGTTTTCTATTGAGAATTAATTCTGTAGTGACATTATTGTGTTAAATAAAAAATATAATAAAACTTTAAAACAATAGAAGTGATTTCATATAAAGATTTGGACTAGTTTTATTTGCATAAAGGTAAAATCAAACCGTGTTGTTTTTTTTATTGCAATGGCTGCTTCAGCACAGTTTTTCTCAGTGCCAAAATTGAAAGGTAGAGAAAATTACGCCACTTGGGCTTTTGCATTAGAAAATATTTTAGAAGATTTGAAAGGTTGTATTGATGGTACAGTTACGGATGACAGTAAAATACAGCAAGCAAAATCGAAAATTATTTTGTCAATTGATCCGTCGATCTACATTCATATTAAAACGGCAAAAACAGCAAAAGAAGTGTGGACTAAATTAAAAATTTTGTATGCAGATACCGGATTCACCCGTAGAATTGGATTGCTACGAATATTAATATCAACCAATTTAGATAATTGTAACTCCATTGAAGCATATGTTTGTCAGATTATTGAAACATCGCAAAAATTAATTGATTGTGGTTTTGATATTTCAGAAGAATGGATTGGATCGTTATTGTTGGCAGGGCTTCCTGAAAAATATGCGCCAATGATAATGGCTATCCCAAGCAACACAATAGGTGATTTTCAACTACAGTTTGGTGTAAATTCACCTAATTATGTAAAAATTACGTCGATTCAACCAGTTTTCTTGACTTTCAAATGAATTTTACTTATAGGTAGCTAATTAGGTTGATTATACGTATTTTTCGCCCAAAAAAATTATATCAAAATAATAGTAGAATTTAAGTCAAAACCAGCACTTGCCTATACCTAATTTTTACCTAAAATCAACCTCAAAGTCAATTTTATTTTGAACACGTAATTTAGTCGCCAAATGAGGAGAGTTTTACCACATTTTTCACCTATTTTCAACCTCAAATAACATTTTTTCTAAGTTGAAAAACAAGGAAAATTACTCCTAATTTTACCTAATTTTCCACTTCATAGTAAGCTTAAGTCTTGTAAGGTAATTTATAATCAAATATTTGGTAGAAAATAACTTAAAAACTAATCTATAAGTCGATTATACCAAAAATATTATTTTATTGTCGACCTCATCTACGAAAATTAGTAAAAATTTACTTAAATAAGAAATAAGTTACCTATTTAAAGGATGTAATTTAACAAAAAAAATTATACGTAATATCTTATTGCTGTAATTACAAAAATTAGGAAACACATTTTTTTGAAGGATGATGTACAATTTTGTTTGATGCAATTTTTGTAAATTTAATTTGAATTTACATATTAGATAGAATTATTATTAATTATTAACAAATTAAACCAAAGTTATTTAGTAAATAATGAAACTGAGTAAAATTATTCATTATTTGTACCCTTAATAAAATTATCGACTAAAGATTAAATAATTATAAGATTTTCATATATGTTTGGGTTATATTTATTTTTCTATAATGAAACACATATTGGGTTTTAGAAAGAAATTCAATAGACAATGGAAAATTAAATCTCCATAAAAAAGATTAATTGAATATGCCATTATACTTGTGCAATTAGCAGCAACAATACTTAAATTTTTATACAAAACGATGCTGGTGTACCAATAGGTAGAAATTCACTAAAATAGAACGCGTAGAAATTCAAGTGCAACCAATTTGGTAGAATGTTACCAGTTTAAGTAGAAATTTCTTAAATAAAAGATTGCGACCTAATTTAGGTTATTGTCAACTTAAAATTAAGAAAAAATTTCTTTAAAGTCGAAAAATTATGTGAAATTTACTTTAAAGTAGATTTTGCTTAGTCCGCCATATTCAAACTTATTTTTGTTGAAAGTATTACTCCGCCATATTGTTATCTAAGTGAGATTTTTGGTAAAAGGAAATTATTTTCAAAGAAATGAAAAAAATATATTTTTGTATTATTTATTTTTTTTGAAGCCCATTAATATTTTTAGAAGTACAATCCTAAAGTTTATCAATAATATTTTTTTCGTTATAAAAATTCATTTTTAAACCATTTTATTGCGAAATATAAAATTAAAATTTATTATAAATTATATATTAAGTCAAAATTACTTGTTTTCATCTTTTTCGAATTTGACATCTGATGCTCAAATACATATTATTTCATAATTGGTAAAGAAGAAGATAAAATTGCTTATAATATTACCTAGTTGGTAACTTACAACTAATTAGGTTGAAAATAGGTGCAAAGCAACCTAAATCGACGTCGATTTGACGTGGAATCTTCCTAAATTAAGGAGAAATTTACTTAAATAGGTAGAAAAAGTAGGAAGAAAAATACCTAAATAGAATATTTTACCCCTAAAATTACGTCGAATCGACGTCGAATTTTTCCCCACATTGGTCGATTCGATGTCGATTCGATGTAATTTTACATCTCATTATTAAGGTTTTATAACCTTAAAGTCGAATTTTAATTACAATGTTACCAATTTTCGACTTATTTTGTTGCTTGGGATAGAACATTCAGGAATAAAGATCACAGCTGATTCAATAAAAACAAAATTAATGGACATGCAGCTTGAAAATAAAACAGATGGAGCATTTTCTTCTAAAAACAATTTTCGAAACAAAAAAAAGCGTCGTATTCGGTGTTACGGATGTAATAAATATGGTCATTATAAAAGTGATTGTCCTGCAATTAAAACTGAAAAGCAACATAAAGAAAAGAATAGTGGTTTTAGTGGTGTGTTCTTGTCGGGGCAGTTTAGTAAAACCGAATGGTATATAGACTCAGGTGCGTCTAACCATATGACAATGAACCAAGAGTGGCTCAGCGATGTGAAAACGGCATTAGTTAGTGAGATAGTGGTTGCTGATGACACCAGATTGGAGGTAGTTAGTTCAGGCAATATTCACATGAGTTTCAACACTAATGGTAAAGTACATGATGTTAAGATAAGTAATGTTTTGTATGTTCCATCGCTCACTACGAATTTATTATCAGTAAGTAAATTAATTGAAAGAGGTAACGCAGTACAATTTAATAACAATGGTTGCAGTATTTTTGGCAAAAATAATATTTTACTAGCCTATGCTAAAATTGAAAATAATATGTATAAATTAACAGGTAATACAGTCAAATGCTTGATGGTTGGAAATGCGGATGCAAATCTATGGCATCGTCGATTAGGACACATAAACTACAACAGCCTGGAAAAAATGAAAAATGATACAGTAGATGGCATTTATTACAACAATGATGTAAAAACCACTGATGTCTGTGAAACATGTTGTGAAGGAAAACAATGCCGTTTACCCTTTAAAAGTGCTTATAGATCTGAAGGAATTTTAGAGCTTATTCATACAGATCTTTGTGGACCAATGGAAAACCTTTCTATTGGAGGATGTAAGTACTTTTTAACTTTCATTGATGATTTTTCCAGGAAAGTGTTTGTCTATTTTATTAAATACAAATCAGAAGTTTATGAGAAGTTCAAACAATTTAAAAATTTGGTGGAAAATCAAACAGGAAGACGAATCAAAGCAATACGATCAGATAATGGAACTGAGTACTGCAATAGTTCATTCACCAAACTATTAAGTGAGTATGGCATTGTTCATCAGACAACCAATGTATACACACCTGAACAGAATGGTTTGGCTGAAAGAATGAACAGGACGATTGTTGAAAGAGCCAAATGTATGTTGTTTGATGCAAATCTTGGTAAACCATTCTGGGCAGAAAGCGTAAATACTGCAGTATACCTCATTAATCGTTCGTACACTGCTAGTCTAAACGATAAAACGCCAGAAGAAATTTGGACAAAAAAGAAACCAAATCTTAGCAATTTAAGAGTTTTTGGAACTGAGGCAATGGTGCACATACCAAAGCAAAAGCGAAGCAAATGGAACTCCAAATCTAAAAAGATGATATTTGTTGGTTATAGTGAAGGCTCTAAAGGATTCAGATTTATAGATCCCACTAATTATAAATTAGTCGAGAGCAGAGATGCACAGTTTATAGAGAAAATTAAGAACACATCTATTGAGAACAATTCAACTAATGTGATAATAAAAGGTGCCGAATCAGTGACTATTCCAAATATATCAGTTTCAGTGGGGGAATCAGATAGTTCCGAGGAAGAAGAAATTGAATTGATTCTGAGTATATTCCAGAAGAAGAAATTACAGTGGTTGAAAATCAAACCCCAAGAAAATCTGCAAGAATTCAACAGCTCACCCAGAAAGCGAATTGTAAATTCTCTGATGAACTAGCAATTACAAGGGATCCAGACACAGTCAATGAAGCCATCAATAGTGAAAATAGTAAACACTGGCAAGCAGCTATGGATAATGAGTATAAATCACTAATTGACAATTCAACCTGGGAGTTGGTCCGTGCGCCGAGAAATGCAAAGGTCATCAAATGTAAATGGGTGTTCAAAACCAAAACAACGGAAGATGGAAAAATAAGTACATATAAAGCACGTTTGGTAGCAAAAGGGTGCTCCCAACGAGAAGGTATTGACTATCAAGAGACGTATGCACCGGTTGTTCGTTATAGTTCTGTTAGATATCTAATGGCTATTGCCGCTCAATATAATCTTCACGTTTCGCAAATGGATGCAGTCACAGCCTTTCTTCAAGGTGATCTACATGAGGAAGTTTATATTGAACAACCAGAACAATACCACGATGGAACTGATCGTGTTTGTAAGCTGCATAAATCCATGTATGGCTTGAAGCAAGCCAGTCGTCAGTGGAACATTAAACTGAATAGTGTTCTTAAAGGAGCGGGTTTTAATCAATCAAGGATTGATCCATGCATATATTTTAAAATTAATACTAATGATATGATTTTTATTGCAGTCTACGTAGACGATCTTATTATATTTTCTAGCAACGATAAGATGACATCAGACTTGAAACATGAGTTAACTAGCACATTTCAAATGAAAGATTTGGGTCCGGCTAGCAACTGCATTGGATTGCGTGTTACACGGAATGCAGGCTCAATATTTCTAAGCCAAGAAAAGTATATCAAAGAAATTTTGTTAAGATTTGGTATGGCAGATTGTAAGCCGACCGCAACTCCAGTCGATTATAATCAAAAATTAAATAAAGACATGTCTCCGAAAACAATAGAAGAACAAATTGAAATGAACAATATACCCTATCAAGAAGCTGTTGGATGTTTAATTTATTTAGCTCAAGGTACAAGACCCGATAAAACGTATGCAGTCAACAGTGTAAGCCGATTTAGTAATAATCCAGGGAAAGCTCACTGGGCAGCCGTCAAACGGATTTTCAGATATCTCCGTGGTACCACAAATGCAAAAATTGAATTTTCCAATGATAAAGATGCCAATTTAGTTGGATATGCAGATGCAGATTGGGCAGGTGATGAAGATGAGCGTCGTTCATGTACCGGATACGTTTTTATCAGAAATGGTGGTCCAATTTCGTGGAACAGTCGTCGCCAGCAGACTATCGCATTGTCTAGTACAGAAGCTGAGTACATGGCTCTCGCGTCAGCAACTCAAGAAGCTATTTGGCTTAAACAATTTGAAGAAGAGTTTTGGCCAACATTGAATTCAGTTGAAATATATTGTGACAACAAAAGTGCTATACATCTAGGTGAAACTGATTGTTATTCGGCTCGAAGCAAACATATAGATGTGCGACACCATTTCGTACGCGAAAAAGTATCAAATGAAATTATCAAACTAAAATTTATTGGAACAGAAGAAATGACAGCAGATATATTAACAAAAGGAATACCAAATGATAAACACAGCAAATGTTCAAACCAAATGGGATTACATTTTTGATGATGAATTTTTTTTTTAAAATTTTAATTAATTAAGATTTTTTTTATATATTTTTTTTAGTTTTTGGATTTACATAGTGGGGGTGTTAAAATGAAATGTAAACCCTACGTAAGTTAACGTAAAATATAAATAAGCCTTAAAGTAATAAACATTTAACGTAAAATACAACCTGTTCTTATTGTGAATTGAATTTTCAGTACAGTTATTTATGTATAAATTATTTTGAAATATATTTTATAATTCTCTTTCTTTTCCTGTAAACCATCAAACAAACAAGAGTTTATTTATTTGCATTTTGGTCATCAATTTATTGGATTGGAATCACAGCTTTGCTTCATCAAATTTTATCAAATTTGTTAGAAATGTGATGAAGCAAAGCTGTGATTCCAATCCAATAAATTGATGACCAAAATGCAAATAAATAAACTCTTGTTTGTTTGGTGGTTTACAGGAAAAGAAAGAGAATTATAAAATATATTTCAAAATAATTTATACATAAATAACTGTACTGAAAATTCAATTCACAATAAGAACAGGTTGTATTTTACGTTAAATGTTAATTACTTTAAGGCTTATTTATATTTTACGTTAACTTACGTAGGGTTTACATTTCATTTTAACACCCCCACTATGTAAATCCAAAAACTAACAAAAATATATAAAAAAAATCTTAATTAATTAAAATTTAAAAAAAAAAATTCATCATCAAAAATGTAATCCCATTTGGTTTGAACATTTGCTGTGTTTATCATTTGGTATTCCTTTTGTTAATATATCTGCTGTCATATCTTCTGTTCCAATAAATTTTAGTTTGATAATTTCATTTGATACTTTTTCGCGTACGAAATGGTGTCGCACATCTATATGTTTGCTTCGAGCCGAATAACAATCAGTTTCACCTAGATGTATAGCACTTTTGTTGCCACAATATATTTCAACTGAATTCAATGTTGGCCAAAACTCTTCTTCAAATTGTTTAAGCCAAATAGCTTCTTGAGTTGCTGACGCGAGAGCCATGTACTCAGCTTCTGTACTAGACAATGCGATAGTCTGCTGGCGACGACTGTTCCACGAAATTGGACCACCATTTCTGATAAAAACGTATCCGGTACATGAACGACGCTCATCTTCATCACCTGCCCAATCTGCATCTGCATATCCAACTAAATTGGCATCTTTATCATTGGAAAATTCAATTTTTGCATTTGTGGTACCACGGAGATATCTGAAAATCCGTTTGACGGCTGCCCAGTGAGCTTTCCCTGGATTATTACTAAATCGGCTTACACTGTTGACTGCATACGTTTTATCGGGTCTAGTACCTTGAGCTAAATAAATTAAACATCCAACAGCTTCTTGATAGGGTATATTGTTCATTTCAATTTGTTCTTCTATTGTTTTCGGAGACATGTCTTTATTTAATTTTTGATTATAATCGACTGGAGTTGCGGTCGGCTTACAATCTGCCATACCAAATCTTAACAAAATTTCTTTGATATACTTTTCTTGGCTTAGAAATATTGAGCCTGCATTCCGTGTAACACGCAATCCAATGCAGTTGCTAGCCGGACCCAAATCTTTCATTTGAAATGTGCTAGTTAACTCATGTTTCAAGTCTGATGTCATCTTATCGTTGCTAGAAAATATAATAAGATCGTCTACGTAGACTGCAATAAAAATCATATCATTAGTATTAATTTTAAAATATATGCATGGATCAATCCTTGATTGATTAAAACCCGCTCCTTTAAGAACACTATTCAGTTTAATGTTCCACTGACGACTGGCTTGCTTCAAGCCATACATGGATTTATGCAGCTTACAAACACGATCAGTTCCATCGTGGTATTGTTCTGGTTGTTCAATATAAACTTCCTCATGTAGATCACCTTGAAGAAAGGCTGTGACTGCATCCATTTGCGAAACGTGAAGATTATATTGAGCGGCAATAGCCATTAGATATCTAACAGAACTATAACGAACAACCGGTGCATACGTCTCTTGATAGTCAATACCTTCTCGTTGGGAGCACCCTTTTGCTACCAAACGTGCTTTATATGTACTTATTTTTCCATCTTCCGTTGTTTTGGTTTTGAACACCCATTTACATTTGATGACCTTTGCATTTCTCGGCGCACGGACCAACTCCCAGGTTGAATTGTCAATTAGTGATTTATACTCATTATCCATAGCTGCTTGCCAGTGTTTACTATTTTCACTATTGATGGCTTCATTGACTGTGTCTGGATCCCTTGTAATTGCTAGTTCATCAGAGAATTTACAATTCGCTTTCTGGGTGAGCTGTTGAATTCTTGCAGATTTTCTTGGGGTTTGATTTTCAACCACTGTAATTTCTTCTTCTGGAATATACTCAGAATCAATTCCAATTTCTTCTTCCTCGGAACTATCTGATTCCCCCACTGAAACTGATATATTTGGAATAGTCACTGATTCGGCACCTTTTATTATCACATTAGTTGAATTGTTCTCAATAGATGTGTTCTTAATTTTCTCTATAAACTGTGCATCTCTGCTCTCGACTAATTTATAATTAGTGGGATCTATAAATCTGAATCCTTTAGAGCCTTCACTATAACCAACAAATATCATCTTTTTAGATTTGGAGTTCCATTTGCTTCGCTTTTGCTTTGGTATGTGCACCATTGCCTCAGTTCCAAAAACTCTTAAATTGCTAAGATTTGGTTTCTTTTTTGTCCAAATTTCTTCTGGCGTTTTATCGTTTAGACTAGCAGTGTACGAACGATTAATGAGGTATACTGCAGTATTTACGCTTTCTGCCCAGAATGGTTTACCAAGATTTGCATCAAACAACATACATTTGGCTCTTTCAACAATCGTCCTGTTCATTCTTTCAGCCAAACCATTCTGTTCAGGTGTGTATACATTGGTTGTCTGATGAACAATGCCATACTCACTTAATAGTTTGGTGAATGAACTATTGCAGTACTCAGTTCCATTATCTGATCGTATTGCTTTGATTCGTCTTCCTGTTTGATTTTCCACCAAATTTTTAAATTGTTTGAACTTCTCATAAACTTCTGATTTGTATTTAATAAAATAGACAAACACTTTCCTGGAAAAATCATCAATGAAAGTTAAAAAGTACTTACATCCTCCAATAGAAAGGTTTTCCATTGGTCCACAAAGATCTGTATGAATAAGCTCTAAAATTCCTTCAGATCTATAAGCACTTTTAAAGGGTAAACGGCATTGTTTTCCTTCACAACATGTTTCACAGACATCAGTGGTTTTTACATCATTGTTGTAATAAATGCCATCTACTGTTCCATTTTTCATTTTTTCCAGGCTGTTGTAGTTTATGTGTCCCAATCGACGATGCCATAGATTTGCATCCGCATTTCCAACCATCAAGCATTTGACTGTATTACCTGTTAATTTATACATATTATTTTCAATTTTAGCATAGGCTAGTAAAATATTATTTTTGCCAAAAATACTGCAACCATTGTTATTAAATTGTACTGCGTTACCTCTTTCAATTAATTTACTTACTGATAATAAATTCGTAGTGAGCGATGGAACATACAAAACATTACTTATCTTAACATCATGTACTTTACCATTAGTGTTGAAACTCATGTGAATATTGCCTGAACTAACTACCTCCAATCTGGTGTCATCAGCAACCACTATCTCACTAACTAATGCCGTTTTCACATCGCTGAGCCACTCTTGGTTCATTGTCATATGGCTAGACGCACCTGAGTCTATATACCATTCGGTTTTACTAAACTGCCCCGACAAGAACACACCACTAAAACCACTATTCTTTTCTTTATGTTGCTTTTCAGTTTTAATTGCAGGACAATCACTTTTATAATGACCATATTTATTACATCCGTAACACCGAATACGACGCTTTTTTTTGTTTCGAAAATTGTTTTTAGAAGAAAATGCTCCATCTGTTTTATTTTCAAGCTGCATGTCCATTAATTTTGTTTTTATTGAATCAGCTGTGATCTTTATTCCTGAATGTTCTATAGCCATTATCATTGGCGCATATTTTTCAGGAAGCCCTGCCAACAATAACGATCCAATCCATTCTTCTGAAATATCAAAACCACAATCAATTAATTTTTGCGATGTTTCAATAATCTGACAAACATATGCTTCAATGGAGTTACAATTATCTAAATTGGTTGATATTAATATTCGTAGCAATCCAATTCTACGGGTGAATCCGGTATCTGCATACAAAATTTTTAATTTAGTCCACACTTCTTTTGCTGTTTTTGCCGTTTTAATATGAATGTAGATCGACGGATCAATTGACAAAATAATTTTCGATTTTGCTTGCTGTATTTTACTGTCATCCGTAACTGTACCATCAATACAACCTTTCAAATCTTCTAAAATCAAAATATTTTCTAATGCAAACGCCCAAGTGGCGTAATTTTCTCTACCTTTCAATTTTGGCACTGAGAAAAACTGTGCTGAAGCAGCCATTGCAATAAAAAAAACAACACGGTTTGATTTTACCTTTATGCAAATAAAACTAGTCCAAATCTTTATATGAAATCACTTCTATTGTTTTAAAGTTTTATTATATTTTTTATTTAACACAATAATGTCACTACAGAATTAATTCTCAATAGAAAACACTCCAACTTACATAATCTGGATACTTGGCCCATAACCTGATAAAATTTGATGAAGCAAAGCTGTGATTCCAATCCAATAAATTGATGACCAAAATGCAAATAAATAAACTCTTGTTTGTTTGATGGTTTACAGGAAAAGAAAGAGAATTATAAAATATATTTCAAAATAATTTATACATAAATAACTGTACTGAAAATTCAATTCACAATAAGAACAGGTTGTATTTTACGTTAAATGTTAATTACTTTAAGGCTTATTTATATTTTACGTTAACTTACGTAGGGTTTACATTTCATTTTAACAAAAAAACTATTTCGAATTATCACTGCCCACTGGGAAATTACAACCGATAATTTTAAATATCTCAGTAGGCCAGGTGTATAAATATTTGTTATTAGTATAATTCAAACTTATTGGTGAAATTGAATGATGTCATTACATTTTAGAGAATTTCATTGGTTTAAATTAAAATAAAACTAAGGCAAAAAAGTTTCACCATAGAATTTGTTATCGATTAAGTTTTCTATTATTATTAAGATTATAATCTTGTTATTATTAAGTTTTCTAATTTATTTTATTTAACTAATAAATTTAAATGGTGCACTGCATATACTCAGTAGCATTGAATTTTACTAACCGAATTGACAAAACAAACATATAAATAAAAAATTTTCTTTTCTATTTAATTTGTAATTTAAGTATACGTTCCAACCAAACAAAAACACAAACAATAATTCTACTATTTATTTAACTAATTTAATTTTCCTGTTTTATCTAATTTGATATAATTTGACTAAAAATTGCACCAAAACATTTTAATTTTTTTTAAGTACAACAATTTTCTTATTTCAATTTTTATCCCACTGCACTATAAATTTTCTATATTAAACTTTACAAAAAAAATATAGCATATAAATAATAAGAATATAAATAATAATCAAATAATATTACAAAATGGTAAACCATTAGTTTCTCTTAATATTCACGAACTCTATACCATCAGTGCAATCGTACCACTATATATCAACCAAAAATATGATGAATACACATTATATCATTTGATTCAAAATTGTACAACTATTACGAGTTTTTTTAATTCTATAAGAAAAATCCTGCCACAAAAAAATTATAATTTGTCCTTCCCTGCGACTGTATAAAAAAATGAAAACATTTTGGTTTTATTATAACAAATCGTATAATTTTTGATATTTTATCAATTAAAAATAAATTTGTTCATAATGAGAAAAGTTTGAAAGCAAATTTTCATAATATACTTTGAGAATATTTACATAACTTAAATAATTGTTCGTGTCGTTAAAAATTTTGCTTGTCCTTTATAAAATATTTGACTTAAATAATCACTGGAAAAAATCACTAAATAATCACTCGTAATTATTTTCATTTATTTTTTTAAAATTAGCACAACTATGAAGAAAGCATTTAATATTTTTTTGGCATTTTTCATTTAAAAGTGTTTTAATTTATAATTTAATAAAAATGTTTGAGTTATTAAACATAAACATTGAAAAACAAATTTAAATGGAGAAAAGAGAAAACAAATATTACATATCACCATTCTTATGTCTCTCCTTATACAATTTCAAAGTTATGTTCTATCTATATTCGTTGAAAAAAACTTCTTCAGGGCAGACGAATTATTTTAGGGACAATTGCTTTGTAACACTTCTTGCTTAGTGATACATTTTCAGTTACTTGTTGAAAGTATCTGAACTTGAGTTCTTTTTATGTGAGGATTTATAACATTGTATCAAGTATAAGGTGCATATTCGTAAATGTTTTTCACCGAGATGTAACCGATCAGTAGCTGCATTCTCTAAAATGTTTAAAAATGGTTTTGTATTTGACTTCAAAGATTTTTCTAGATAAAAAATTATTAACAAGTAATATATAAGATTTATGTATTTTAATATAACAAATATTAAAATACATAAATCTTTTGTTTGTTTAATACAATACATTGTAGTACAATTTTTAAACATTTTTTAAAATTTTGTGACAAATATCTTTTAGTAAAAATTATGTTAAAAAGTTTTACTTTCCAAGTTATACTTTCTTTGTTGTATCGTTACCACATATGTGAAGAACCATTTATCGTTTTCACATGTATACGTTAGTTTGTTTACATATGTGATTCTGTTGCATATTTGATAGGTTATAGGTTCTTCAAAATTATAGGAAGCTTTTCAGGTAAAGTTAAAAAAATTATTTTCTTTAGCTCCTTTCTGTTTGTGCAAAAATAAATAAACTTTGATAAAAAAGCTGTTTATTAGCATATTGGTTAAGCAACATGTACATATATAAGATCCCAATTTTGAGCCCGAAATGTTTTACAAAACGTGAACCATAATATCCATCAACATTCGATTTTAAAATTAACTGATAGTCAGTCGATGTGGTTGATAAATTGAACAACCACTCTATTGACATATGAGGACCCAAATAAAATACATCGATTGAAATAAATCATCAATTGAAACAAGATAAAAGAAATTGATTAAATTTTTATGGGTTGAGTGACTTTTGTTGACAACCTATGCCTTTCTATGGGAAAATAATGCCACACAAAAATAAACAAAAACAGAAACACAAGTATAGTAGAATTTATTTGCCAGCGAATTTTTGACAAATAGGACGCAGCAAGAGATAAAAGATGAGACAAAAAGTAAAACAGAGATGTATTTTTTATTTTGGGATAAATTTGTTTTCAAAACAATTATATTAGTTAAATTTCTAGTTCTAGTTCGTACCATTTGTTTGTTGTGATATTTGTTTCCATAGGCGTCGTTATTTTTATTATAATTATTTTTAATTATCAAATTTTTGTTACATTGCTTACAAAATCATTAATATTTTTTCTAGGCTTTGGTTTTCTATTATAATTGGTTGAATTTCAATAGTAATTTATTAATTTTATGCGTTTTTTTTGTCCATTTCAATGGGACCCCAATAGTTTTTTTTAATATTTTAATCGAGACACTGAATGTGCAAACAATATGCGCATGTGTATGCGCATGTGCAAACAATATGCGCATAACAAACAAATTTTATGTTCGCTGGCAAAAAAATTCTACTATAATATGTTTATATCGGCAAAATATATTACTGTTTTTCTGCATCAGTAATTTTTGGCAACGCATTCTATATTTTTTGTACAGTTATTTATTTAATTTAATAAATATTTTTAATGGTTTGTAATAAAAATAGTTCAAGCACCAGGATATCGGCCATATCGTAATAACGTCCGTTTAGATCAAAATACTTGAATAAAATTTATAAATACATATTAAATATTTGGACATATTTATATTTTTTTTTGAATAACCAGACAACTATAACAATAAAAGGTTACTTACCTTGTCTGCAATCAATTTGAGGTGCAACGGAGTTTAGTGGCACTCTTATGGTTGTAGTTTTTCATCTACACCAAACAAATTTTTTGGAAATATGACAAAAGATTATATCTTAGATAACTTAGAGAATGAACAAAATCCGACTGGTACGAGGCTAGAGTCTTAAAAGTCAAATATATTAAAATGTTGGAACGAACGTTTGGATCAAAACATTTTATTAAAATTTATAAATATTAAATATTTGAAGATATTATTATCATTTTTTAAAAAGCCAGACATCTGCAGTAAAAGGCTCATAAGCAATCTGCTCCAACAAAAAACGACACTACCAATAATTTGAATCAGTTTTCTTTTCCTTATAACTGAAAAAGGTCAAAAAAATTTAACTAACGTTAAAACTTTGATTTTATTTGAAAAAAATTTGAATTTTATATTTGTTAGATAGATAATAAATCTAAATGACAACAGATTTACGAATTTATTAATTATTTACTAATTTCATTTTTGTTCATTATTTAATATTTTTTTGTGTTAACTAATCGGGCATTCAATTCTATTTGTACACAAGTCTGTCTTGCAAGAATCTATTTCTAGCGGAAATCCTACCGTTTGAAACTTTTTATCTACGACTACTTTAAAAACAAAAATGGATAAACAAATATATCACCTTAAACAATTAAAAGTTATAAATAACTACATATTATTCAATATCAATCTTAAATCCCAAGTATGCGATTCACAAAACCATAAATTAAATAAATGACTAAACTAATAATTTTCAAATGTCATAATTTCAAATCTACTTTAAATTACAATTTGATAAATTATTCATATGAATTATTATTACAGAAAGTTACTCAGTTTCTTCTTCTTTATAGAACATCTTAATTCTTTTTGTTTGGTTTATTACAAATATCATCTTTTCTGCTTATAACAAATAATTAATTTTATATATAAAATGGTAAAAGTAATTCATTTAAAGGAAAAGTTTTTTGTTTGGACAAATTATGTGAAATATTTAGATCGTTAAGAAAATAAATTCCAGATGTGGTATAAAGAGAGGGTTAGTGAAATTGTTATTATGTGTTGTATTCGGGTTGTTCAACTAAAATTTTAAATTCAGTGTAAATATAAAAATAATATGAGAATGGAGATATATGGACTAGAATCCCTAAAATTGGTATAATCTAGATTTCAACCATTTGTAACTTTTGGTAGAAGCAAAAAATATTTTTTTTTTATAAATTATTGTCAAACTACGTCATGAATTTTAAGAGTGGTAAGCTTGCGTGGTCAAACCTAACCTTCAATATCTTATACAGACTTCAGTATGCTAGTGGAACCTCCAACCAACAGAAGTGAATGAATGAATGAAACTGGAGTAGTAATTTTTGGAGACAGCATCTAGCATCTATTAAATATAGTTTTACTGTTTAATTTACTATAAGAGAAATATTATAGCTCTCAAATTGTGACATATTACTTCGGTCAGAAAGACCTAAGTATTACATTCATGAGCTCAAAGTGAAATTCTTACCTCCACTTTTTTTGGCATTTCTCAACGTTTTAGGACCTACTGATTCTAAAAAAGCAAAAAAATGTATTTCTGTCTGCCGTCACAACCGACAAAATCTAGAAAACCACTGGACGGATTTGAAAAACTTTTTTTTCTAAAAATATGCGAAGGACGACGACGAAAGAGCCGAAAGGACGCTGTGTTCGATAACTGTACCGGAAGTGTGTCAAAAAAATCGTCAAGTGTGTCAAAACAAGGAAAATTGCATATTTTTTGCTTAAAAAACTTTCATTTTAAGTGATTACGAGTAGGAACATTGAATTTGGAGAAATCTTGATGGTTGGGATTGGTATGTGAGACCTAAATCTAGATTATTGCATTAGAAGTTTGTCAAAAAAATGTTGTCAAGTGTGTCAAAAGAAAGATTTTTATTTATTTTTTTACCCAATTTTTTGGAAAAAAATAAAATTAATTATTTGTATGACATGAAAATATATTATTATTATAGAGAATTATGGCATTATAAGTTTGTCAAAAAAATAATGTCAAGTGTGTCAAAAAATGATTTCATTGATTTTTTAGCCAATTTTTTGGAAAAAAATGTAGCTGTTTTTATGATGTAAATGTAATTGAAAATGAAATTACACATGGAAATTTTTTAATTTGTTATAGTTTTTGAAATATTTTTGGAATTTTGACCAAAGTTTGTATTCTTGATTTTGTAATAATTTTTCTAGTAATTTTAGAATTTTGGAAAAAGTTTTAATATTTGATTTTGTAAGAATTTTTGGAATATTTCTGGAACTTTGAAAAATTTTAAATTTTTGATTTTATTATAATTTTTGGAATTTTGAAAAAAGTTTCAATTTTTGATTTTGTAATAATTTTTGGAATATTCTTAGAATTTTGAGAAAAGTTTGATGTTATTATAATGTTTACAATATTTTTGGAATTTTGAAAGAAATATGAATTTGTGATTTTGTAATATTTTCTCGAATCGCTAAATTGAAGGTTTTTGAATAGTTTGCTGAAAATGTAAATGAAAATGAAATTGGACAATGACATTTTTGAATGTGTTATAGTTTTTGAAATATTTTTGGAATTTTGAAAAAGTTTCAATTTTTGATTTTGTAAGAAACTTTGGAATATTTTTAGAATTTTGAAAAATTTTAAATTTTTGATTTTATTATAATTTTTATAATTTTGGAAAAAGCTTGAATTTTTGATATTGTTATAATTTTTGCAATATTTTTAGAGTTCTGTAAAAAGTTTGAATTTTTGAATTGTTAAGAATATTTGGAATATTATTAGAATTTAGAAAAAGTTTAAATATTTGATTTTATTCCAATTTTTTTAATATTTTTAGAATTTTGAAAAAAAAAATTTTGATTTAATATATATCTTTAGAGTTTTGAAAAATGTTTCAATTTTTGAATTTTTAAGAATTTTTGGAATATTATTAGAATTTAGAAAAATTTTGATTTTTGATTTTATTCTAATTTTTGGAATATTTTTAGAATTTTGAAAAAAAAATAGAATTTTTGAATTTTATATGTATATATTTTTAGAATTTTGGAAAAGTTTCAATTTTCGATTTTGTAAGAATTTTTGGAATATTTTTGGAATTTTGAAAAATTTTATATATTTGATTTTATTATAATTTTTTAATTTTGGAAAAATATACATTTTTAGATTTTGTTATAATTTTTGCAATATTTTTAGAATTTTTGAAAAAAGTTTTAATCTGTGATTTTGTAATAATTTTTGAAATATTTTTAGAATTTGGTTTGAAAAAAGTTTGAATTTTTTTTTTTACAATATTTTTGGAATTTTGAAAGAAATATGAATTTGTGATTTTGAAATATTTTCTCGAAACGCTAAATTGCGAGTGTTAATGATAATCAATTAAAATATATAACAACAACAACATTATCATATCGTACTAAAGATTTAATAAAGCAGAGGAAAAAATATTTGAGCTATACCAAACTTATGTTAAAACAAGTAGGATCATTTTTATGGCCACATGTTGTACGTTATACATATTTTTTGCTGCAATAAAACTCTCGTTTCGTAATTTTTTTTGCAATTAAATATATAAATCGGTTTATCATAATAATATTTATTGGCAGTCTTATATAAAATTAAATTAAAATAAATCATACTTATTTGAACCAGTGAAACGAAGAGTTGTTTTATTTAAATCCCTATATTGGACGAAACTAGAAGATTTTATTTATGGAAAATTTGTTGCTGCTTCGATGTGAATTACATCGAAGTCTTGATATCTCAGAGCTGTGAGATTTCAGCCCCTCCATATTTTTCATCATTCTTTTTTACAACAACCGTAAAAGCTTTAATTCTATAATACTTCAAGAGTGACAGACAACCCAGTTAAAAGTTTTCTATTTTAATATATAAAATATGGAGGGGCTGAAATCTCACAGCTCTGAGATATCAAGACTTCAGTCTGGGTTAAGGATTTGTAAATAGTTTTCGGCAAAATACTTTTATGAGGACATGGTTTTTAGTTTTGGGCAGCGATGTATATCAAACATAAATCTTTGTTAAAGTACAAGTATATTTTATCTCTGTTTAAAAATTTATTACAAAACTAACACGAAACATCAATACGTTGCCGGAAAATTATAATCAAAATTCCAAAAATATTGTTAAATTAAATAAAATAAAACTTTTTCAAAATTCCAAAAATATTCCAAAAATTAGAATAAAATCAAATATTCAAATTTTTTCTAAATTCCAATAATATTTAAAAATTCTTAAAAGTCCAAACTTTTCCAAAATTCTAAAAATATTGCAAAAATTATTACAAAATCAAGAATACAAACTTTTTCAAAATTCCAAAAATATTTCAAAAACTATTACAAATTCAAAAATTTCCATGTCCAATTTCATTCTAAATTACATTTACGTCATAAAAACAGCTACATTCCAAAAAATTGGCTAAAAAATAAATGAAATGATTTTTTGACACACTTGACATTATTTTTTGACAAACTTATAATGCCATAATTCTCTATAATAATAACAAAATATCATGTCATACAAACTATTAATTTTATTTTTTTCTAAAAAAATTGGGTAAAAAATAAATAAAAACCATTCTTTTGACACACTTGACAACATTTTTTGACAAACTTATAATGCCATAATTCTCAATAATAATAATAAAATTTCATTTCAAACAAACAATTTTATTTTTTTCCAAAAAATTGGGTAAAAAACTAAATAAAAATCTTTTGACACACTTGACAACATTTTTTTGACAAACTTATAATGCCATAATTCTCAATAATAATAATAAAACTTCATATCAAACAAACAATTAACTTTTTTTTTCCAAAAAATTAGGTAAAAAAATAAATAAAAATCTTTCTTTTGACACACTTGACAACTTTTTTTTGACAAACTTATAATGCAATAATCTAGTTTTTGATCTCACATACCAATCCCGACCATCAAGATTTCTCTAAATTTAATGTTCCTACTCGTAATCACTTAAAATGAACGTTTTTTAAGCCAAAAATATGAAAATTTGCTGTTTTTGACACACATAATGATTTTTTTTGACACACTTCCGGTACAGTTATCGAACACAGCGTCCTTTCGGACAGGGACAGGTGTGAATACCTATTTTTAGAAAAAAAATTTTTTGAAATCCCTCCAGCCGTTTTCCCTGCAGTGTAGGTAATGACGGCGGCCGGCAGACAGACACACATTTTTTTTTTGCTTTTTTAGAATCAGTAGGTCCTAAAACGTCGAGAAATGCCAAAAAAAGTGGGGTTAGAATTTCACTTTTGGCTCATGAATGTAATACTTAGGTCTTTCAGACCGAAGTAATTGTGAATTGTGACTTTTTAACTAACTTTAGCTGTATTAAAAAGATTTTATCACGGAATGAAGTTTTAAACTTATTTTATAATAATTCTTTTCTTCCACAAGCCATTTATTTATTCATGCATGAACTACTCTTCTCATATATGAAGTGAAACATACGTAACGAGTTTGAAATATCCTGATGCTGTTCAATTTAGAGCTATTAATTTTATTTTTTTTATTTTATCTTCATTCAACAAAGGTTTTAAAAAGCGCCTATCAACACTCCAGACTGTATGTTGTTGTGGAACCTAGGTTGCGACACAAATTATAAATCCTGTTACATAACACTTTTTATTAAAAAAATCTTTTATTTTTATAGAGGATTGCTCAGAAACTTCTAAACTTCTAGACATTAATAAATAGTTCCACATCGATGGATCAATTGATCCAACATTGCTCAAAATTTTGTTGATTGATTAAAATTCCGTACTGATGAAATACGTGATCTACACAAGGTCGAAATTTGAACTTGACCTTTTTTGATTTTCCTGAAACTTGACATATAAGTACAGTATGGACAAAATAAAAAGTACTACTTAATTTAGAATTTTTTTAAAGTGCATAGTTTGAGCATAGGGGCACCCCAACATGCATGAAAAATGAAAATTTTCGACCCTAACGCCATTTTAAAAAAAGTTTTCTTAATATTTTAATTTTTAAATTAATTGCAGACCAAACGTTTAATTAATTCTTGTTCCAAAAGATTTACTAATCATCTATCAAATAAAAAAAGTTTGTTGAAATCGGTATGGTCGTTCTTGAGCAATTCAATTTCAAAATTACCTCGGATTGGAGAACAAACCCGTTTTTCTTCTACTGTATGTCTATCTTATGGGCCCAATAATACACTTATTACAATACATCACACCAACCACCAATTAATGTATAGCATTTTTATTTTACCATAAGTGTTTGCTTTTATTTTTTCACGTCCTTTTTTGCGGCAAAGTTATGAAGTTTGTTTGGGTTCGTTCACCGCAGTTCATACATATTTGCTACGACTCAACTCAAATTTTAACATTCTATTACAGTTTTTAGTTACAAAAAGTAGTACGTGTAGTAATTGTTTTTAATGTTAATGATGAAAACATTATTTCAAATGCAAATACTAACGAAAAGTAAATATAATTGTATGCCGTCAAACCAACAAATCAACAAAAACAAGGAGGGCTAGAAGAAATTTATTATTTTTGAAAAATGGCGTTGCATTTAAACAAATTAAAACATGTATTTTTATGTTGACTTAATGCCGTAGAAAAAGTATAGTGAACTCACCAAAATGTACATTTTAGCAACGTTATTAATAAACTACTATTTTCCAACAGATAAAAAAGGCAGTCTTGAGGACTGCCGACAGAAGTGAAAACTTAAAACTGTGAAATAGCTGTGTTTTTATCATCTAAATACAACAAAATCTTTACTTAACATACCACACTTACACACTGTTATAAACCGAAAAATTAAATCATATTCAATAAAAAAGAAAAAAAAATTATAAATCCAGAAAATGAGAATAAGAAATAAGAAAATAACAAATTATTACCATTTATCTCACTCTCTTTTAATATTTATTTTATATTTAATATTTATTTAGCGTAACGATGAGGACTCGAATATGTAAATTTTTCCCCATACAAAATTGAACAACGAGCTTAAAGAAGTTTGCACTTAAAAAATATTTAGAAAATCAAAGCTTATTTAGTTGAAATATTATTGTTAAAACGACCTTTGGCCAATGTTTTTCGTTGGAACGTATTTGGTTTCTAAATTCTAATTATCCAATTCCATCAAGGTATGATCTATCCAATATATAAATATTCAAATAACTATAATTTAACTTAATGTTTAATATTTTTTCTACGATAGCAGAGGAAAAGTCTATATATGCAGGTTTAATCAATCGTGAAAATGGTTGTTTTCACTAGTGTAAAATCACTTTCGCCAAATAATAAATTGTATAGTTGCTATAGTATTTTCATGTAATTTTATATAGTTTGTAAAACAAAGCAACCATGAAAAAAGAATATGAATGTTGAATGTTATTTGTCGATTTCAAATTTATTAATTTGTAATAGATATCGTTTTTCGGCAAACGGCTGTAAAGTTTAACTTTACTGCCGCTAGGGAGTTAGTTAAAGTCTTACTTTTTTTACTGCGGCTGCAAAAGTAACGCCATTTTTATTTTATACAACGGCGGCTGTAAATTAGCATTTGTTATTTGCTATTTTGTTATTTTTTCAAACAAATTGTATAACTATGACAACAAAAAGTAATCTGATTCTCATTGGATTATGATATTTTGAATTATTGTATGTTACTATGACAACAAAACATAACAAACGGCTTCATTTGATAATAAAATTTTGAATTATTGTATAACTATGACAACAAAATAACAACTATTTCAATTGGATTATAAAATTTTGAAAAGACTGTTTTGATAAAAAAATTTTATTCATACAAATTTAAATGTTTTTTTCTCTTTTTTGGAAGTAATTATGACGATAAAAATTTTGATGTATTAATCTCATATTTATAAAAAATTTAAACGTTTGCCGAAAAAATAGCGTATTTAATTCGGAGCTAAAGTGACTTTTTGTGTATCGTCTATAAATGTCTCTAAATGTGAAACTATAGACTCAACACAAAAAGTATCACTTTAGCTCCTAATTAAATAATGTACTACTTTCGGCAAACGGCTGTAAAATTGAATTTTACTGCCGCTAGGGAGAAAGTTAAAGTCTTACGTTTTTTACGTATAATGCCATTTTTGTTTACGGCTACGAAAAAACAGAAAAATTCACATTTTTACGGCGGCAGAAAAAGTGTCTCCATTTTTTTCTATATTTTTATAGTCGAAAGCAAAAGTAACTTAACATGAGATTATAATTTATATGAACAATATTTGTTATTTTTTCAAACAAATTATATACAATGATAACAAAAAATAACAAATAGTTTTCTTGGATTATGAAATTTTGCTTTCATAAAAGATTCTTCCCATAATCTCCCTACGGTCGGCTGCCAAACTATAGACTCAACACAAAACGGAGTACTTTCGCTCCTAAGTAAATAGTATACTAATATATATTTAGCATCGTAAAAAAGATTGCATTTCCTACGCGGGATGAAAATATTTTACGTTCGTGAAATTGTCACCACAAATGTTCACTCACGAAAAAGCAGTGTTTTCATCTCTTGTAACAAAATTTACTATTTTTAACAAATATTATGGACGTTCTTTTTTTGTGTATGATTTAAAAATCAAAATTTTCATTTTTCTTTAAGATTATTGAAAAATATTTTACAAAAACTTCTATTTGTTTTTAGTTAGTTACAAAATATTATAGATTTTTCCAATATTTAATTAAAATATTACTAAAAATTTTCCTAAGCTTCAAAAAACTTTTGATCTAAATTATTTTTTAAGTAAAGAAATTCAATTTGCAATGAAAGCTAAGATTATGGAATTTTTCTATTGTTTATTTAAGAATGTCTGCATGTTAGTTTGAAAATAATTTTAGATAAAATTTTCTCATGTTTGTTTCAGATAAAATATTCTATGGTACGATAATATAAAATATGAATTTAAAAAAGTAAGAATAATACAATATGTGTTTAAAAAACTAAAGAATTTTTCCATGTTATCTGAATTTTTCGTCTTTAAAGTTGAAGTAGAGCTTTCTGAATTTAGGTAAGCTTTGGTGTGTAAATGAGGTGTGGCAAATTAATGGCATACACTTAAAACATTGGTCGTATAACTCAGTATTTTATTACTCTGAGCTACCAATTTTCTTCTTCTACCGATCTCAAAAATTTTCCTGTCATTTATTCTATCCTCAAAATTCTTTTACCATGGCATTTTGTTTGTTGACAAAAAGCATAATACCATCACACCACAAACGTATTATTGACATTTTCAAAAAACCTCACACTTCACTTTAACTTGCATAAAAATTATATATAATAAAATATTACAAATTTCTGATTCCTGATTTATGGTTAACGTTTATAAATATTTCAACATTGCCATAAAAAGCCTCTATTATTATCTGTTTATCTTGATTTTTAAAATTTATCGATAAAATTCAAGTTAACAGGTTCTTACCTTATGACTGACGGATAAGATGAAAACGGAAAAGGAAATAGAAAAAAGGAAACAAATTAATCTTGTGGGAATAAAATTGAAGTTATTAGTTTTCTTATAACTCATGTTCTTTTTTCGTTTATCCTTTTCTTGGTGTGTAGAAGATATAGGTACTTCTTATGGATTAACAATTTTTTGTGGGATGATATAAAAATGATTGTTCAATTTAGTTTTTGGTGTGAACAATTTATTTTAATGTTAGTGATTGATTGCTGTAAAAAAATAGAACGAAAGTGTTCAAAATTAAATATAGAATTAATTATTGATCTTGTGTAATTGGTAGACGCAATAAAGAAAATAAGTTCTAAAGTGTAATTGATATTGAACTTTTAGGCGGCATCGATGTGTTTTGCAAATTAAGTAAAATTGAAATTCAAGGTAAAGCCATATTTAAAAATTTCAGTATAATATGCAAAGTAATATGATTAGTTTATTGATTAAAGTTTTTAAATACTTATTTTCTGATTTTATTGAAAATATTTATACAAGAAATATTATTTTAAGAAGCAGTATATAAAAGAGGAATGTTGTATTTGTTTAACTTTTGATCAAAAATTTAAAACTTTCATAAATATTTCATAAAAACTGGTCCAAACAGCTGGTTCGCACAAACGTACCACCAAATGTAAGCGTTTTCACGCTGCTACCCTAGATATGATGTATACTGTAGTTATCCATATATGGATGCTATAGCACTTTCTTTACATCCAAAAGTGTGAAGCAATCTGAAAATGAAATGATGGAAGACTGCAGATTCAAATCAATTACGAATCTATCATGATCTTTAAGAGAAACTCTAAATTTTAATATAACTGATGTTCGACTACCTAAAGAAGACAATATGTACACTGATTATATATTTGCCATCTTTTAAAATTGCATATCGGAGCTGGTCGTCTTTGATTAATAGACGATTAGACGAGCAACGAAGACGTGCTCTAAAATCTAAACGCTAAATATAGATATCATGTAATACTGACACATAACTAAGAAAAGCATAACATCGATTTGTCATTTACATTTATGAATAGTGGCAAACTTTTCTATGAACCACTATATTCGCAGTACGAACTACAATAAAAAAATAATAAAAAACGCAATGAGCACAAACAAAAACTGGGAGAAAAAGGGAAAATGAAAATTAGTAACAGGATGAAAACTATTGGATGAATAAGAAAATATTGCGCAAATGATGGGAAACATAAATTAAAGGTGATCCGAGTTACGGTGGTGAAATGGGGTGAGCTTTTAGGGGTAGAAAATGGTTTTTCATGATTTTTAGCGAATCTAGACCTTCCGTCGAATAAAGTTTAGAGCAAAAGTTATTGGTAATAAAAAGGTCTAAAGCTTTTATATCGGAGATTTTTTCACATAACCTAAAATTTGCCATAAAAATAGAAAAAACCGAGAAAAAAAGGCTTTTTCGTTTTTAATTTCTATCTCCAACAAACAAATGTTTTTTCACACAATTCGGTGGAAACTTACCTTATTATGTCCCTAATTGGCTGTAATTTTTTGAAATCAAAATATTTATTTTTACGTTTAATTTTGATTTTAAACCAAAAAAGTGACCTCATTTTCACACGAAAATTCTCCTGTATGGGAAACAGTTTTTTCAAAAAAACATTAATCATTATGTTTGTTGAAACGTCTACTTTTAGATGGTGTAAAAGACCTTTTTATTACCTACAACTTTTACTTTAAACTTTTTTCGATAGAAGCTCTAGTTTCGCTGAAAATCGTAAAAAACAATTGTCCACCTCTAAAAGCTCACATCCCATTTCCCCCTCGTAACTCGGATCACCTTTAATTTATGTTTCCCATCATTTGCGCAGTATTTTCTTCCTCATCCAAAAGTTTTCATGCTATTACTAATTTTTTCCTCACAAAAAGCTATTTTGACTGGTCTTACATAATAGACTGAGAGCTAGTGAACCCTTTGAGTAACGGTCGTCCTGTAAGGCTAGAATTTTTTTTAGGGAAAGTTCATGCAATGTGAAGTACGGAAACCACAACCTGGCAGGCATCAGCCGTGTACGTCATCATCCCCTATATGTTTAAAAGTGTAAAAAAAATGAAAAAAAAACTTGGTCCTGTAAGCTTGAAATTTTTATATGATTTAGCTCACTTATTGTAGAGTACAAAATCAAATTGACAGGCGATTTGAAGGTGCACAAGTATCTGCCAGGCGAATCGAAATGTGTTGCAACTTGCCGGCCGGCCGTCACAAGCGACGAAATCTAGAAAACCGCTGAACGGATTTCCAAAATTTTTCTTTCTAAAAATAAGTTTACTCAATGGAAAGAGCTGAAAGGACGATGTGTTCGATAACTGTACCGGAAGTGTGTCAAAAAAATCGTCAAGTGTGTCAAAACAAGGAAATTTGCATATTTTTGGCTTAAAAACGTTCATCTTAAGTGATTCCGGATATAAACATTGAATTTGAAGAAATCTTGATGGTCGGGATTGGTATGTGATACCAAAAACTAGATAGTTGCGTTATAAGTTTGTCAAAAAAATGTTGTCAAGTGTGTCAAAAGAAAGGTTTTATTTATTTTTTTACCCGATTTTTCGGAAAAGAATAAAATAAATTATTTGTATGACCTGAAATTTTATTATTATTATTGAGAATTATGGCATTATAAGTTTGTCAAAAAAATGTTGTCAAGTGTGTCAAAAGAAAGATTTTTATTTATTTTTTTACCCAATTTTTTGGAAAATAATAAAATAAATTATTTGTGTGACCTGAAATTACGACTCTTACTCGCACTGCCATAGCATCTCTCCCCTCGCCTGTCAAGGACTTATGCTAGCCAGAACCGCCTGTCATTTTACCCACTTTTTTTGAATCACTTACTCAAACATATAGATAAAACAGGGATTGGCTGAGATCTCAAGCTCTGAGATATCAAGAATTCGGTTTTTGTTTAAGGATTTTGATATAGTTTTCGGCATAAAACTTTTATAAGGACATTGCTTTTATTTTTGGGCAACGATGTATATCAAACAAACCTCTTTGTTAAAGTGCATGTCTTTTTTTATCTCTGTTTAGAAATTTATTACAAAACTATCACGAAACATCAATACGTTGCCTGAAAATCATAACAGATCATAAATTAACATAATTTAGTGAAATGATGGTACACTCAGCAAACTACTCAAAAACCTCTCCATTTAGCGTTTCGAGAATATATTACAAAATCACAAATTCATATTTCTTTCAAGATTCCAATAATATTGTAAAAATTAATTAAAATTAAACTTTTTTAAAAATTCTAAATATATTCCAAAAATTAAAATAAAATCAAATATTTAAACTTTTTCTAAATTCTAATAATATTCCAAAAATTCTTAAAAATTCAAAAATTGAAACTTTTTCCAAAATTCTACAAATATTGCAAAAATTATAACAATATCAAATATTAAAACTTTTCAAAAAATTCTAAAAATATTCCAAAAATTATTACAAATACAAAAATACAAACTTTTTTCAAAATTCAAAAAATATTTCAAAAACTATAACAAGTTCAAAAATTTTCCATGCCACATTTTCGTAATACAAACAGTTAATTTTTTTGACATACTTGACAACATTTTTTTGACAAACTTATAATTCCATTATTATCTATAAAAATAATAAAATGTCATGTCATACAAATAATTTATTTTATTATTCTCCAAAAAATTGGGTAAAAAAATAAATAAAAATCTTTCTTTTGACACACTTGACAACATTTTTTTGACAAACTTATAATGCCATAATTCTCAATAATAATAATAAAATTTCAGGTCATACAAATAATTTATTTTATTCTTTTCCGAAAAATCGGGTAAAAAAATAAATAAAACCTTTCTTTTGACACACTTGACAACATTTTTTTGACAAACTTATAACGCAACTATCTAGTTTTTGGTATCACATACCAATCCCGATCATCAAGATTTCTTCAAATTCAATGTTTATATCCGGAATCACTTAAGATGAACGTTTTTTAAGCCAAAAATATGCAAATTTCCTTGTTTTGACACACTTGACGATTTTTTTGACACTTTTCCGGTACAGTTATCGAACAAATCGTCCTTTCAGCTCTTCCCATTGAGTAAACTTATTTTTAAAATCAAAAATTTTGAAAATCCGTTCAGCGGTTTTCTAGATTTCGTCGCTTGTGACGGCCGGCCGGCAAGTTGTAACACCATTCGATTCGCCTGGCAGATACTTGTGCACCTTCAAATCGCCTGTCAATTTGTTTTAGTACTCTACAGTAAGTGAGCTAAATCATATAAAAATTTCAAGCTTACAGGACCAAGTTTTTTTTTTCATTTTTTTTACACTTTTAAACATATAGGGGATGATGACGTACACGGCTGATGCCTGCCAGGTTGTGGTTTCCGTACTTCACATTTCATGAACTATCACTAAAAAAAATTCTAGCCTTACAGGACGACCGTTACTCAAAAGGTTCACTAGCTCTTGGACTATAATAAATTAATGCTTAAAATTGTCTCAACCAAAAATAATTCTCTAACATTTAATTTCAAATCACTTTAATTTTTTGTTCAAATTTAAATGCAACACAAAAAATGATTTATAATTTGATTTAATTTGTTTATTAATTTGATTATGTTTGAAAAGGAATGAGATAAAATAAACAATTTTGACACAAATAGTAAAATATGTAAATTGAATTTAAATGCAATACTCAATATCATTCATATTCATTGAGTAAATATAAAAACGTTCAATAACGAACATAAATCCGATAAGTTTAATTAAATTATAACATAAATAAAAGAACGATGTGCTGTCAATTATAAAATGAAAATTTTAAAATTTTGGTAACTGAATCTTTTATTTCCAATACTGTTTTGTAGATGATGATTAGTGTCGGTAGCCAAATTGAATAAAAAATTATCCTGATATTATTCCTAATCCTAATCAATGCAAAAATGATAAAAAGATAACGTACCTTGGGTAGCCTTGTGGGCAATCTACGTCAGTACTTTTAATCGTATAACATTGTTTCGATACCAATAACGTGCATTCAAACAATCAACACACCGGTTTTTGAAACAACCGATTCTCAAATGTCAAGTTAATGGGAAAACATTCAATTAGCTGGTTACACATATAAAACTAATCGATTGCATTAAGTTTCCACGTGAAGTGAAGCAAAACGAAAACATTGATTGAATTTTGACAGCCGACGCTATTCTATGGAGTTATAATAATGCAGCAAAAAAAACAACATTTCAAATTTCTTGTTCCATAAGAATTCTTAAAACCAAAACTATATTAAATCAATTTTTAGTTCTCGAAATCAAATTGAATGTTTCTTTTCAATTTTAATAAAAATCGTATCCTAAAAGCTCTAAACCGATTTGAACAAATTGAAAAACTATACTAAGCTAATAAAAGAAAATTTAATTTCTACTTTAGATCAAAATTTCATCGAAAATGTAATCAATTTTTCATGAGAGAAAAACAATATTAATCCTACAGGTGTGTTTAACCCCTAGCTGTTAACATCACTATACAATTCAACAGACACGTAGAAGATGATCAAGCTATTTTTTTGTAACATTTCAGAGATTAATGTTACTGTAGAATAGCGGAAGAAACTGAGATTGATTATAAGGTTGTGATGTGAAGTAAAACGAAAAAACGGTAAGAAAATTAAAGAAGAAAACAAATTGTTTTTCGTTGGGTTTTATTGCAGTTCTTGATTTTTTTAAAAAATATAATATCAATATCGGAAAATCCACTATGGCTTTAAAGTGAAATTTCTAAAGAAGCAAATTCTTGTTTTAATTTTATTTCAAAACTTTTTTTTATCTATACAACGGAATTATAAAAGTTTTTCAATTTATTTTAATCGAAATTGTGAAAATGGATTAGATTTCAATTTTTTTATGAATATACAAGATTGTGTGCTGTTTGTTTCAAATTAATTATTTATTTCTTATTACATACTTTTCTTTTCTTTTTCTTTATACATACTTGGAATTTAATAAGACAGTGGCCCTTTTCCCGAACACATAAATGTGAACTTTGACAATATTGTGAAGTTTGTATTGCATAACATTAAACGGTAACGGTAACGATTTTCCGGAAAACGAATTTCACATTATTGTCTAAATTTAATTTAGACAATATTGTGAAATTTGTTTTTCGTAAGATCGTTACCGTTACCTTTTAATGTTACGCAATACAATCTTCACAATATTGTCCAAATTCACATTTATGTGTTCGGGAATAGGGCCCCAGTTGTTACACCTTATAAGACAGTTAACTGACAATTGATTTCCCTAGATTGTGTTTGTTTCTTTTAAATTTTTTGCAAAATATATCATTATTTTATGTAATTATTGTGAATAGTGAAAACTGTACAGATTGAAGAACTTTAATCTTTGATTTGAACATTTCAGTTAGGTTCAATTTCTGATTACTCACTTTACTAAACCGTTTTAGGTGGGCTTATTATCTTTTTATATGTTTGGTCAACAAACAACCAAAAAGTTTATTAAATGTAAATTTTTGGTTATATTATGAAAAAAATTATAATCTCATTACAAAAAATGAAAACTTATACTCGTAGGGACAAAACCATCACAAAACCAATTTAAAAATTTTAAGCTTTGTTTATATTTGGTTGAGTATTATTTTGGGCCGAAAGCAAAACACATCAAGTTAATGGTATAAATTTTAATAGATTTTATTGTTTTTTTTAAGGTGTAAAAAATAGTAGATTTTTATACAAGTTTCAAAAACGTCTCTTTTTGCGTGACTGAACGGTTTGTTCAGGAACGCAAAAACGTTTTTGCCACGCGTAGAAAACACGGTTTCTTCTACGCTTGTAAATATAAATGATAATATTTACAAATTCATCTACTAAAAATTTACAAAACGACATATCTAAATTTGACTGTGTAAAAAATAAACAAGATTGTATTTATATAGCATTTTTACCAGTGTAAAATAATGTTATTATTGTGTTCGCCTACAGATGGAATAATAACAGACGAACACAATAATAACATTATTGCACTGGTAAAAATGCTATATATAAATACAATCTTGTTTATTTTTTACACTGTCAAATTTAGCTATGTCGTTTTGTAAGTTTTTAGTAGATGAATTTCACAATATGAATAATGAAAATAGTTCATATATTTTCTCTAAAAACTTTTACAGATATTGCAGATATTTTTTTACCGACTGGAAGTCATCGTTTAAAGTATAAATTTAAAAAATTGTAGGTAAAGTTTCAATTAAAAACAAATAAAAATAAATTTTTTAATTATTTATTTAATAAATTTTTTATATTTTTTTTTTTTGGCGGAAAGAACTCAGAGAATATATTTTATATCTGACAGTTAATTATCGGAGGAAAAAATTATACGATATATCTGATACAAATTTTATTTTATCGCTCAGATTTCTCCGATATAGAAAAAAAACACACTCATTATTAGTTTAGTTAATTAATTACACACAATTGATATAATGATTAGTTTCGATTCGATTCGATCACAATATTCAAAATATTCAATCCCTTCAAAATACTGCGATATTGACAGAAATAAACACAGCAACCGAAACAACAACAGAAACAGTAAATCAAATTCAATCTCAAATATTCAATTCTTTAAATAACCACCACCTGTATGCGACCACCGAAACTTATTTACTTTCAGTCCTAGTGACTGAAAACATTTCCAGTCACTACTTAGAAAAAGTTTCCCTTTCACATAGGTTTTACTATATATTAAAATGATATTTTCGTAGCTTGAAGTAGAAAAAATACGATTTTCTATGATAACAAATGAAAAGTCTATTTTCATCACGCTTAATGCCCTGTGAAAATGGGTTCTTTTACAACTATAGTGTAAAAAGAATAACACATTGTAGTTGCTATGGTTTCTCATATAATTCTACATAGTTTTTAAACAACGCAACCATAAACAAATAGAATATGAATTTTTATGTTATGTTGTCGATTTTTAATTTTATAATTTATAGTAAATATCGATTATAAATATCCTATTATAGAAAAAATTGCATTTCCTACGCGAGATAAAAACGTTTTTCGTTCGTAAACATGTCTCACTCGACGCTAGCACGTCTTGTGAACAAATGTTTACCCACGAAAAAAACAAGGTCTCTACAATCTCTCTATTCTACAATCTCTTGTAGGAAAATATACTATTTTCTATGATAGAATAGGAAAAGTTTGTTTTTGTCACGCTTAATTTCCTGTGAAAATGGGTTCTTTTTCCACTTGTGTAAAAAGAATAACAAATTGTATAGTTGCTATGGTTTTTCATATAATATTACACAGTTTTTTAAACAACGCAACCATGAAAAAATAGAATATGAGCTTACTTCGGTCTGAAAGACCTAAGTATTGCATTCTCGAGCCATAAGTGAAATTCTTACCCCCACTTTTTTGGCATTTCTCGACGGTTTAGGATCTATTGATTCTAAAAAATCAAAAGAAATGTATGTCTGTCTGTCTGCCGACCGGCAGGCCGTCACAATCGACGGAATCTAGAAAAGTACTAGTACTAGTTAAATAGTACTAGTTAAAAGTACTAGTTAAATAGGTACATTCAATGGTAAGAGCCGAAGGGACGATGTGTTCGATAACTGAACCGGAAGTATGTCAAACAAATAGTCAAGCGGAAAAAGTTTCAATTTTTGATTTTGTAATATTTTTTGGAAAAGGTTTGAATTTTGAATTTGTGAATTAAGAAATTTTGCAATAATTTTGGAATTTTGAAAAAAAGTTTCAATTTTTGATTTTGAAGAATTTTCGGAATATTTTTAGAATTTTGAAAAAGTTTAAATGTTTGATTTTATTATAATTTTTGGAATTTTGAAAAAAGTTTGTACTTTTGATTTTGTTATAATTTTTGCAATATTTTTAGAATTTTGAAAAATGTTTCTTTGAATTATGAATTTTTGCAATATTTTTAAAATTTTGAAAAAATTTAAATTTTTAATTTTATTATAATTTTTGGAATATTGAAAAAAATTTGTATTTTTGATTTTGTTATAATTTTTGCATATTTTAAGAATATTGGAAAAAGTTTTGATCTTTGATTTTGTAATAGTTTTTAGAATATTTTTAGAATTTTGAAAAACAGTTTAATTTTTTTATTTTATTATAAATTTTAGAATATTTTTGGTATTTTGAAAGAAACGCTAAATGTAGAGGTTTTTGAGTAGTTTGCTGATTGTATCATCTGTTCACTAAATTATGATAATTTATGATCTATTATTCTATTATAACTTTCCGCAAACGTATTGATGTTTCGTGTTAGTTTTGTAATAAATTGCAAAGCAGAGATAAAAAATACTTGTGCTTTAACAAAGAGTCTTATGTTTGATATACATCGCTCTACAAAACTAAAAACAATGTGCTCATAAAAGTTTTTTGCCGAAAACTATATCAAAATCCTTAACCCTTTATTTTATAATTTATAGTAAATATCGATTATATATATACTTTCACAGAAAAAATTGCATTTCCTACGCGAGATAAAAAGGTTTTTTGTTCGTAAACATGTCTCACTCGACGCTAGCTCGTCTCGTGAACAAATGTTTACTCACGAAAAAACAATGTCTTGTAGAAAAATATACTATTTATATGATCCAAAAATTTAATTTTCAAATTATAAAATCCTATAAAAACATAATCTTAAAACAGTGTTTTCTCGTATTCATATTTTGCCAGTAAAAACAGTGGAGAGTTGTCATTGGTGATGTATGTTAAGGTCAATATTTATTTATTTATTTACCTAATTGATCAATAAAACATAATTTAACTAATCTTCACTGTGAAATAAAAAGTGAACCTAAATTCACACAAGATTGAATTTTGAAATATTTTTACGGTAAATTGTTGGCAACGAAATAAGCTAGCGTGACAGCTGAAAGTTCATGATTATTACATATCAAGGGCCACTGGATCAATCTGTGATCTTAAGCACACCGATTAACAATTCTTTCAATACAAACTTCGAAATCGTTTTTGAGCGTCTTGCCGACAGTCCAAAAAGATCAAACCATCTTCGTGGTTAAGAAGTGCCAGTTTGTGGGCCAAAATGGCGTGAACGTCATCGTCAACTACTCGACACGTGGTTGCAACAATTATTCAATTTTGTTTTATTACAATGTGCTGTGTAGTAGGAATTACAATATTTGTCGCAACAACACTTAGAAACCTTTGAAGAACTAGGGATTAAATTAATATGATCAGTTTGCTATTGAGTAGATTACAAACTTACCACATATCTTTCCAACAAACCTTTTGAAATCGTTAGCGAGAATGAATAGATACATCCTACATCCAAACATTAATATTTTTCGAACTGCAAACTTCAACTTACTGTTACTTACTGTAAGTAACATAAGTATCATAACATCTTATTTAACAATTTAACAATTACATCTATCAAACATGCTGCTGAAGACTGCTATTGAATTTAAATTTTAAATTCCACTATCCAGAGGTATGATTTTGGACAGTTAAGACTAACTTGAACAAGCTCGTAATATGAACATTAACTCTACCAAATCAAATATCGATTATGTTGGAAGTAGGGGCAATTCAATTAAAGGAAATGGTATTCTAACTGCACCGAACTTATTGAAGTGTTGAACAGAGCGTATGCAGCTGAATTTTATTCCAAAATATATAACCACAAACCAGATGAAATGAGAGTAGTGAAAGCTACAGTGACAGGTAACCGAATGGGGATCAAATTATTTATGGTCGGGCTCAAAGATGTAAGGACAAATACGAAGTGGTTAACGAAAGCAAGTTACATTTTCATGTTTGGTGTTGGCTTCCTTTGTCATTAAAATAAAAACACTCTTCCAAACACTTTAATTGATAGACAAAAATTCGAGAAGAAACCGTCGAATTGGAAAGTTGCTACGAATGCTACGAATGCTACGAACATTGACTACCAATTGTATGAGTTTTCGAATGAACTAGTTTATATTACCACAACATATCTAAGAACCATTATAATATGACAACTAAACTACCAATTTAACCACTAAACGAAGTTTTCTACACGGTTCTTCACTTCACTTCAACACATTTTTGTATCCACATAGTATATTAAACACAGCAGTGCGATTACTTAAGCATATTTGATTATTAATGAATACTTCTGAATACAAAATGTCTGATTTTAATTTGAAAAAAAAAAAAAAGTCTTTGATGAAGCTAAGATTTACTTGTTTAAGGAACAAGGGATTATCCACGCGTTATCGGTTGACACCGCGAACAATATTTTTATTCTTTGTTATCATTCTCTCATTCGTAATACCAGTTGACTCGTGCAGTAAAACCTTATTTGTATACAGTAAGGGACTAATATGCCTCAGGATGTAGATCATAAACAGTAACAGTTTTGCAGCAAGTATAGGCGCAATAATTTGCTTCAAACTGAAGGATAATTCTAAAAATGAATAGCCAATACCACTGTAAGGGAGCAGATGGATGCTTTAACTTACAATTAGCATCCAATGCATGAATTCTTTACAGATAGACTGAAGATAGATAGACTACTCTAGCAGGGCGTGTGGTGGATTTCGGCTGTGGTCTGAAGCCCTGACCCTAATGACATAAATTATGAGAGCGCTTATGAAACCTGGTTGATTGAACTTCAAACAAGAATCAAAGAAACGGCTGGTGCAATAGTCACTGTTAGTGATTATGAGCAATAAAAATAAAGCCAACCCTATAGACGGACAACTGGCCACCACAGAAATGCCGATGATCATAACCAGCTTCATCCACAACACATTGTCTTTATCCAAATCGCTAATCAGGAATGATTCTATCATTGCACATCTTCACGCGGCTGCACTTAAGTTCGCAGTGCTCGAAGCGATAGGAAAATACCATATTAGCCTTGAAAAGGAGAAGGAAATATATCCCACTTATGCAATTAACTGTCAGTCAACGATATGTAACCCAAAAAGCACCGCTCCTAATTAAGCCCTAAGACGTCTTAAACGCATGTCTCCTCCCAACGCAACTTTTGCACGAACACTATCCACAGTGATGGTAAGACAACTACCAGTCTAAGAACAGGAAGTAGCGTTCACATGGATTTGGGCAACGTGGATATTAACGCACTTTATATTTCCCGACCGTCCTGTGTACTCAACATTGACAGTTACGGTTGTCTTGGCTGTTCTCTAGCTCCTTGCCTCGTAATTTGAACTAGGCAGATTAAAAATCCTGTAAATTTAAAGTACATATTCAACTGTTATTTTAATACAGCCCATCTGTAGTGTAGAGATTCCGATGCTCACTCGGTCATTATCATTCAAAATTGGCTACGAATACACCGGATAACAAGTGAATCTTAGGTTAACTCACTTTGCTTCTGAAGGCTTCACAGAAACTATTAAACCCGTCCTCTTCAATCCCTGGTTCTTCAATAATTTAGGTATAAGTCTATTATCTTCTAGTCTGGTGACCACTAGCGTAATCGCACTAGCGAAGTTGATTTCCTATATACTATCATCCCGTTGAGTCGGTCAACGATTATACATTGACATAATCAGTCCTTACCACCAAACAAAGTTCGGTCACATAGCAATTTTGATAGTCTTAGACCACCTCACTAAGTTCCTTTTCTTTTTTTTCGCGGAAACTCACCGTTGAGCCTATTTGTAAATTATTAGAACCCAATGTGTTTTATCCGCCTTTGGTGGTCCCGAAAAAATTGTCTCAGACAATGGGTCGAAGTTTAAACCCAAATTGTTTGAATCTGCCCTTTCAAGGTATGGTGTTTCCAATACCTTTAGAGCTTTAAACTCCCACAAGCTTACTCGTTTGAATGAGAGAAGAGCAGTGTCATCGCTAGACTAAGGGCGTACCTGACCGAAGACCATACTAGGTGGGACTGTGCATTATACTTCAAGCTGTTCTCCCTATTATGTTCTACACTTTCCTCTGTCGCTTGAATTGTCTGGATGAGAGTAAGGAGTCATCATGATTCACTGCCGAAATAAAGAGCTGACCGCTGAAGCCTTTGTGAAAAACGCAACCCACTCGGCAGAGTAATTTTGTTCCCGGTGACATCGGTTTCTGGCGAAACTTCGTAATGATTGGCGCCGAAGAGCAGCTAGGTACCAAATTAGCTTCGAAATTCGTGACAACCAAACTTACGAGGCTAATTGATAACGCGTCCGAACTGGAGGACGTTATTTCCCGACGACGCGAAATATATGATTCCAAGGACGTGCGTCAGTAGACATATGCTTCCCGTAAGTTCTCTCTTCCTTTTATATTGTCAAGCCAGTCCCTCAAATTTTATCAAAATTTTGTTTTATTTTAAATTTTCCACCTTGATTAGAACCTTGGCTTTATAATTTTTTTTTTTGGCCCGGCTAGCTCAGTCGAAATTTTTCCTCTGGGTTTGGGCATAGACAAACAATAATATTATTGTTTGTCTATGGTTTGGGCTCAATACCAACTCTCTAACATTCATTCTATTACTTTTCAGGACGAGTGTAGTCTGTGAGCCCCCTTCTTCGTCCTGTCCAGTAATGATCAAGATTACGTTCTGTTAATGCATAGCATTTTCTCATTCATTTATTCTACTTTTCAATCCCATCTTGTATATGCATTCATGCATGCAGGATGAAGGAACCTTTCATCTTATTTTGGTATTTGTATTAGCAACAATTACCAACAAATCAAATAAAATACAATTGAATGTACTTATCTAATCAATCTTCATACTTATTAGATTTAATTTCTAATGGAATTCAAAACAGCCTATTACCAAATTTTATTTTGTATGTTTGTTTTATGTAATATGACTATACATAAAACCAACGATAATTTTTCAAAATCCAAAATGTCGAGTTTGAGTTTTTTTGTTGTTGTCTTTTATTCAAGGGGAATAACAGAAGTTCACTTATAGGACATATCAAAAGTTTGTGTGGACTTTGTTAGGGCAGTTGTTTTATTGTGCTTCAAGCGAAGAAGACCGCATGTTTGGGAGCGAAGGTGAAGAAAGGCAGTCGGGTGTAAGTAATGGAACGGAATGGTTCTAATGTGAGCAGAATGGTGTGATCTAGCGGTGGCTGAGTTCGAAGTAATTGGATATTAGTATAATCTTATGTAATGAATCTACCTAATTTATTTTTCTATTGTACCAAATAGTTAAATAAACAAATTATATTAGTTCTTCTTGTAATCTAAAGAAAGATATTTTTTGATAATAAGAAAATTCCGGCTCCAAGAAAATACCGGCTCCAATGAATAAGAAATAAGAAAGAACAAATAAAGAGCAAGAAGTGATTTGAATTTCGTATGCTCTAATGATACCTCTACTTTATATATGAAAATAAAATTATCTAAATAAATAGAATTTTTTTTTCATGACTAGTGTGGGTTAGATTAGGAAAGGCTGGGCATACACAAAAAAGTTCTCAGAGTCCTCCTCCTCTTCAAGACAACATCCACACACAGGACTTTCAATAAGTCCCATGGTAAAGAGGTGTTTATTTAAATGTCCATGTCCTGTAAGGGCACTGACGACAGTGCTGAGAGTTTTCCTCTTCAGATTTAAGAGAAAATTAACATTTTTTCGAAAATGCTGGTTGATAAATATCGCTTGCCTGTTGATGACGCATTCCACAAGGCCTTCACCTAGAGGTCGACATCAGCCCTTAATAGTGACAATGCAAACGTTTTGGATAACCCTAAGGTGGGTTCTGAATCTGAGTATTTCATGCCCACTCCAGCCCTTGCAAGTTCATGAAGAAGAAATGTCTTGGCTTCACCGTAGTTGGTTTAACTTGGTTTTGGTATGAAAACAACTCTAGCTTTCCGCCACGTTTCACGCCACAGACATAGCCATATGCTAGACATGCTTTATATAAATTTAACAGTGATTCAATGAGGCCGTGTACATTATTCTGTAGCATGCATGGATAGATTCCATCAGGACCAGGCGACTTGAAGGGGTTGAAGGAATCAATGGCTCATCTCAGAGATCTTTTGCTCACTACATTCTCAGCGAAGATACAACTTTCTTTATTTGGAGTTGCAGTTAGTTGTTTTTTCATCTTAGCAGTGGAGCTGCTACCTGGGAAATGTGTATAAAGCAGATATTGTGCTGTTTCTTCCACGGATTCCATATATCTACCATTTGACGTAAGCAATAAGCCCGGTTGGTATTTAGGTTCTTTTGAGAGTTCTTTTGAGAGTGAAGCCTAGCTGGGACAAGATAACTTTCAATTGATTCACAAAACTTCTTCCAGACACTCTTTCTAGCACTCCGGATCCTGTATTTATATTCCTTCCGACTTTCACGATAAATGATCCAGTCATCGGTATTATTTGTTTGCTTGGCTTTCTTTAAAAGTTTCCTGACTGCAGAACTCAGCTTTTTTAGTTTTCTTTTCCACCAATGTGAATTTCCTTCATGATGAAACACTCTAAGTGGACAAGATTCTCCAAAAGTCTTGGCGATATACTCTTGAATCCGATTCGCAACTTTTTCAATGTCTTGTGTACACTCGATCGAAGGATTGAAGTCAAGAAACATTTGGGTAAGAAGTAGTTTATACATGTCCTAATCAATAGATTTGGGATTTAAACTGCCTTTTACCACCGTATAGACTATAACGTCAAAATTTATACAATTGTGATCTGACGTGAGAATATCTTGCAATACTCTCCAATTTCAAACCCTTTTCGCCAAAACTAATGAGGATGATGTCAATTACTTCCTCTCTAATTGCATTTGAAAAAGTGGGAGCATTCCCTGTATTTAGAATTTCTAGGTCTGTACCATGAAGAAACTCAACGAGATTGGTTTCTCGTCTGTTGTTATCAGGCCTGACCCAAATTCTATAATGCGCATTGGCATCGCATTCCAGGATCAAGAGTAGGTTCTTTTTGCTGCAGAATTCCACAAATACCCTGTGAACCTGCCCTGTTTAAAATTCAGGCCAAGTATATTATTTTTATTTACCCATGGTGCCTGAATCAAAACTACATTTGTATGCCGTATAACAATTGCTTGATATAATATAGCAGAAGCAGATTTGTTATGCTGCAAGTTTATTTGTTTATTTGGATTGATTTTGGAAAAATGCAGAAAAACCATTAGTGGAACATCAGTGTGGGACAACACATGCATGTTCAGGCGTGCAGACAAGGATGGGGTTTTCGGGTGTGGACTCCCTTACACCACCACCACCTCCCTTCCCCGACCTAACCGATAATTTGTCAGTATAAATATTTTTAGTATATAATGTTTTAGTTCTTTGGACGGTGTTTTCTTCTTTTGTAGCAAAATATATTATTGTTACGTTTTTCCAACCTTACGAATTGGCCTGACTCTCAAATCCATGAACACTAAACAGGAAAACAAAACAGCAAGTAATATCTATATATAAATACGCAAGCATAATTTTTGCCGGTACAATTTTAAAATATTTGCTCCATCAAAAGTGTGGCAATATGTATATTGTAGGAAAGGTCTTAAGTAGTAGATGTGCCGAAAAATACTTGTTTTTGAATTTCGACGATTTTTCAGAAAAAATGGCGAAAATGTGATAATTGATGAAAAACGTGATCTACGCAGGTGAAAAAGTCGAAATTTGAAATTGACCATTTTTGATTTTCCTGAAACTTGGCATATAAGTAGTATGGACAAAATAAAAAATACTACTTATTTTAAAATTTTTTTAAAGTGCATAGTTTGAACTTTGAGCATAGGTGGCACCCCAAAATGCATGAAAAATGAAAATTCTGCCAATCCGATGTAACTTAGAAATTAAATTGCTCAAGAACGGCTATACCGATTTCATCAAACTTTTTTTTGTTTGATAGATGATTAATTAGTCGTTTGAAAAAAAGTTAATTTACTGGTTTTATAATTAGTTTTTAAATAAAAATATTAAAAAAACTTTTTTAAAGATGGCGCTAGGGTCAAAGATCAATTGGAATTTAATTAACTTTTTTTCTGAAAACAGTTCTATCCTTACTCTAAAACAAATTTACAAAAAGGGTTAAATTCTTGTTCTTGAGATATTTAATTTTAAAGATTTTTAGTACGGCTGAAATTCGAATTTTTCTTCATTTTTTCAAACAACTTCCATTAACAAAATAATTTAAAATCAGTTAAATTTTAACTTTTTTTATTTTTTAAATATATGTAGTTCTAACCTTCCTTTAAAATATATCAAATTTACCAAGAGGTGTTAATTCGTGTTCTTCAGATATTTAATTTTAAAGATTTTTAGTTCGATTAAAATTCTAATTGTTCATTATTTTCTCGAACTTCAGTGGTTAAAATTTTTTGATGATAAAAATTGTTCGAAAAAATAATGAACAATTAGAATTTTAGAATGACTAAAAATCTTTAAAATTCCGCAGGTCCGAAAGGACGATGTGTTTGATAACTGTACCGGAAGTGTGTCCAAAAAATCATTAAATGTGTCAAAAATAGCAAATTTTCATATTTTTGGCTTAAAAAACGTTTATTTTCAGTGAAAATGAGTATTAAATTTGAATCTGGAGAAATCTGGATGATTGACATCCGTATGTAAGACCAGGACCCTGATTATTGTTTCAGAAGTATGTCCAAAAAAAACTGTAAGTGTGTCAAAAGATTGATTTTTATATATTTTGTTTCCCATATTTTTTGAGAAACATTTTATGGGAAACATTACTTTGGTTTTCGGCTAGAAATATATAAAACATAAAAGTAATTATTTTGAGTATTTGAACATTAAATATGACACATGAAGTGTGTCAAAAATCGTTAAGTGTGTCAAAACAAGAAAATTTACATTGTTTTTCTTTAAAAAATTTCATTTGAAGAGAAAATGAGTAGTACATGGAATGTGGAGAAATCTTGATGTTAGATTATTGCATTACAAGTTTATTAAAAAAATATTGTCAAGTGTGTCAAAAAAATGATTTCATTTAGTTTTTTAGCCAATTTTTTGGAAAAAAAAATTTAGCTGTTTGTATGACATAAATGTAAATTGCATATGAAATTGGACATGGACATTTTTGAATTTGTTATAGTTTTTGAAATATTTTTGGAATTTTGAAAAAAGTTTGTATTTTTGTTTTGTAATTATATTGGCAATATTTTTAGAATTAGAAGTTTTAATTTTTGATTTTGTTATAATTTTTGCAATATTTTTAGAATTTTGGTAAAAAACAGAATTTTTGATTTGTGAATTTTATATATATATTATTAGAATTTTGAAAAAAGTTTCAATTTTTGATTTTGTAAGAATTTTTGGAATATTTTTAGAATTTTGAAAAATTTTAAATAATTGATTTTATTATAACTTTTGCAATTTTGAAAAAAGTTTCTATTTTTGATATTGTTATAATTTTTGCAATATTTTTATAATTTTGGAAAAGGTTTGAATTTGTAAGAGTTTTTGGAATATTATTGGAATTTAGAAAAAGTTTAAATATATGATTTCATTCTAATTTTTGTAATATTTTTGGAATTTTGAAAAAAGTTTCAATTTTTGATTTTGTTATAATTTTTGCAATATTTTTAGAATTTTTGAAAAAAGTTTCAATCTTTGATTTTGTAATAATTTTTGAAATTTGTTTAGAATTTTGAAAAAAGTTTGATTTTATTTAATTTTTACAATATTTTTGGAATTTTGAAAGAAATATGAATTTGTGATTTTGTAATATTTTCTCGAAACGCTAAATGGAAAAGTTTTTGAGTAGTTTGCTGATTGTATAATCTTTTCACTAAATTATGTTACTTTATGATCTGTTATAATTTTCCGGCAACGTTTCGTGTTAGTTTTGTAATAAATTTCTGTACAGAGATAAAATGCTTGTACTTTTACAAAGAGTTTTATGATTGATAAACATCGCTCCCGATAACTAAAAACAATGTCCTCATAAAATTTTTATGCCGAAAACTATAACAAAATCTTTAACCAAAACCGAAGTCTTAATATCTCAGAGCTTGAGATTTCAGCCCCTCTATATTTTTTGAAATGGAAAATAGCAGGTAAGTACGTACATACTACCAAAATAATATTCTTTGTATACATTACAAAGATTGGTAAGAGGGGTGTGTGAGAATAATAAATGCTTTTAATACGATAAGGGTTTGTACGGTTAATTTAGTTTTGCATTCATATCTTAAACAAAACAGATATTGTCTCTACTTCTACTATACAATTCCTTGTTTTTCATACAAATTTTTTTACTCATTGTAGTCCCTTATCACCCCAACATTAGGACAAGTTAGTTTCCATCAAAAAATTTGTTTTTGTCCCATCATTAAAACAACTTTGTGATTTCGTCCAGATCATTACATGTATATATAACAAATAATTTTATTTGACTATTTTCCTGACTTTCCTTCTCGTTGTATATAAAACAGTAGAAACATTGTCATATTTTTTAAAGGATTTTTATGAACGTCTAGATTTATTTGTTTTCTTTCTCTCAGTTTTTTTGGTTATTTTCCTTTTTTATATAACTTTTAATTTTATTGACGTCATTTAGTTACGTATGACAAGGAATGGAAACATGTTAAAAAAATGGAAAAGGATACAGTAATAAAATCTTTCAAATAAAGTTGATTTTTATTTTATCTTTCTTTCCCTCTAATTTAACTTGCATACATTTGTAGTCTTGGAAAAATTGATTTTCTTATCAGTAAATGTGTTGCTTTACTGTAAATTCGAGACCATGTGCTGTTGAAATATTTGGGTAGAAGTTTAATTTTGATATGTCTATTTACAAAATAAAATTATCTTTGGGCATCTGTAGATGATATAATAAATCAAATCATTTGTAACATAGACGTTTAAGGATTTCATGATTGGAAGAATAAAACTTATTAAAATGAGTATTGATTAATTTTAGCTTGAGTAAGATTTTTATCAATAGCTATTGATGTTATCACTTCTGGATAATAAATATACACAGTTGAAAAAGTAACTGCAATATTTAAAGCAAGTCTTGCAATAGGAGCTATGCGTTGCAGGTTATTATTGAATTGTAAAGTAAATGTTGCATTAAACCTAATTCCAATGCATTTCTATAAAATTTAAAACAACTCTTGCATCATTATTTATTTCTATAGAACAGCTAGAAGTTTTAATGCACCTTGCTACAATTTAATACATTAATGAAATTTCAAAATTCACTAGAGTATTATCCCTTTTAGAAATATATAGTCAAAATCGTTTCATGTATGTTTTAGTTATCGCTTCTCAGCTGAAAGTCTATAATAATAGTGATTAAGGTGGTATGTATGTTTTAATTTTTTCGGTTGTAATTTTTTTATTTTAATTTGATTAATTTAGGAGGTGCGTAATAATCAAAGTAACTCGAAATTATGAATCATAATTTATGATGTAATTTGCATTAAAATGTCATACTAAAAAAATGTTGCGTGTAATTTATTTAATGCAAATAACAGACAATTTTAAACAACAAGCTTTTTTATTTTACTCCAAGTACTTTGTTAAATATTGATGCAAAGAGCATTAGTTTAACTTTATATAGCAAGCTTTGTATTGTTTTGTAATGGAAACTTCCGTAGGACCTATATGTGTAGCAATTTACATTACATATTCAATTTTTTTTTAACTGTGTAGGCTCTCCAATCACATGTCAATGAAAATATTAGTTGTTTTGTATAAATAGCAAAAACCACTTCATAAAAACCTCAAAATAGAATTAAAAAAAAATTTGTTCTAATTCAACTAAATTTGGTAAAGCAAACGATATGACAAGCTGTAAATGTTTCAACAATTAAGTTATATTGTCATTTAAAAAATAAAGCCGTATTTTTGTTGCAATTTGCAAAGTTTGTCGATTGTTAAATGAACAATTGAGTTTTCGACAAATAAAATAAATAATAGTACACTATTTAATTAGGAGCTAAAGTGATACTTTTTGTGTTGAGTCTATAGTTTGACGGCCGACCGCAGGGAGGCCGACAATTATTGACGAAACACAAAAAGTCACTTTAGCTCCGAATTAAATACACTATTTTTTCGGCAAACATTTAAATTTTTTATAAATATGAAATTAGTACTTCAAACTTTTTATAAATATGAATTTGTATCGTCATAATTACTTCCAAAAAAGAGAAAAAAAACATTTAAATTTGTATGAATAAAATTTTTTTATCAAAGCAGCCTTTTCAAAATTTCATAATATGAGAATCAACTTATTTTTTGTTGTCATGGTTATACAATATGTTTGAAAAAATAACAAACTAACAAATAACAAATGCTACTTTACAGCCTCCGTAATATAAAATAAAAATGGCGTTACTTTTGCTGTCGCTAGACATTACTTTTGCTGTCAGGCTAAAAAGTAAGACTTTAGCTAACTCCCTAGCGGCAGTAAAGTTAAACTTTACAGCCGTTTGCCGAAAAAATAGTTTAATTCAATTTTAATTGAAATAGTTTTATTTCAGGATTAGCTGTATTTTGTGATTGTATTGTAACGAAAAAAACAAAACTAAAATACAACAAAAATCGGTAAACCAAGCACAAAGGCCTGCAAATTTTTTTGGTGGAATGCGGTTTTATGTTGTTTGTCTTTTAATTTTATTAATATATTTTTAATAATTTATGAATAGTCAATAAAACACTTTAAAGTGTTCTAATTTAAAATTAGTTGGTTGCCTATAAAATCGGAAACCGTTTTTTTTTGCCTAAATTTGTTTTTCGGCTAACGGGTGTAAAGTTTAACTTAACTGCCACTAGAGAGTTAGTTTAAAGTCTTACTTTTTTGACTTGTAATCAAAGCGGCTGCAAAAGTAACGCCATTTTTATTTTATATTACGGTGGCAGTAAACTAGCATTTGTTATTTGCTCTTTTGTTATTTTTTCAATCAAATTGTATAACTATGACAACAAAAAATAAGAAATTGATTCTGATCGGATTATGAAATTTTGAATTATTGTATGTAACTATGACAACAAAACATAAGAAATAGTTTAATTGGATAATGAAATTTTGAATTGGAGCTTGCTTTGATAAAAAATTGTATTTATACTTAAATTTGTATAAATAAAATTTTTTATGTTTTTTACTTTTTGGACGTAATTATGACGGTAATAAATCATATTTATAAATTTTTGATGTATTATAATTTCATATTTATAAAAAATTTAAACGTTTGCCGAAAAAATAATTGTCGGCCTCCCTACGATCCTCCGTCAAACTATAGGCTCAACACAAAAAGTAGCACTTTAGCTACTAATGAAAATAGAAAAACTTTTGTTTTCCTTATAGCGTTTGAAATATTTAAAGAGTAAAGTGAATACTTTTACTGTTAGATATTTTGATATGTTTTAGATGTAGAAAGTATATTACATTTATATCATACACTCCAAAAAAATTTCGTAAAGATTCAATAACCGCTGTTTATGAATTTTTATAACCAAATTATTCGTGAAATCTATTAATTTTTTCACAAATAATACGAAATATTTATAACTTCTGTTTATCGTTTGATAACCCATTCATTCATGTATACTGTAAAGAATAAGCCAGCATTTATAAAAGAATAATCATATATTTTTTTGTAAGTTTGTGTATTTAATAATAGCTATTTATGTGTTAAGGGCGTAAAGTAGGTCTTTCTTGCTTGAGAGGGAAAATGTTGCTCTAGGCGTTGGCCGAGGGCAACAAACACTCGAAATAAAAAAGATACTTTATACCCAAATTACATACAAAATTTTTTGTACGAGTAAGATTCTGTATTATTTGCATAAATTAAAATGCATATAATTACACAACATAGTAAAATATTTTTTGAGAAAATTGTTTAATCCAAGTAGTTTTTCGTTTGATATATTTATCTTCCTAAATTTCAATAGCAACCAATTTTTTTATAATTTCTATATTAATTTATTTAAAACATTTTGTTTTGCAGTTGTATTTGATCTTCTGTATTACTAAGTATGTATACATTTGTTTTGTAAAATCTTTTTTAAGAAAATCGTTAAAGCCGTATTTTATTTGCCAAATTACACTAACAATTTCATGTATCGAAATCCAAATCCAAATCGGACAAAATAGTTGGTTTTGAAAAGTCAGAATTGTATTTTAGTTCGCGTACTCAACACGTAATTCGCTATCCATCATTTTTTATTTCTAAAAGTTGTCAGAATTTCAAAATTTTGAAGTTTTGACGATTTGACTTTAGTATTTATTAATAAAAATGTAAGTATAATAAGTAGAAGTATAAGCAATGACAGTATATTAAAACGCAGAACTATTTTATTTATTTGTTTTTTTATTTCCAAAATGTTTCTTTATACATGTGTTAGATTTAAGGTACATATTTCAAAATGTAATACATATTACAAAATTAATAATTAAACTAAGCTATGCATAGTAAGATTAAACTTATTAAAAAATTATTAGAAATTATCAAATAACTAGTAACATCATTCTTAAAATATGCAAATATATAATCACATTTTGATTCTAATTTGGAAATTAGTGACATTCCTTAGTGGTATTACTAGTACTGAATGTCACATCATAATAGTATAAGATGCAGTGCAGTGCATGTTTAAATTTGTTCGTATATTATATTTTGTGCTTGTTGAGTTTTAATTTGTTGACTGTTTCTTACTCAAATACAATATTTTAATTTAAATGATATATGAAATAATGCTTAAAAAAAGAAAAAAGGGATAAATAGCAAAAAAAAAAAATTTTAGATGCTTTTAATTTAAACCACAGGATTGAATAGGAAATTTACATCACTCAAACTCATAAGCCATTTTTTTACATCACTAAGAAACTTAGATAATATTACTTCCGTTATCAAATTATAACAATAATAAAAAATTAAATAATTAAGTTTGCTGATTTTTATATTTGTTATTTACTTTCTGAACAAGTATTGCCAACCTCCAGAAAACACTTGATATCCAAATCCAATTCTATGGTTCATTTTATTTGAAAATTGCGTATTGACAGTTCAATGCGAATTCCGATTGGGCAAATAAAATACTACTTAAGTTTAATTAATATTTTATTTGATATTTTTTTTCTAAATTTCTTCAGCAACTAATTAATTTAATTTTAATTGAACATATATTAAATTACTAACAAACCAAAATATACTTAGATGAAACAATTTTCTCAAAACAAAATTTCACAAAACACATGTGTTTTTTTTTGGAACTAGACATAATGTAGTGTATTTTTTTTCTTTTAAAATTTGAGTTTGTTTTCTAAAATATTTACGCTTTAGGGCGTAAAATAGTAATTTTACGCATTGTTATTTCAATTGGAAAATAGCCTGCTTTACGCCTGACTTTTAATCGTAAAATTGTATTTTACAGTATGCTTCTGCAAAATAGTACATTATGATGCAAGGACGTAAAGCTAAGGATTTTGGATGTATGTGGAGTTTATTCGCCGCAAGCAAAATATTTAAAAAAAAACTGTTTAATCTAAATCAATATTAAAATTTTTATAAATTTTAAAATAAAAATATCTTGAACAAGTTTTAAACAAAATTTTTGGTTTTTTTTCAAACAAATCGTATAACTATGACTACAAAAAACAAACAATTTTTTTAATTGGATTATGAAATTTTGAATTTAAGGTTGCTTTGATAAAAATTTCTTTTTTTTATAGAATTTAAACAAAACAAATGTTTTTTGCTTTTTTGGACGTAACTATGACAATAAAATATATGGTGCAAAAGTGACACTTTAAGGCCACAAATTACAGAAATAAAGCAACACTTTAATACGTAGGCGAAAAAATAATATTTTTGAAAGTATGAACAGGATTATAAAATTTTCAACCAGAATTAATAAATGAATTCGTAAATTCATAAATATTATAGTTCTAACTGATAACTTTATTTAATACTTGATAGACTCCAACTCCTATTGATAAGAATAATATTATGCGTTTATTAGCTAGCGCCAACTCATTACCAAAATTCGTAGAAGTGTAATTTTTTATGCATATTATAATATTTTTTTTCATTGTATGATTTCAACCTATCTATATTCACAAACACTTTTCAAAATTGTATGGATAAAAATTTGATGATATAATAATGGAAATCGGGCATTTTAGTTAATGTATATTCCACGTGAACGGGAACCACCAAAAATTTGTTGTTCCTCAAATTTTGAGGATTGATAGTATTCCATCAGAAAACAATTTTGGGATTTTTTAGATTTTTGGCCAACCATTGCCTGCCGTCAGTGAAGGTCACAAATTTGAAATTTTTTCTAGTTTGATATCGAATTTGAATTAAGTGATCGTGATTTTCTTATATTACATTTTTTGATCTTAAATTTCCGTTTTACAGCAGAAGATATAACGTGAAAACTAGTTTTCTAGGTGGTTTTTAACCTTCACATCGATACTACTTTTATTACGCGATAAAAAGTTTTTGAAAGTGCATATTTTAAACTAAATTTTAAAAAAAAATTTTAAAAAACGTGTCATTTCGAAAAATTGATTTTAAACTTTAAAACCCTAAAAAATAAGGGAGGTACCTACCCTAAACTTTTTTTAAATATTTTTATTTCATACTGATATCTAAAACGACATTTTTCGGATTATTTATGGTACAAAAAGTTGAACTTTAACGTCCTAGGACTTTATAAAATTTTATTAAGTCCTAGGAGGTTAAAGTTCACCTTTTTGAGCAAAATTTAAAACTCATTTCTTTTTATTTTAATAACTTTCCAGTATGAAATAAAATTTTGTATTTACCTCAAACGAAAAGTGTTTTTAAAGGCACTCACTAGTAAAACAACTAGCTCGTACTTTAAAATTTCACTTTTCGTTCTAGATAAATAAATAACTATTATCGTATTCTACGGGGAAAATGCTAACGAACTGATACTTTTTTAAAAATTGTTTATAAACGCATTAAATTGTAGTTCTAGAAAAATATTCACTTACGACAAGAGGGTTGGTCAAAAAATCTAAAAAAATTGCAAAATTGTTTTCTGATGGAATACTAAAAATCCCCAATATTTGGAGACAAAAATTTTTTTGTTTGTTCCCGTTCACTGATCAGGTTTGCCATACCCAACTAGCAAACTTACTTCTCAATTTTGAATTATACAAGTTTTAGCTTCAATAAACCTTCGCTAAAGCTTCTAAGTGGAAGCTAGTTATATTTTACTTCTATAAAGTTTCGATACAACTTCCACAGAGAAGTTCTCCCCACCACCGAAATGAAAGCTTCTAAAATACTTCTATATTTAACATTAAAAGCTTTACCGATACCTACAGATCACTAAATAGAGCTTCCGAAAAAAGGTTAAAGAAGTTATAGCTGTCATTAGGATTGTAGTTGTTTCGGTTGTAACTGTTTACAGATCTTATAGAAGCACAGCTGTCATACTCTAAAAATTGCTTCAATATCTGAAACGAAATATGTCAAACTGACGGAAGCTATTGCTTCTATTATTTCAACTAAATTTAGATGTAGAAAATATAGTTTAATTCAGGGGATTACTTTTTATGGAAAAAGATATGTGACATGTAATTTCAATGGGTTTATACGAAATTGAAGCTTATACGAAATTGAAATAGTTTTGTTTTTTGCCAAAACAGTATTGTGCATAAGGTGGTTTTTGTTTTTTAATCTATTAGTTAGAGTTTATACTTATTTTGCACAATATAAAATATTCTTTATTTAGAGTCTTCAAATAGACAAAAAAATCAATTAACATCATAATCAACTAGACTAGAGAATCAGAATCAAAATCAACTAGAGTGAAATAAAGAAAATTTAAAGTTTTATAAATAATGGTATATGAATTTTCTTTACATTTCTGAGAGCCAAACTCGTCAGCAAGACCTGAGGCGATACTGAGTTTCATACTTTAGTCACTCTATTAAAATAATTTACAGCAAATGGATGTGTGCGATGTTTCGTTGCTTCTTTTGTTATTGTTTTATATATATATATAACATTTTTAAAAATTAACTACGTTCATCAGCACCTTAGTACGCATGTTGTTGTGACACCTATTAAAAATCCAATTGCAAAACTTTTTATTTAAAATAGAACATTATGATGCTAGGACGTAAAGCTAAAGATTTTGGACGGATGTGGAGTTTGCAAATCGAGGCGTTAGCCGAGATTTGCACCCACATTAAGTCCAAAATAGCTTACGTCCGTGCATCATATACTATTTTTTATTCGCCGCAAGCAAAATATTTTAAGAAAAGTTGTTTATTCTAAATTAAAATTATACATTTTCATAAATTTTAAAATAAAATTATGTGGAACAAGTAACCTTTGACATAAATATTTTTCCAAATTATTGTGTAGCTATGACAACAAATGATAACAACTATTTTAATTGGATAATGAAATTTTGAATTTGAGGGTTGCTTTGATAAAAATTTTTATTTTCCATAGAATTTAGACAAATACAAATGCTTTTTACTTTTTTGGACGTAGCTATGACAACAAAATAAATAGTTGAAAAGTGATACTTTAAAGCCGCAAATCACAGTAATAAAGCAACACTTTAATATGTAGGCGAATAAAAAAAAATATTGTTCAAATAAAGGTGTAAGTACGCTAAAAGTTAATGGTTGAAAAAACATAACCCCTGAATGTTGCTATACCTAAAATCTTTGAACTAATAAAACAAATAGAAAATAGATTTTTCAATATTCTTTTACGGCTATCAAAAAGAAACAAAATATTTTAAGAACCTAAACCTAAAAAACCCATTGAAGTTACATGTCACATACTTTTTTCCATAAAAAATAAGCCCCTGAATTATATACTATATTTTCTACATCTAAATTAAAAAACAAAATTCTATGGAAGTCTTATGGAAGTTTTATAGAAGCTATTGTTATTGTAACTACTATCAAAGATATTTATTGTATCTTAACATTTAAATTAGCCGATTGGATAGCGTGCAGGACAAACGATCGAAGGACCAGGGTTCGAAACTTGATGCGACCGTAAATAAAAACATAAATTTAAATACTATATAATAACATAGCAATAATAATAATTACGTTAAAAAGTATAGATATATAAAAAACATTGTTATATTTTTGTCACGTTTTTAATAGTTTCTATAAGACTTCTAAAGATTGCTTAAACAAGCTATTGAACGCACTTTACCGAAGCTATAACTTGTGAAACCATAAATTCTATTCAGCTTGCATAACTGCTTACAAAGGACCTTACCGAAGTTATTTCCGAAGTCTTTTACAAATAATAGCTTCGTTAAAGGCGGGAAAAGTTCTCCAAATGGCCTTTATCAAAACAGCTTAGAAATTTTAAAGAAACTATGAAGGTGGGGAAGTTAGTCTCGGTAAGACTGTTTAGTGTTTTAAAAGAAGTTAAAATGCTAGTTGGGTAGTTCGAATCAGGCATTAGCCTGATTGGGTCCTGATTCAGGCTTTCCCTAACTAATTTCTGCTCGGGCATTTCTGTTTGTATTTTTTGGGATTTTGCAGCCACAAGAAATATTTACATGATTTTTAATTTATTTTTCTCGCAAATTAATGTAAATGGAGCTCCAATTCGTAAATGGGGCTGTAATATTACCATTTAGTTACTCCTGAGATAAATACATAATTTTAAAGTGCTCGCTATCCACAATTGGTCCTCGCTTATATTAATTTTAATATTTTAGAGTTGCATTTGATTACCTAATCCTTTACCATATTAATTTAGTTTTGACTGATTATGAAACAAGCTCAATTCTTTTGATTCGATGAGTTCAATTCTCTTTTCTTCAGTTCGTTCAGATCTTTTTTAATGGCACCCCATAGGCACCCAAATTACGGTCTTGTTTCTGCCAATTTAAAAAAATTTTCTTTTTTAAGGAAACAAAAGACGATTTTTTAAAAATGTACAGGAAAAACTATAATTTAGGTGCTAGTAATTCAGAACCAAAGAAACAAATTTTCTTGGAATCAAATGTTCAAGAATAGAGACAAAAAAAACATAATCGACTCAAAAGAGGCAGATCTTTTAACATTCAAATAAAACTCTAACATAGTTTAACCACTCCACTATTATATTATAATTCTCCTCGTGGCAAAACGAAAATGAAATTATTTTTCTGTTGGAGTAATGTAATAAAAAATGCTTCTATCTATCATTACCAACAAATCCCTGGACTTTGACGCTATTCCACCTATTATTCTTTAAAGCATAGTTAGACAACTAGCACCGATTCTCATAAAAAATTTAAATATACCCTCCTTTAAATATAACCCTGCTCTAAATCAGAATTTATCCTAAATATTGGAAATCGGATAGTGTAGTATTTATAACCAAAGAATTCAGTAATATTGGTCCTAATAAATTTAGACCAAATGCAGTTCTGCCAGTTAAGCAAAGATATTTGAAGGATATGTTAACTATAATACATATAATCAAATATTTGGAGGTGTTAAAAATTATTTACGATACGCAGTATGGTTTTCCAAGAAGTCTTAAATTTTCTAATTGGCAAACCTTACAGCTTATGCTATCCTTCTATGGAACGATATTCTGGCGAGCCATGGTGAAACATTCAGTATTTTTCTTGACATGCCAAGGCGCTTAATAAAGTGTGGCTGTGGCATCAAACCATACTGCTAAATTTGAGTCATACGTTGCAGGTGATCTTACTGCTAATTGGATTTATAGTTTTCTAACAGCAGGTTGTTATTTTCATCTCAATATAGATGGAATTGATAAAACGCCAATTTCGTTCTTTTTATATATAAATAATAACACAAAAACAATATATCACTCTTATGCAACTAGAATTGATAAACAGGTTGAATTGAAGCGTGATGTTGTTCTTATTGAGTTTAAATCAATTAAATTCAAATTGTGCTGACTATCATAGATAATACCATGAGGAATTGCATAAAGTTTAGTCATTTAAATTTCTTGCAGTTGTTTTTAAAAATAGCATGAAATACAACAAACTTGTGTTCGACCTGGCTTAATCTGCTGTTTATTTTTGTAAACCGAAAATGAGTGTTTACACTCGAATCGCGTAATAAAATATATATACATATTTACGATTGTTTTGTGGATTATAATAACAATAATTTATTTACATAAATTATTGATTTTATTTGAAACTGAAGAACTCATCGAGTAAAAACTAGCATCTATAAAAGTTATTTAAAGTAAAACCCTCATACCACAGTTGTAAAATTAACATAAATTCTAGAAATATAATTTTTATGTCAGACCATTACCAAATAAAACATTCTTTGTTAATAAACTTAACTTAACGTTTCTTCCTAATTATCATCCAAATCAAAACCGACACCACTAAAAGAAATAATTCACTTTTAATTATTTAATTAGAATTGAATATTTGGTTTTTCCGTTTCCATAATTTACCAACAAATAATGCACAAAAAAAAATGAAATCTGTTAATATCAACAAAACAATGAAAACTTTTAAATAAGATAATCGAGTTTTTCGTTGTATGTACATGAGAATATTTTATATAAGCCAGGAAAATGCTTTTGCATTTTATAAAACCTGAAAATCTTAAGACAGTTTCCATTGTTTATTTTCAATTAAAACATAAAATAACGTAAACATATAAATTTTATTATATTATTATTTCAAAATAATAGAAAAAACAAACAGACAAAATCTGTTAGACAAAAATTGAATTAAGATGAAAATTTAGGTAAGAGTATAATTGTAAGAAGTCCAGCTTTTATAGGAATTGAATAAAAATAAAAAGTTTTACATCGACTGTTCTGAAAATATGTAAATAATTTGGTTGTAAGAAGATTGTGTGTATCAGATAAATAACGGATGTGTTGAAAGCACAAAACAAAACTTATAGGAGTGAGTGTTTAGATTAAAGGAAAGTATATCATGTTATTATGTATAGTACTATGGTATAATCTTGATAATGATTCCTTCTTTTACTTCATTCGGATTTGTTTCACTTAATATCAAGTACTCCACATTTATAAGTTTTATATTCGTCCCTGTATGGAACATTACGCAACATTTATTTTCAGCCTGGCCTTCTTTGTTTCTGCTCAAAAGCGTGCTATACGAATAGTAGGTGCTCGAAATTTGTTCCAGTTTCTTATAAACATCATCCTCACTCAACAGTGCTCAGATTATTTCGTAGCATCATACCTTAGGTATTTTTATTTACTCGTATTACTCATCAGTTAGCGCAAATAGTCAAACTGTTAAGATCCCATGCTGTTAAAAATACAAAATGTAGAGAGACTTTATTGACCTCATTTAAATGAAAACACACGTTGTTGTGGGGACCTAGGTCTTGAATAGTTTTGCAACAACAGAAAGTTAATTTAATTTTATTTGACCTTACCTTAATCTATTTAGAATATTGCTTTTTAATCTTGGTGTTAACCCCTATATCATTTTGAAGTTGTATCTAAAAAATAAATTTATTTGTGGAATTATTTTATTAGTGTGATTGGTCATCACTTTAATTCAATAATTTTCACCATGTATCTCGAATTTTATCAATTTATCATTATTTGTCATAATGATGGTATTTGACAATATTACAATTTGCCTTTTTGTAATAGAGTTTAATTCATCTCACACTATTCCAACCAAATCTAGTAGAATCGAACATGACTCTTCGATACTTCACCAATCAACCTAAATGTTAAATTTTTGGTCACCTTGTAACCCAAAAAAGTTTCAAAGATGAAAAATGTTTTACCTATGTGTGACATCAAAATTCAGAAATAAAAATTCAAATAATGGAATTCAACAACCGACCACCATAACTAATATTAAACGTGACTGCTCTTATGTCAAATCGTTTTTTGTTTGTTTGTTTTCCTTTATTTCTCTCAGAAAGAAACAGGTTTGTCTTCCTAAAGACGTGCGTAAATTTTTCATTTGATTCAAAATTGTACAATTATTGCGAGTTTCTTTTAAATCTATAATAAAAAAACCTACCACAAAAAAATAATAGTTTCTCCCTCCCTGCGACTATATAAAAAGAAATGAGAAAAATGACAGATTAAGATTTGATTCTAACCAAACATATAAATTTTGATCTTTTATCTATTAAAAATAAACTAGCCAATAATGAAAAGTTGATCGCCAGCTAGTTTTTATAATATACTTTCAGGATATATACATAACTTAAATATTTATTTGCACATGGGCATTATAAAATAATAAAATATTCACTATTATAAAATCACTGGAAATAACACAATAAATGTAAAAATACTCTCGTAATTATTTTCATTCATTTTATAAAAATTAGCACAACCAAAAATAATAGATTTTACTTTTTGTTTCGTTTTAAATTATTTAATTGTTTTTAATTTATAATTTAATACAATAGTTGGTTGTTGTAAATAAACAGAAATGCAAATGGCGAAATGAGAAATTGAATATGACATATTAGTGAACACGATTTCTTATGCCTCTCTTCATACAATTTTAAAGTTATGTTCTCTCTATATTTATATATACTCTAAGGAATTCAATGACCACATGTGAATGTGTTTGTTGAATTTTACTTTTTAGAATGAGAAACTAACGCTCTCTTCAAATTGATGCATGGAGAAAATGGTAGTATATTTATTTATTGTTAATTTAATTAAAAAAAAGTTGAATTTGTTTCATAAATAAAAAATTTCAAAGCAATAAGTAAAAAGTAATATTAATCTTTGTAAATCTCACATGCTTAAGTAAAGATTTTTAATGACTAATGAAATTGTTTAGGACAATTATCATAATCAGAAAAGGTATTATATTTGATGACACTTCAAATTATTTCTTCCAACATAAAACTTAAACATACCCTCAGGTATCCTTAAAATTCCTTTTTTTCTATGAACTTTTATGAATATGAGAAAGATTTTCTGTTTTACACTTATATTAAACTTTAGGGATTTGGATTCAGTAATTTAATGTGTTTAACATTCTTTTTAATGTTTTCTTATTGTTACTGGTTTAATGGAATTTCAGCAGTTTAGCCCTTTCAACTAGTGCTAATAAAAAGAAAAATCAAATATAAATACTATTTAAGCTCTGTCCCATTTTTAAGTAAATCAATCAATCATATATATTTACTTTAAAATATTTAAGAAAGGATTAAATAATTTGCAGACAAAATAAAATAAATATCAGTACTTTTTTGTCAATTTGCCAGAAGTGTATCATAAAACATGAATTTGAGTAAAAATTATTTAAAAAATAGCATAGCTTATGCATCCATCCTACTAATACATACTTTGCATACTGAATAAATAAAATGTGAAAATCACACAAAAAGTATAACATTGTATGGGAAAATGTTCTAAAGTGATGTTTGGCTTAATTCCAACTGGAGGAAAAATGTATTTTCTGTTTTCTTTTTCTTGCAAAACAATGATTTTTATTTTAGAGAAAATAACGTAGAAGAATGAAAAATCGTTATTTTCTATAGTAACATTGTTATTTGGTACAACTTTATTAAATAGAACAGTAATTCATTATCATAATAGGTTGTTTGTTTATGTTATTTTTTCTATATAACAGTGCTACTCAGTTGTCTACAAAGACAAACATTTTATCCTTAATTAGTTATTGAAGAAAATATCAGTAGCTTACCTTAGGCTAGGTTGCATTAAACTAACATTATAATAGTTATTTATGCACCAAGGACGTTATTGAGGTTACTACGCTCGGCAAGTGACGTTATGCATTCAAACGTTGCATAAGTGCCGTTATGCATCTAAAATCCAAATACAAATAAGTACACATAAATATGGTATGTTTATTATCAGTAAAGAGTCAAACGTTTAAAAGAATATTTTGCAAATTCTTTACAAGTTTACATATTATTATTTAGTAATTTACAAAATTGTTTACATCCCGAGTAGTAGCTGCCAATATTAAACAACGGACCGACCTCGGGCCAGTATTGGCGTACCAAGCCTTGGCTAGTTAGCTTTGGACAGGTCTGGGCCAGTTGTAAATGCCTAGACTGAACCAATTTTCAGTTTATTATATTACGCGTTATTAACCAGTCTAATGCATTGTAAACATGTGCAGGCCATATTATGTCTATCTTTATTTTCATATATGTTACTCTTTCTACAACCTCTTTCCACACATGTAGACCTGGCCCAAGTCTTATTTGTCATACTTGGCTCAAGACTGGTTTGCCAGAGTTGGATCCAGGACATCAGTCAAAGCTTTGGCCATTTTAAAAAGTTAAGCCTGGCCCAACCCCCAAAATCTATGGCACGGTCTTGGCCCAGGCATGGTCCCATAGCTTTTTTTTACCCGGGATGTTAAGAATTAATTGTTTATGTTCTATAAAATCATGGTAAACTATGTAAATATTGTAAATAATGTAAATAATGTAAATATTGTAAGTAATGTAAATAATGTAAATAATGTTAATAATGTAAATAATGTAAATGATGTAAATAATGTAAAAAATGCAAATAATGTAAAAAATGCAAATAATGTAAAAAATGTAAACAATTTAAATAATGTAAATAATGTCAATAATGTTAACAATATAAATAATGTAAATAATGTAAACCATGTAAATAATTTAAACAACGTAAATAATGTAAGTTATGTAAACAATGTAAATAATGTTATTAATGAAAATAATGTAAAAAATGTAAATAATGTAAATTATGTAAACAATGTAAATAATGCAAATAACGTAAATAATGTAAATAATGTAAAAAATGTTAATAATGTAAGTAATGTAAATAATGAAAATAATGAAAATAATAAAAGTAATGTAAATAATAATTGTGCATCTATTGCACAAAGCATGATGGACAAATTCTACTTTCCATCGAAATGCTTGGGGATGCTTCTTCATGCCTCTTTTGTTTTTGGAATCCACAAATAAATTACCAATACTTTTAGATGTTTACAATAAATGAATTAAAATTCTGAACATATTTAAATTTGCGTTTTGCGTGGAATCAAATATTGAAATGGAAAACTAGAACGGTATGAACCCTAGATTCGAACCTATTGAAAGCTACGAGAAATACTATCACTGAATATAACAAAATATTGCAAATAAAAACATGTCGAACAACTGGGAATAAAATCCGCTCGCCAAATTATCGAAATGATACAAGGGGGGTAGAAGTGGATCTTATGTACTAAAAGAAGCACCTTTTTGACAATAACGCAAAAGCTATATGCACCGCAAAACTCTAGAAAAAATAAAAATGTTTCCTGAATTAAATGCTCTTTTAAATCAAACTCCGCTCATTTGAGCAAAACCTTTTTTCACCCTTCCCCACTCCCACCCCCTAAAAACAAAAAATATAATTATTTGAGACTTCACTAAAATTTTCGTTCAGAGTTTATCAAACTTCCTTTTTCCGTGAATTATTTCAAATTTTTCTTTTTATTAAGTTCGAAATCCAAAAAACTTCTGTTGGTGGCACTTTTCTGACAATAATTCAAAAACTATGCATCGCAAAATTCAAAAAAAGAATTGCTATGCTCCTAAATTCAGGTTTTCTTTATATGTGACACATCACTTGACCGCGTTTTAAATGGTGTTTTTTTACCCATTCTCATTCAACCCTCGCTTAGTAAATTTAACTATGACTATTAGTCACTTGCCTATATTTGACTATTGACACTTGCCCATAACTATGATTATTGACACTTGCCTGAGCAGAAAACCAGAAACCAGAAATCTATTCAGAAACCATCTTCGGTTACCAACAAATGCTAAATGCAGTTAGCTAAATACTTTCGATAACTACAACTGATCTGATATTTTGCAACCCATATGTTCCTGTTAGTCCAGAAATCTAGTAAGACATATCTAGATTTAACGTTTTTTACACTTTTTTTTTTCAATAATTACAGCTATTCTGAAAAGGAAACGACATTCATTCTACCACTTCCTGATATTTTTCAACCCAACTACGCTTTTTATTTCAGAAAACTTGTCAGAAAATCTCTCTTTAGATTAAATCGGATTTTCCAACTTGATTTTATTCGAGCACTTATTTCACTCCTTAAAATAGTATCCATAAATTAAAATGTTTATAATTTCAATATCGTTCTTCCTCGAAGAACAAAATGTTTAGTTTTTCTTTTTCACTTCTTTGGGGTATTTATTTTATTTATTTTCTTTTTTTTTCTATCATCTCATTTGCAAAAGACGAAATTAGTACCTTTTCGTCATCGTTTTTATATATTTTTATAACAATACTTGCAAAATTAAACAAAACATTTACAAAAATTATTCATTTTTTACGTTGGAAAGCATCAATTTTGAAGCAAAAATTAAATGTTTGAGTATTTGAAAGAAACTATTTATTTCAATTTAAGAGTAAGAACGGTATTTTATTATTTTCACTCCTGTATTTGAGAGTGTTATATTGCTTTAAGTTACTCGGTCTGCAAGAATGGAGTATAGTAGTTATATAAGGAGCATTTTAAACTTTGGATTAAATGCTTCTTTAAACAAACTTAAAACTTTTGTAAAAAGACGACTTAATCTGTAACAACCTGACATTTTCTAATTGTTTCTATTAATTGAAGTGACTGAAACTGAATTCATTCCGAAAAATATACTTGAACTATATATCAAGTCATCCAAATAATTACGACTATGTGTCAAATGATTCTTAATACAAAAAGTTTTTTATTATATGTTTGGGAAAAAAATTTGATAACAAAATGCTTGTATGTATAAAATGTATGCAGGCTGTATCCCATATGACCTAGTTAACGTCATGTTGTTTTCTAACTTTAAGTGTTGAATCAATCTTTGCTATTTTAAAACAATTAGTTCCTTTTGAATTTTTGGGATCAATTAAACTCAAGTAAGTAAAAAAGTAATTGGAATATTTTCAATTCAAAGGTATGGTTTTTTAAAGTTTCTCAGAAAAAAACTTCACTTCACATTTTTCGTGTTTCGGTTGGGATTCGAACCTACCTCGTCAGTGCCCGGCTCGAATCCTTGGGCAGACACGTTGTCGAATACGCCGTTGAGGCGATGACAATTTCAAAGTTGAATCTTCTTCATCACTTATTGGTTTTTACTTAAGTTGAATTTTTCCACTGTCATTAGACTCCATATTATGGAAATGTTTTTACATTATATGGGATTTGTTGCATTAAATTTCTAGACAATAATTTGTGTGAATTCATAGAATGGCGAACATTTCTATTCTAATTAACATCCTAAGTCACGATTGTATAGTCATTATTGATTGTTTCCAATCAATGTGAAATCAATGGCTGACACTTGGTCAATTTGTAGCAGTGTTGCAAAACGAAAAAAAAAATTTCTAACGTTATGCATTTCGTTTTTATAAAATTATATTTATTTTTTCGGTACGTTTTTTCGTTATGAAACAGAAAAATATATATTTATTTCGTTATGTTATAACGTTATAGTTACGTTATTTTAAAATTAAATGTTATGTTTAAAACTCAATGTACAAAATTCGAAAATCTCTAATGAACAGTTACTTTTTGCATGCAAAATTAGAAAAATATCAATATTTTACAAATTTTGTTATTATTATATTAATATAAATGTAATATTTTTCAAATTTTGCATGCATATTAATATAAAATTAATATTTTTCAAATTTTGCATGCAAAAAGTAGTAAATCGTAGTAAAATAAAATTAAATAACAAAATGCATGAAAAAATTTGCATCCAGCATAAATATATTCCTTATTAAAATTATTCAAAACAAATGTGATGCAGAAACGGCTAGTGTAGACTTGAAATTACTTGAAATATACATAAAATTTTATAAACTGTTCATCATTTTGTTACAAATATCAAACAATTTTATAATTACCAAAACCTTCAGTTCAAGCGTCCACAGTAATTGAAAAAGAGCAGATAAGTTGGATTTTATAAACCCGATTTTTGCGCTTTTATTTCCATATAATTATACAAATAGTATTTCAAAAAAACGAAATAAATATTAACGTTATCGTTATGTTTTACGTTATTGTAACGCAATTTAATTTTTAAAACGTTATGAAAGTAATCAATACTAATAAAGCTATCTCATTTCGTTATTTCGTTTTTGCGTTACGTTTCGAATAACGTTTTGCAACACTGATTGTAGTCCTATATGTATTAACATTAGACTACATTAAGGGAATTTAAATTAATTTTGAATTTTTGAGATCAATTAAACTCAAGTAAGTAAAGAAGTAATTGAAATATTTCCAATTCAAAGGTATGGTTTTTTGAAGTTTCTCAGAAAAAACTTCAATTCACATTTTTTGTGTTTCGGTTGGGATTCGAACCTACCTCGTCAGTGCCCGGCTCGAATCCTTGGGCAGACACGCTATCGATTACGCCGTTGATTAGTTCCTTTTGCAACAAGGATAGTTCATAGGTACATTTAACAGATACACAATTTGTCATACCGTCAACCTTCATCTAATTTTGATAAACCTTTGGTTTCCTTTTTAGCAGAACTTTTGTTCTCAGTATTCCTACACTTAACATTAATACTAATAATCATCTGATTACAATTTTGTTATTTGTTTACACTGTATCTGCTTCCTATCCTATAAATTAAAACCAAGAAGCTTAAATTTAACCGTATAAATTACACCCAGCCATTAGCTCCAAACCAGTCATATCACAGTTTATCTATAAGATAAGCAATAATCATGTAATTCTGTACAACATAATTCTCCTTTAATACAAAGAAAGGGATCTTTCTTATCTTCTATCCAAAGAATTAAATTAAAAGCTGTATGAATTTTCTTAACAATTTTTATAAAAAAAATTATCCGTTTTTCTTTGTTTCTGTTAAAATGAAAACAAAAAAAAAATACAAAATTATTGCTTCCGGGTGATTTTCTTTGGAAAATATTTTGTTTTGTATTCCGATTTAATTTTCGCTCTGTTAACAAACAGAAACAATGTAGGGAATTTTAAATTTTTCAACACTTTTTTAATATTATATGATATAATTTTTTTATTGATATGAGTATATGTTTATATTGTTCCTACTGTGTTTGCATCTACTAGGTGTTTTTCATACTGTGTTGATGTGGCTTTGTTAAAATTAGTAATCTTTAATGCTTAGATTCCACCTTTTCTTCATTTCTTACATTTTAAGCTTTTAAGGATTTGAAAATGATATAGTGATAAATAGGTAACGAAGATAAATGTTTGCATACGTTGTAGTAAGCTTGTGGTATTGCTTTTAAAAGAATTATATTGCGAGATTCAGCTTATTTATCAGTACTTTTAGCGAAATTGTTAAGTATTGTTTAATCTGTACTCCTATTTGAATTTAAGTTTAATTTTTGTTAAACCTTTTTACAATTTTAAACATGAATTTTATTTTTAAGAATAGATGTCAGAAGTGTTGCTCTTTGTGATATTTGTTTTTAAGCCTCTGTACACTCTAAACTGAACTGATTATATTTATATGCCAGAAGAATGATTTCACACTATACGTTTAACACGATTAATAATACATACATAATTATTATTTGAATAATGATTTAAATCCAGAGACATTGTTTTAAAGACATAGCAGGCGGTGCTCTTTTTTGTGTTTTGTTTATTGTTTCAACACGATCCAATACCCTGTTTTCTTATATTTTGTTTAAATTCAGTGTCGTCTTAAAAAATAAAAACGTATTTTTTTCTTTGCTTATAAATTTCTACATTTACACATTGTATGCCTAAAAAGGTTGTTCTGTTAAAGAATAATGTTTTTGGGACTTATATGTATATTCCATTAAATTAAAAATTTGCTGAGCTAAAATATAAAGGTTGGGTTAGAAACATATAATGTCTTCAAATTTTACAAACATAACAGTAAATATTATTTAATGTTAGGATGTGATAAAAAGTTGTTGTTTGGATTCCAGAAGGATATACAGAACACTTCAGTTTTTTGTTGTTTCAAGTCAATTTTAGTGCAAAATTAGTTCTACAAATTGGTAATTACAAATTTAGTTTAAGAAATGCATTTGTCATAAACTTTAAAGGGTCACCACATGTCATATTTTGTATTGACTATCAATATTTAAAGCATTGGGTCAATACTATGAAAAATATTAATATTGACATATTAATTGCAAATACTTAATCCTGTAATAATTTATAGTTTTTTATCATATTCTATTCGTTAAATATTTTTTCCAAAACTTTTGATTTAATTTTTTACAGAGTAGGCATAACTTTAAAGAATTTTTTTTATAATTTCAAAATTAAACACTAAACTGTTAGGAAACAGAAAATGGATTTTTGTTGCGTGTCAAGTATAAATGTATTTACTTTTTATTCTTAGGTTAATATATACATATTAACCTAAGATTCAGTATACTTAGAAACACCAGAAAAATTCGTGATAAAGATTACCCAACTCCAAACAAAAAAACTGCTGAGCAACAAAATTTCTGGGGTAGACCGATTTGAGTAAAATCGGATGTGTCAGATTAATTTAATGAAAAAAACCCGTATATGTGCGGATAAAATTCACTCTCCGAGTGTTTCGTAAACGTAAAAGAACAAAATATCAAAACTAATTGACTTAAATTTTTGTTGTAAAGTCTTTTTATTGCCAGAATATAGACGAAAAGGCTATGAATTTTCCCTTGTAAATGGCAATAAAAATGTCAATTAGAAATTGATCGAAATGGTACAGAAAATGTTACATATTTTATAAAGTTAGCTTTGATACATGTAATCAATTTTATATTGAACAAACTGGTAGAGTTTTAAAAAGCTCAAAAAACTTTTGCAAAAAAGTAAGGGAATACAAGACGCCGGTTTGATCTCCGAACTGGAATCGAGATAAAACATTTGTTACAGATCTTTCACTTTTCAAAGCAATTTTTGATTCTATTCAATTGAATACATCCAGTTCTAGTGACTTATAATTCAAAGCTACATAATGGTTTTATCCATTGCTATCGTATAGATAAACATCTTAATAAAATTTTGAAGTAAATTTAAATTCAATTTTATTATAATAAATAATAAATTGTTAAATAATTTATAAAAAAATATTAAATAAAATAGTTTATTCGCTGATAGTTCTTCTCAAAACACAATTTTGGAAATAAATCAAAAACAGTGCCTTCGCAAATTACAAAAAAAAACTGTTTGGGACTAGATAAAAAGTCTCCTTACATATAACATCTCACTCGTCAAGGTCAAAAATAATTTTTTTGAAGTGAAAACTTCTTTAGCCGCGTTATGCGATTTTATATGGTTATGGATTAAAATTTATATATTTGCGAACGCATTTTTGAGAGAACAAAATATTTTTAAATATGAAATACAATAACATTAAATTCAATAAAACAATAAATTAAATTAAATAAAAAATTAAATTATATCGGAAAAAACAATAAATTTAATTGAATAAAATTTTGAATTACAATAAATTAAATTAAATAAAGCATTAAATTAAATTCAATAAAACATTAAATTAAATTCAATAAAACTTTAAATTAAATTAAATACAACAATAAATTAAATTAAATAAAACATTAAATGAAATTCAATAAAACAATAAATGTTATTAAATAAAATGTTGAATTAAATTAAATAAAACAATAAACAAAATTAAATTAGACATTAAATTAAATTAAATGAAACATTAAATTAAATTCAATAAAACAATAAATCAAATTCAATAAAACAATTAATTAAATTCAATAAAACATTAAATTTAATTTAATAAACATTAAATTCAATTCAATAAAACAATAAATTAAATTAAATGAAACATTGCATTAAATTAAATAAAACATTAAATTAAATTAAATGAAACATTAAATTAAATTCAATGAAACATTAAATTAAATTCCTTTTCAATTTTTTGTTTTATTGAATTTAAGTAAATGTTTCATTGAATTTAATTCAATGTTTCATTTAATTTAATTTAATGTTTTATTGAATCTAATTTAATATGTTCCATTGTATTTAATTCAATGTTTTATTTAATTTAATCTAATGTTTGATTCAATTTAATTTAATATTTTATTGAATTTAATTCAATGTTTCCTTTAATTTAATTTATTATTATTAATTTAATTTAATGTTTTATTGAATTTAATTCAATGTTTCATTTAATTTAATTTATTGTGTTATTGGATTTAATTTAATGTTTCATTGAACTGAATTCAATGTTTCATTTAATTTAATTTATTGTTTTATTGAATTTAATTTAATGTTTCATTGGATTTTATTCAATGTTTCATTTAATTTAAGCTAATGTTTTATTGAATTTAATTTGTTGTTTTATTGAATTAAATTCAATGTTTCACTTAATATAATTTATTGTTTTATTAAATTCAATTTAATGTTTCATTGAATTTAATTCAATGTTTCATTGAATTTAATTCAATGTTTCATTGAATTTAATACTGTTTTATTGAATTGAATTTAATGTTGCATTGAATTTAATTCAATGTTTCATTTAATTTAATATTGTTTTATTGAATTTAATTTATTGTTTTATTTAATTTAATTCAATGTTTCATTTAATTTAATTTATTGTTTTATTGAATTTAATTTAATATTTCATTGAATTTAATTCAATGTTTCATTTAATTTAATTTATTATTTTATTGAATTTAATTTATTGTTTAATTGAATTTAAATTGATGTTTCATTGAATTTAATTCAATGTCTGAATTTAATTTATTGTTTTATAAAATTATATTTATTGTTTTATTGAATTTAATTCAATGTTTCATTTAATTTAATTTATTGTTTTATTGAATTTAATTTAATGTTTCATTGAATTTAATTCAATGTTTCATTTAATTTAATTTAATGTTTTATTGAATTTAATTTAATGTTTTATTGAATTTAATTCAATGTTTCATTGAACTTAATTTAATGTTTCATTTAATTTAATTTATTGTTTTATTGAATTTAATTTAATGTTGCATTGAATTGAATTTAATTCAATGTTTCATTTAATTTAATTTAATGTTTTATTGAATTTAATTTAATGTTTCACTGAATTTACTTCAATGTTTAATTTAATTAAATTTATTGTTTTATTGAATTTGATTTATTGTTTTATTAAATTTAATTTATTGTTTCATTTAATTTAATTTAATGTTTCATTTAATTTAATTTAATCTTTTGTTGAATTTAACTTAATGTTGCATTGAATTTAATTCAACGCTTTATTTAATTTAATTTAATGTGTCATTGAATTTAATTGGATGTTTCTTTGATGCTTTGATGCTGGATGCTTCTTTCTCATTTAATTTAATATTGTTTTATTGAATTTAATTTATTGATTTATTGAATTTAATATAATGGTTCATTGAATTTAATTCAATGTTTCATTTAATTTAATTTAATGTTTTATTGAATTTAATTTAATGTTTCATTGATTTTTATTCAATGTTTCAATGAATTTAATTTATTGTTTGTATTGAATTTAATTTAATGTTTCATTTAATTTAATTTATTGTTTTACTGAATTTAATTTATTGTTTCAATGACTTAATTCAACGTTTCATTTAATGTAATTTATTGTTTAATTGAATTTAATTTAATGTTTCATTGAATTTAATTCAATGTTTCGTTTAATTTAATTTATTGTTTTATTGAAATTAATTTAATTTTTCATTGAATTTTATTCAATGTTTTATTAATTTAATTTTTAGTATTATTCAGTAGAGTTGATACGTTGAGTAAAATAAAAACTGTGCAATCCAATGCAAAATTATAATAAAAAACGATGTTTCCTAATTTTCTATCTACAGTTTATCAAAATTTTCTGGCGATTAAGTGGTGAAATTAAGGCGGAAAAGCATATTCAAAATTACACTCTTTTGACAATTGTTCAAAAACAGTGCACTGCAAAATTGTAAAAAAAAATTACTTCGCAAACAAATTCAAACATTTACTTAATAAACACAAAGTTCTTTATTTATAAATACTAATCTTGTTTAATTCCTAATTTAAATATTTAATTATTATTTATTATTTAGTTGTAATGTTTATATAGTAATAATAATTAAAATTTATCCCTAAAGAGTAAATCTGAAGAGCAATATGAATAACTTTTTATAGTTTAAGTACATCAACAAACTATTAAAGTTTGTCCCACGAATTTTTCATTATTCTCCTGCCCAATCAAAACACTTTGAAAATATTGGAAATTCATATTTCTATCAAGTTATCGCACGTCACAGGAATTAATTAAAGTTCAATAAATATAATATTGCAAGTGTTTTACTTAGTCTGAGGTTTTATGAATCAAAACAGTCATCATTACTAGCAAGATCGTGTTTTGCCCATTCATATTATCAGTCCCCTGGCAAGTATTTTCGTAAAAAATATTTTGATTACAGGTAATTTTGTAGTTTTACGCGTCCGTCGTAAATATTTATTGCCTTGGTATAGAATCCGTTTTATTTTTATTTTTAGACGTAATTTTGTCATTTTTTAGCGAAATACTGATTCTCAGTCCCCTGGTCTCAGTCCCTTGGATGTTTAAAAGCGGGATTACACTTAAATAAATGATTACACTACAAATTGACCAAGTGTCAGCCATTGATTTCACATTGATTGGAAACAATCAATAATGACTATACAATCGTGACTTAGAATGTTAATTAGAATAGAAATGTTCCCCATTCTATGAATTCACACAAAGTATTGTCTAGAAATTTAATGCGAAAAATCCCATATAATGTAAAAGCATTTCCATAATATGGAGTCTAATGACAGTGGAAAAATTCAACTTAAGTAAAAAATAATTAAGTGATGAAGAAGTTTCAACTTTGAAATTATCATCGCCTCAACGGCGTAATCGATAGCGTGTCTGCCCAAAGATTCGAGCCGGGCACTGACGAGGGTAGGTTCGAATCCGATCCGAAACACGTAAAATGTGAATTGTAGTTTTTTTCTGAGAAACTTCAAACCATACCTTTGAATTGAAAATATTCCAATTACTTCTTTACTTACTTGAGTTTAATTGATCTCAAAAATCCAAAATAAACTTAAATAAATGTTTATTTCGTAGTTTGAGATAATATTGAGATAATTTTGAGTTAATTTAGGAGTAAGAAAGATATTTGACTCTTGTATTTTTTTTTTTTGACTGGCCACATTCAGCAAAGTTGAAAGAACGTCATCAACTTTAACTAAAACTACTTGCCAGAACTTATACGCAAAAAACATGTCCTGCCGTAATTAGTTCCATTTTCTTCCTTCGTATGTAGAACTACCGTAATTAGCTCCATTTTCTTCCTTCGTGTGTAGAACTACCCATATACGTTTAGTGATAATGTAAATTTAGAATTTCAGGCCAAGCTCGTTAGGTGGAATAATTTTAAATGCCACAAACTATTTTTCATGTATACTATGAAACTGTAACACATTACCCATGAAATTTCCATTATGAATTTATTATAATTTTCCATAAAACACAAACATTTATCAGCATGTAGTCATAAATCATTACAATAAGCAAGGACTAAATAAAAAAAATTGTTTAAATAAAATTATGTTCTTGTTGTTGCTTTTCATATTTAAGGTTGTTTGTTCTAAAAATTTATTCGTTTTTTAGAAATGTTTATACTGTATGTCCTCTGCTTTGTTTTGCAAACGTTGGTTATTTATCTTTTAATTTATGAAATACAAAAACGAAATTAAATGTTTACTTTTTTGTTGAGATTTTTCTAACGGTTTATTAAAAGTTTAATGTTGATACATTTTTATTATATTGTTTTTACTAGAAAGAGATTTGATATTATATATATTTCAAAGTAAATTTTGTAAGAGTTTTGCTAGGTTAGATAAATTGTAAGGCTAGAACTTTTTTACCCTGGAAAACATGAAAAAGAAAGGGAAGGGACTTAATAAAATTTGAAGAGACTTCTGTAGATCTCGAAAGGACAACATTTTAGGTTCAAATAAATTGTTGCACATCTGTGATAAACTGCACATATCACTCCTGATCTTTACGATTCTGAAAATTGTATTTTCTCAAGTTTTGAGGTTCATCTTAAGATCTCTGTAGATTCTTGAAGATCTTTAAAGATCAAATGAGGTAAAAGAAGATTTGGATTAATAAGAAGATTTGGCAAAAGGTTAAGTTTCATCCTTCAAGATCTTCAGCAAACTGAGTTCATTGAGCTAAAATCAGACTAAAGAAATACACTAGAATAAAAAATTAAATAGAACAGAAATATCGCATGATTGGAAAAACTTAACACACGCAAGTATATAAATAATGATGAAGTTTTAACTTAAAAATGTTATCGCCTCGATGGGTTAGTTGGATAGCGTGTCTGCCAAAATATTCGAATCATGGCACTTGTGCGGTTATAATTACAATGCGTGCCCTAAACAATATAAAAATGAAACCCAAAACAAAACGCTGTATGGTATAAAGTGAAATTCAGAGTTTATAAAATTAGTTTTGATACTTGTAATGAATTTTATATTGAGCAAACTGGTGAAATATTTTTAAAAAAACTCAAGAACTTTTGCGGAAGTAAGTACTAACAGTCGTTCAATAAGTCCGTAGGATAAGTAAGAAAAAAACAACATTTTGACAAAACTCGATTTTTTTATTCAACATAGTTGCCTTCGAGGGCGATACAACGAGTATAGCGATTTTCCAACTTTTCTATACCACTTTTATAGTACGATTTCTCTTTCTCGTCAAAATAGGCCTCAGTTTCAGCGATTACTTCATCATTGGACTTAAATTTCTTTCCAGCAAGCATTCTCTTGAGATCTGAAAACAGGAAAAAGTCGCTAGGGGCTAAATCTGGAGAATATGGTGGGTGGGTAAGCAATTCAAAGCCCAATTCATTCAATTTTGCCATCGTTTTCATCGATCTGTGATACGGTGCATTATCTTGGTGAAACAACACTTTTTTCTTTTGCAAATGTGGCCGTTTCTTTGCGATTTCAGCCTTCAATCGATCCAAAAGTTCACAGTAATACTCGCTGTTGATGGTGGTTCCTTTTTGGAGATAGTCGATGAATATTATTCCGTTCGTATCCCAAAATACAGACGCCATCACCTTACCGGCCGACTGTTGCGTCTTTGCTCGCTTTGGATTCGGTTCGTCGACTGCTGTCCACTCAGCTGACTGTCTTTTGGATTCTGGTGTGTAATTGTGAAGCCATGTCTCATCCATTGTCACATATCTAGGATAGAATTCCCTTTTATTGCGGTTTAACAGTGCCAAAGACTCCTCCGAAGCATCGATTCGTTGTTGTTTTTGGTCGACTGTGAGCTCACGCGGCAACAAATTTGCACAGAGCTTTCGCATACCCAAATGTTCATGTAAAATGGTAAAAACACTACCATCTGCTACCTTTACAATGTCAGCTATTTCGTGCACCTTCAGTTTGCGATCGTTCATAACCAATTTGTGGATTTTTTTTATGTTTTCTGGAATAACAGCCTATTTTGGCGTCCACTGCGCTCTGCATCTTTTGTGCTGGTACGACCACATTTAAATTCAGCCATCCACTTCTCTACCATTTGTCTCGATGGAGCAGAGTTTGGATAATGTTTATCAAGCCATTGTTTGGTCTCCACTGTATTTTTTTTCATCAAAAAGCAATGCTTTATTAAAATTCGAAATTCAGTTTTTTCCATTTTTTTTCAAAAACAAAAGTTGCTTCACACAAAATGCTATAACTCACGAATAAATAGTCAGATTGCTGTCAAATTTATACACGTATCGTTTGAAGGTTAGTACTAAATAAAAATCATATGGAAAAAATTCTAGTAACGCCATCTATGTGTCATCCTACGGACTTATTGAATGACCTAGTATGTATAAGCAAAAAAGTTTAAGAATTAAAAAAATTTTAAAGTTAGCTTTCATTCATAAAAACTAGACAATGAAAATTACTCCTAAATTAAAAAACTAAGCAAAACATTTTCTCTCAGGCAGATTAAAAAAGTACTTGAAGGAATAATGATGGCAAATAATATTTACGATTTGAAATACTTGTTGTCAGTCGCCTTATAAAAGTAAAAATATTAGTATTATTCAGTAGAGTTTACACCAGCAGCAACCAACCAATCCTACTTAAAAATACACCAACTAACTGCATTTAGTTCACTTTTCATAAAAAAATTTCTGAGTTTTCGTAGTTTTTATGAGAGAAAACATCCTGCTGCCCATCATTTTCACTTAACAATGCATGATATATCCGAAACAATTTTGCTTAGGTTTACTAAAATTAAAACTTGTTTATATTTTTCAATAGTCATTCATGAGAATGCATATACATCCCTTGTATTCCTTAACTATTTTTTGAGTTTGTAAATTTTATCTATTAAAATTTAAAAGTTTTCATACATGTCCAAAATGTTTCTTTGCATTTAGATATATCATTAAAAATTTTACTAACATTGCATTTTATTTTATTTCTGTAGTTTTTTCAAGCTACATAGCTTTTCAATTTCCATCTAACATCAACAAAACGTAAAACAATAACCTTTCAAACTCCTAACAAAGAATTGTTTTAAAAGTCTCACATAAATTTCCCATCCAAAAGCTCTATCATGAAGGAAATAAATATCGAAAACAAACTTTGAAAAATGATATTTTTATATCAACAATAATTGTGATAAAATAAATAAAAAACTTGGGAAAATTTTAATTTTAATATTTAGAAATTTAGCCCATTTCCAGTTTTTGGTTCATATATTATTCAAATATCCAAAGATATTTAAAAGAACGAAAACAAGGAAAAACGAAGGATTTATTATTTCGCTACTATTAACATATATTTTTACTTTTTAAATAAATTTTTTATGAGTTATTATTTTGATTTGCAAAAAAGAGTCTAGATTTTCCATCATCAATTAGTCCCCTTAGGCAAATCATTTTATATTGTCAAATTAATTTTATTATTATTACAAATTAGAATTTAAGTGAATTACTGGATGTGTATGTGTGTAATATGGTGCTAGATTTATTACAAGGAAAAATCTGGTCTTGATATTTAATTATAACGAAAGTTTACATATCCGTAAGCAAATTTTTTTAGTAGGCTTGTTGCCGAAAGTATGGGGTAAAATTATATATTTTATATAAATTTTGTAAATTAATCATGTTTCACTGAATTCTGTTGGGAAAAATTAATATTTCAATATTTTTTCTATATATTTTATTCAAATTTTGAAAAAATGCCATGTTCAGAACTTCCATATTGCAAAATACCCAAGATTGAATATTTAGTGTATACAAATAACAAAATATATTATTTTTAACAACCCCCAAATGTTATCAAAACTTTCAATTCTTTCCTTCACTAGCTTTGAAATCGATAAAGAATTAAGTAAAAACTTCAAAGAAACTTTATATAGATGAAAAACGTAATCTACGCAGGTGAAAAAGTCGAGATTTGAACTTGACCATTTTTGATTTTCCTGAAACTTGGCATATAAGCAGAGCCGGGACGTGGCTTAATTACGCCCTAGGCAAAAATAAGATTTGACGCCCCTACCCTCCCCTCTACAGAGTTGGTTTGTTTTAAACACTGTTTAAAACAATGTTAAAAAAAAATTGGTTTTTATTCCAAAAAAACATTGTTTTAAACAAAGATTGTTTTTTTAAATATAGCAATGTTACTTATTTGTTTTTCAATTGAGCTGTTGCATAATGTGGTATTTTATCGTTTTTAATACATTTACGCCTAATACGCCATTAAAATTTTGAAAGTTTTTAAAAGGAATCACATGTCAAAACATTTGTACAAAAGTGCTGGCAGATCAGGGGCCCTATTCCCTAACACATATATGTCATCACAATATTGTAAATTCACACAATATTGTGAATTTCGTATTATGTAACTCCAATTTGGTGAAAATTCAACACAATATTGTGAATCGGACAAGAACAATATAGTTACTGTCAAAATCACAATTTTGCTTTATATTTTGTGTGTTGACTTTTTTTATACAAATTTCATCGATTGGCGTAAAAATTAAATAACGCAAAATTAAATCTTTAATAATATTGAAAAATCATATTTTTATATAAATATCATTAAAACATATTTATTTATTAAATATATTGTTATTTTATTTTGTATCTTTTAAGATTAAAAAAGTTAGTTGTCAAAAGTATGAATCTAGTACTAAAAATCTGTTATAATTTTGTAAAAATTTGTTATAATTTGTTTGACACAAATATGAGTTACAGAATACCATTTTTAAACAAAGTTGTTAAGCATTTTGGTAAAATTGACAATATTGTCGATTGACAAATATGTGTTCGGGAATAGGGCCCCTGGTATTCGATTGCCGACAAACGCAATTCGTTTAATTTCTAAATAAAAAGCGACAAATATGTGTCATTACTGTGAATTAAAAAGAAACTCCTAGTTCTGAAAAGAAAATTATAGATTCGGTGCGAGATTTGTAAAATTAGGCTACATATTTCATCTCATTGTTGATTGACTTGACGTAATGTTTTCCATTACATTAATTTTTCAATAAAAAATGTTGTATTTAAGAATTTACAATATGTGTCACAACAATACATAGATGCTTTTTAAGACGTAGGTTCCACAACTACATGCATTCTAAGATGTTGACGAACGCTTTCTTTAAACTTTTGGGGATTGGACGCCCCCGAAGTCAGGCAAAGCATTCCGTTTGTACAACATACGGACAAAGGAATCTCTCTGAATTCTGTCACTATGACAGAGAGTGACCTCAATAGTTTGACTGTTTGCACAAACCGATTGACGTGTGTAACAGGAAAAAGAATATGATTGAGGAAGAACATGATGGATTCGATTTTAAATATTAAAATTTTTACCAGATACTTAACATGTACTTGATAAAAAAGGCTTAAAAATTTTAAAACCAGTCGCAAACGCTTGGGAAGCAAATGAATGCAGTCTTAGCCAATAAGTAATTTGGAAACAGTAACGACATATTTTGGATTTTTTTAGTCATTTTGGCAGCCCTGTGAATAAGTACGAATTTAGAAACAGTTACAACATGATTTGGATTTATTTGGACTTGTGATCAGTTTTACAAAAAGAAAAAAAAATCGTAACGTTATATGCGTTTCGTTTTTATGCATTATTTTTATTTTTGCGGTACGTTATTTCGTTGTGGAACAGACAAATATTTTTTCTTTTTTAAGTGTTTCGGTTGGGATTCGAACTCGTAACCTCATCAGTGCCAGAATGAGCTCAAATCTATTCATTTCGCTACCAATGCGATGATATTTTGAAGTTGAGACTTCATCATCACTCTAATTACTTAAGTTGAATTCTCAATTGTCATTAGACTCCTATTTTCCGGAAATATTTTAACATTATTTTTGGGATTAAATCTCTAGACAGCACTATTGTGTGAATTCATATGAGGTGTAATATTTCTATATTATAGGCCACATTTTAAGTCACGTGTATAGTCATTATTGATTGCTTCCAATCAATGTAAAAGCAATAAGCGACACTTGGTCAATTATTTCATATATTGGCTTGCATATTAGACAACATTTAGGGGAATTTTAATTATTCGGGATTTTTGTGAGCAATTAAACTCAAGGGAAGTAATATGAATTTTTCAATTCAAAGGTATGGTTGGAAATATCTCGTAAAAAAACTCTGTTTTTTGTACGTGTTTTTTGTTGGGATTCGAAATCGTAACCTCATCAGAGTGAGATCAAATCAAAAATTTACAAAATGCTTAATATTTTGTCACAAATATCAAAAAAATTTTAGAACTACCAAAATCTTTAGTTAAAGCGTGTACATACATTTAAAAAGAGCAGATATGTCGGATTTTATATAATCGATATTTGCAAAATCGTTCAAAAAACGAAATAAAATATTTACATTTTATTATTTTGTTTTTCCTCAATTTACCCCGTTTAATTGAATATAATTTTTATTATTAAATCTATTTATTTCTAATATTTACGTTATCGTTACGTTTTACGTTATTGTCACAAGATGAATTTTTAAAACTATACGAAAGTAATTATTATTAACAACGCTACTTAAGTTCGTTATTTCATTTTTACGTTACGAGTAACGTTTTGCAACACTGCTTGTGATGCAAAAACCCATTTCCACGCGTTTATGCAGCATTTATGACATCGTTACATTACGTTGCTATGTAACTATATTCAAATGCACTTTTTAATGAAAATTTCATTGTTTTAGAAAATAAAGAAAATGAATCGGCATCACTTTCGTCGAAGAAATTTGCCACTAAAATTTTCCACATATTATAAATTATGTACCAGATTAACTCTGTTCTGTGCAACATTTTCTATGAATGATTTTTGTGAAAAATTATCTGACGCTAAGCGATTGACCACTGCCCCTTGTTTAGATTCCAATTTATTTGGACTAAAAAGTGAAATAAAGTAATTTGTATTTCGAAATCAATCTCAACGTCAGTAGGAATTGAGCGCGTCTTTTATAAATTTGGCTTGGTACATAGGAAAGTCCTAATTCAATTTTATACTGACTACTAGATTTTATTAATCAACCGTTTGAAGTATGTACCTATGAAACCGACGGTTTTGAGTTTTTTTTAAATGCAAATATATATTTTAAATTGAAATAAAAATATATTGCTTTCATATGCAACATCTTGTTGTTTTCAATCTTTTGTTAAAGATTATACTGTTTCACCCAACCAATATTCTTATGAGGATGTTATGAAAATTGTAATCCGTAATTTATAATCGTCAAAAACTCTATTTCTTTATTTAATCAATTTTTTTACATGCATCAGGCCATTCGGGACTCAGGTTAAACATAGGTCACAGATTTTTTATCATAATTAAAATTTCTGAAGTTTATATTAGCCAATAACAACAAAAATGTCATTAGATTGAGTGATAAATTATTCTTTGGCATCTTGCATGGGACAAATATTTGAGAATATTCAAGAAATCTAGAGAAGCTTAAAAAAGATTCTTAACAATCGTCGCAAAATCTTGAGAATCTTACCGAATCTCTTGAGAATTTCAAAAAATCTTGAGTACATTTGGACATACAGAGTTTCTTCAGATAATCGGGAATCATGAGAATCTTGTAAATATGAAGAGAACCTTTAAATAATCTTACAATATTTAGGATACCTATTTTCTTGGTAATTTTCAACTCCAATTAGATATTTTAATTTAAAACAAAAAAAACGAATCTCCGTATTATAAAATATATTAAATACAAAAAATGTGTTCTCAATTCTGCGCCCTTCAAATAAAACGCCCTAGGCGAGTGCCTAGTTTGCCTACCCCTCGTCCCGGCTCTGCATATAAGTAGTATGGACAAAATGAAAAATACAGCTTATTTTTTTTCCGAAAATAGTTCTATCCTTACTCTAAAATATATCAAATTTACAAGGAGGTTATAATTTTTGTTCTTGAGATATTTAATTTTAAAGATTTTTAGTACGACTGAAATTCGAATTTTTCTTCATTTTTTCAAACAACTTCCAGTAACAAAAATTTTTAAAATCAATGAAATTTTAACTTTTTTTTTTTTAAATATAGTTCTAACCTTATTTTAAAATATATCAAATTTACAAAGTGGTTTTAATTCGTGTTCTTGAGATATTTAATTTTAAAGATTTTTTGTCCGATTAAAATTCTAATTGTTCATTATTTTCTCTAACTTCAGTGGTTAACATTTTTTGATGATAAAAATTGTCCGAAAAAATAATGAACAATTAGAACTTTAGACGAACTAAAAATCTTTAAAATTATATATCTCAAGAACACGAATTAATGCCTCTTTGTAAATTTGATATATTTTAAAGTAAGGTTAGAACTATATTTAAAAAAAAAAAAGTTAAAATTCAATTGATTTTAAAATTTTTTGTTAGTGGAAGTTGTTTGAAAAAATGAAGAAAAATTCGAATTTCAGTCGTACTAAAAACCTTTAAAATTAAATATCTCAAGAACAAAAATTATAGCCTCCTTGTAAATTTGATGTATTTTAGAGTAAGGATAGAACTATTTTCGGAAAAAAAATTAATTAAATTCCAATTGATCTTCAACCCTAGCGCCATCTTTAAAAAAGTTTTTTTAATATTTTTATTTAAAAATTAATTATAAAAACAATTAATTAATTTTTTTTCAAACGATTAACTAATCATCTATCAAACAAAAAAAAAAATTGCTGAAATCGGTATAGCCGTTCTTGAGCAATTTAATTTCAAAGTGACATCGGATTTGCAGAATTTTCATTTTTCGTGCATGTTGGGATGCCCCCTATGCTCAAACTATTCACTTTAAAAAAATTTTAAAATAAGCTGTATTTTTTATTTTGTCCATACTACTTGTTTGCCAAGTTTCAGGAAAATCAAAAATGGTCAAGTTTTCACAACTCTGTCTAGAACACGTTTTTCATCTATAATTATTTGTGCGAAATTTGTTGAAGAAATTAATTGCTATTTATTTAACGGTTCGTTTAAAATTGAGTATTAATTAGTGTTCACAAGTGCCTCGATCACCAAAAATAGGACATTTATTCAATTCTTCAAAATGCAAACAAGAATGCTTACATAAATGACTTCGATCAGGAAGAACAGTTTCGACCAGCACTACATAGTCTAATTTCTAATGTATTCGAAGCAATAAATAAAATCCACTTTAGCATACATAATGTGATCCAGCACTTGTTATTTCAATGATTGAGGAGAGTTACCTAGCAGGAAAAGAAAAAACAAAACAGTAATTAATAGCTCTTAAAAAAATAGTGTTACGACTGCATCGTCCACCCAAACTCAAAGTGTTCACAAGACTCAGTATGCAAGTAATTAGTTCTTCTCGGACTTTATTACAAAAATAATTTCGGAAAATCAACCTAAAAAAACTCGCTCTCGCGAGCCCTGCCCAGCAATGGATTGTGAGGCCCAATCTAAATTTGATCCTTTTAAACCTTTTGGCAGATTAAGTCTTCCTAAAGGAAAATATAAGAGTAACGCTATACCCAGTCTAGATTTGAGCCCATATGTTTTATTCGACAGCCACATTGAGCACTTTCAGTAAAAGAAGAATAAAAATATATAAATCACCTCACACCTAACGCTATGCTTCAGTGGAATTGCTGCTATTACCACGACAAAACTATTCGAAAAAGAAATAGTAAAAAATTTTGAAGGGTGTTTGGTACTGGGCTAAAGAACTTTTCCCCAATCGAAAACAATTAAACCGGGCCCATACTTCACTCCATTGAAACAGCATAAACTGGTGAACACACAAGATGTAATCTCAGTCGTAAATACTCTTCTTCACCCAATACCGGTTCGGAATGTCCGAAAAAGGGACCGATCCCAACCAGTTGGTCAATCGCGAGTCAAAAAATCTAAGCGATCTCCGACTATTTGGAAACCGTCAAGGTGTGAAGCTCAATGGCCTACGATATGAAAAACACAATTATAGTAATGACAGATCCTTTTCTTCATCTGAGGGTAGATGCTAAGTCTGCCCATTAACGTTGCCAGAGACTTCTCCGGTCGTCACCTCCTCAAGATGAAGAAACGCTACTGCTGCCTCTATTGCCGCCTTTCGACGAGCCTTAATTTTCGCTTTGCTGTTTTCCAGTTACGTCTAGCTCTCCTGAAAGCCCTGGGTGTTACTCGTGCAGGCATTTTTGGTTCCAACTGTTCTTCTCGGCCATTTATTTTAAAAATAAAGAAGAAATGCCGGATCTATCTCAAGTGAACCTCGACTGAGGAAGATCTTTCAATATATTTAAAAAAGAATTCCATGTTTATAAAAATAAGGTTTGAGCAAAAAAAAATTAAATAGTGGTACAAAAAAAAACTTACATGAAGAAAAAATCAAAAACTAACTTCAAATTCAAGTGCCTCCAAAATCAATCCAGTGACTGCTCTCTAAATGCCTGTTGAAATATTGTTGTGGCTTTTCCTGATTTGACATTTTATAATATCCAATTGAAACTATTGCAATATTAATATAGACCGAGAGCCCGCGACGGCCAGACCTTTGTTATTTTATAAAAGCTGAAAGTTTTTCTGCGCATACCCCCTACTCAGGTAGGAGTAATTAGCGACATATGAAGTTTGGATCATGGTGGCTTTGGCAGGAAGCAGGTAACAAAGGGGTCTCCCAAGTTTCGTGAAAGTATAAAAGGTAATTTTTTTTATAGATTCTTCGGGATAGTATTAGAAGTCACGCCACTCATTGCCAGACACTTACTATCGTGGTAACCCCCTGCCAGACACCCTTAAACTTTAACAAATTGATAATGTTTAAGGGTGTCTGGCGGGGGTTACCACGATAGTAAGTGTCTGGCAATGGGTGACGTGACTTCTAATACTACCCCAAAGAATATATAAAAAAATTACCTTTTATACTTTCACGAAACTTTGGAGGCCCCTTGGTTACCTGCTCCCTGCCAAAGCCACCATGATCCAAACTTCATATGCCACTAATCGTTCCTACCTCAGTGGGGGTATGCGCAGAAAAACTTTCAGCTTTTATAAAATAACGAAGGTCTGGCCGTCGCGGGATCTTAGTCTAATACTGTTGTTACTATTATTAAAAAATTCAGACAAGTGCGAATAAAAAACCGCTCGTCAAGGGTTCCGTGAATGTAAAGAAAACACTATCAAAATAATTAACATAAAGTTGTATTGTAAAGGGTTTATATTGCCAGACCATAGACACATAAAGAATAAATGGTTCATCGTAAATATCAATAGTAAATGTCAATCTCATCTAAATTGATCGAAATGATATAAAAAATATTACTTTAGGTTAAATGTTATCCATAGCTGTTTATGGTAGCTAAGGAACGACTCAATTCTGTTAATCAACGACGAAATTTAGGGTTTGGGTGGTGTTAACACTAAAAATAGGTCTTTTTTGACAATAATTCAAAAACGGTGCATCGCAAAATTCTAAAAAAAATTGTGATTTTTCTTAATTTTGGTGTTTTTTTAAATGACACCCCACTCATGCGAGCCAAAAAACATATTTTTCACCCTCTTCCACTCCCATCCCCTAAACACATAGAAATAAAATCACTTGAAGCTTCGCTGTATTTTTCGTTAAGGGTTTATCAAATTTCCTATCTCTACGAATTTTTTCAAATTTTTCTGTCAATCAATGAAGAAACGTATAGGGGGGGACCAACTTTTTGTTGCATCGCAAAATTCTAAAATAAATTATAGTGTTTCTTAATTTTGGTGTTCTTTCAAATGACACCCCACTTGACTGGGTCAAAAAACCTTTTTTTCACCCTTTCCCCCTCCCATCCCCTAAACACATAGAAATAAAATCACTTGAAGCTTCGCTATATTTTTCGTTAAGGGTTTATCAAATTTCCTATCTTTATGATTTTTTTCAAATTTTTCTGTCAATCAACGAAGAAACGTATAGGGGGGGGGGACCAACTTTTTGTTGCGCTTTTTTGAGAATAATTCAAAAACGGTACATCGCAAAATTCTAAAAAAAATTGTAATGTTTCTTAATTTTGGTGCTCTTTTAAATGACACCCCACTTGACCGGGTTAAAAAACCTTTTTTTCACCCTTCCCCACTCCCATCCCCTAAACACATAGAAATAAAATCACTTGAAGCTTCGCTATATTTTTCGTTAAGGGTTTATCAAATTTCCTATCTCTATGATTTTTTTCAAATTTTTCTGTCAATCAACGAAGAAACGTATAGGGGGGGGACCAACTTTTTGTTACACTTTTTTGAGAATAATTCAAAAACGGTACATCGCAAAATTCTGAAAAAAATTGTAGTGTTTCTTAATTTTGGTGCTCTTTCAAATGACACCCCACTTGACCGGGTCAAAAAACCTTTTTTCACCCTTCCCCGCTCCCCTTGAAGCTTCACTATATTTTTCGTTAAGGGTTTATCAAATTTCCTATCTCTATGAATTTTTTCAAATTTTTCTGTCAATCAACGAAGAAACGTATACTAACGTATACCAACTTTTTGTTGCACTTTTTTGAGAATAATTCAAAAACGGTGAATAGCAAAATTTTAAAAAAAATTGGAATGTTTCTTAATTTTGGTGCTCTTTCAAATGACACCAAACTTGACCGGGTTTTAAATGATGTTTTTACCCCTTCTCATATCCACTCCCTTAATAAGTATAATTATTAGTATGTGGTACTTTACTATATTTTTCTTTAAAAACTTACTAATTTTTCTATCATTCAAAATACTTTTTAAGATTTTCGATTGCTTAGGCTCGGAGCTAATCAAGGAAAGGAAACGTACAGAAAACGCTATTATTTAGATTTACACAAAAAATGGTAGGGTGTAAAATTCCAAAATATATTTTTTAGAAATACTGAAGTGAAGCCCTTTCATATGATACCCTACTTGACTCGATATAAAAATGTATTTTCTCAAAGGCCTCACATCGTAACCCTGTTAACCAAACGAAATCCATTTTGTTTTTTTTTTCAACCCCTCATCTTGTGTGGACAGATTAGTTTTATACGTATGCCAAATTTCAAGTTCATTGGATTTATATTAATCGATATAATCGAAATAATGTGAAAAACACGTTTTACTCTCACCAATAGTGTTCCGTATAAAAAACGGAACCCTAAAAAATATTGAAAAATTATCCAAATTTGTGTTATTATAAATTGTAAAAAACTTCAGGGGTTAGGTAATCAAAGCTTTTCATTTTTTTGTTGCTTTTTTATAAAGTGGACAATTACAAATTATAACTGGCCATCTTTTTTTGTATTTTCATTAATGTTTACAATAAAAATCACAGTAATAATATAATTTCGTTTAAGTTTATGATTTTGTTTTATCTGAATTTATAATTTTTGTTATTTAAATTTGAATTATTTTTGCATACAAATTATTTCCTAGTTAAATCCTTTTATTATTTCACATCACATTAGTTGACAACTAATTTTCAAGAGCCAACAAATTTATTATTATTACAAATTGTTTTTTTAACTATAATAATTTAGTATTTAATTTAGTACACTACGTTTTGCCTTAAAAAAGGAAAATAAAAATTGAAAATTCATTTGATAATGTATTTGATGCTTAATTTGATATTGAAATGAAAACTAAATTATAAAATCTATCAATTTGATAATCAATTCAATAATGAACGTTTTGTAATGTTTTTATTAGCGAGAATTTTCTATTTTTGTTTCTTTTTCATATAAATTGGTTAATTTACCAATGAGAAATGCTGAATAATTATTGGGAAATAATTATTCAGCATTTCTCTTACATAACCTCAAAACACCATTGAATGAGAAAAATTATCTGTAGATAGGGTGTCAATAAACATAAGTGAAGACGGGTCATCTTCTTCTCGCCTATAAGTTGTTATTCAATACTAGCATAGCTGGAGTATAACAACAATAGTGAGCACTAGAGAAATAAATTGACTAACCCTGAATCTAATGAATATATGTTTATGTAAATTTTTTGTTTTCTTATACTTCGCTAGAATTGTAGACTAATTTTGGTTTCTAATCGTTGACATGTTTTGTTTTGTGGTTGATCTAGTCGGCTAGTCTTGATGCGAATAATAAACTTTTTAATATAAAAAGTATTCTTATTGAAACTAGATCGATCGACAAATATGTGGATAGCAAAAATTTCATAAATTGCAGACCGTATTTTGTTAGATTCAGTTTTCAGTATTTTCAAATCCACACAAAATTGTATTTGGAAAAACACAACAACAACAAATTGATAATGAAGTAATTCAAAAAATCATTGCATCCCATTACATAATTTCGACCATTAAACCAATTTTTGAAACTTCGATGAAAAGTATTGTGATGTTATCAGAAAATTGAAAATAAAATCAATTTTTGTCCCGTTAACAATCTTTACAAAAAAAAAATAGAAAGGTTTGAGAAAATACAATTGTATATTCAAGTCATCAAAAAAGGTGTTTTCTCACTATATTTCTGTGTTTCTTTATTGTTTTTAGATCCAATTTATTTTCTAACTCTTTTGGACCACCTGCATACCATATCCAAAAGTTTGTGAATTGTGTTTATCTGATGAAAAAAAAATAATTGAATTGAAATGGGTAACGAAAATTTGTTTTTTGTTCTAACTCTAGTGGAGAAGAAAACAAAAATAAAAGATGATAGAATTTTAGACAAGAAAATTCATTTAAGAACGTTATGCCTGGAAGGGTAGAAAAAGTTGAAATGTGAAAATAAATATATGTGAATTCAATTAATTTTTTTGTGATCTGAATTAGGTTTGACATAGTTATATGATAGAATTTGGTGCGATAATTGTTTGAAAGTCTTTCCAGTTTCGAAACTTAAGGGTTCATGAAACATGAAAGTGGATAAAGTTATTGGTAATTATTGCTTTTTCGTTATTAATTATAAGCTAAGCCGAGTATAATAAAATTTCGTTTTAAAGCCATTGGTAAAATTTAGCTTATTATCGTAATGAAAAATACACACTTTAATTACATTTTTTCATGGGTGCGTATATGGACAACGTATAAACTAAAATTCATTTAAAATATTTTGAATGAAAATTTTCTGTCTATTAAAATTAATATTTCTAAGTACATAATAAATTCATTATTTAGTTTCCGCCACCTATTTTTCTTAATAAAAACAATAATGGAACAATTTGTATATAACCGAAAACTCTATTGCACGAATTAAAAAAAACTAAATTTACAAAGTGAAATACCAATTGTAACAAAGTACATCTTACGTAAACTATTTTACGTATGCTTTATAAATATAAGAATTTGTAGGACGTGCTTGATTCAAATTTTCTCAAATTAGTCCAAATGATGTATTTTGATTTTTTCTAACAATCTGTGTGCTATGTACATCTTCAATTATCGATTAAAAACCGAGAATGAAAAAACTTACTCTTAGTTTCATAGAAATTTCTTCAGCATAAAACTAGCATATAATCCTAGTGTTCGGTCGAGACAACGTGATAAAAAAATCATGATTTTTCGAAGTACTAGACGCATACATTTATCACGAAAAAAATCAGATTTTTTGCTGGTTTGCAATGTCAAAATGTTTTGAATTTAGGTGACAATAAAAATATTTTATTTTGGTTGTTAACGCTTATGGTTTTGTTTTGTTTATGCTTACATTTTTGTGATAACTATTCTTGATACAATTGGTTTTATGGTTTTATGGACTAAATTTATCTTTTGTGATAAAATTAATTGAAATAAAAGTGACCTTTAAGGGTTGACGTATAAATCCATCTTTCTATCTTTTGACTGTTCGGTCCGGTTTGACGTAATATTCAACGAAGTGAAGTTAGAAGAAAAAAATTTGACGTAAAATATCGTGATATTTATTATGATATTGCACGACCGAACAATATGTAATGCAATTATCTTCTTGTTCGAAATTATAACATTCGCTATGCTCGTTAGCTTTTAGTATCACTTAGTTACTGATGATAAAATTTACAATTTTTTATTGGATTGTTTTAATTTTGAAGTTATACATCTTATTGATTTATCTGTATCTATTTTATCTTCCGATTATTTAAACAATCAATTCATTCAATCTAAATAGTAAACATATACAAAACAATTCTAAAAACTCTAAAATTATAGATTTCCAAAGTTTGCACTTTTAATATCTGATAGTCAAATTTTAAATAATTGAATCCACAATTAAAATTTAGTTATAATAAAATTAAATATACACTGATTGGATCGAACTATTCCCTTCTAATTTTCCTAAGTTTGATTACTTCTTATTTTAAACTTTTTTTGTATTGAAGTTAATGCAAACATGCAACTATAATATAATTATTTTTGCATGTCAAGTGGATATAGTAAAAATTATATGCATAATATGTCATGGGTATTTATTTTTGCTTCATTTAAGAAAAACTTTAAAACGAGAACTACCTAACTATTATATTAGTTTTTACTATATATTTACTTGAGCTTTGATGTTTCTTAATCAATTTCATAATACTTGATGGGATGTTTCGTTTCATTTTGTCATGCAACACAATCATTAGAAAAATTTTGAGCATACACAATCATAAGAAAAACTTTATTATTCGATGTCAGTTCAAATTGTTTCAGCATTTTTATTGAGATTCATTATTATAAAAACATATGTAAACGTGGAGCTCTTTAATTTTATCTTCAAACTGTTAGAGCGCCTATTCCATAAAAGAATTGAAGTCAATGGTTTTTCTGTTTTCTACCGCATACCCGTATGTCTTTGGGTGAGCAGCCAAATATCGCGTCTACTCAAAAAATGGTACCTAGTGTATTCTACAAAATTCGTTCAACGAAATCAATTCTCGAATCAAATTTAAAAACGTTTTGTCAATTATACTAAATTTTAGTTGGTGCTAAAAAATTGATTTTGTTGAACTAATATTGTGGAATACTTCAAAATAGTTTTCAAGTGCAGTACGTTGGATGATTGAGCTCCATTGGATACCTTTAGGACTTGTATTATCAAGCTTTTGCATCATACTGTCCAGTATTATGAGATATAATGTATGGCATACTACCAGGGCAAGTAAAATGTTAGTATCGAGAGATAAGAGCATTTTTCCTGCGCTATTACTGTGAAAGCCTACTTTTTTTTTATTTGAACTAATGAATGAGTGTAGGAGAATGGACAGGTTCAACGTTGTTCAGTTTTTTGTTCGGCAAGCTCCGAAAAATGCCGATTGCCCGAAATCTTGTAAATTTCTTTTTTTTTAACTTGGAAAATTGTTTTAGAACACGAGGGTAACCTTGTCCGACAAAACTGTGTCTGCTGTTGTCTATAACTTAAACATACCAAAATTTCAGTTGTCGGCCTCGACAATGGCAGACATATTTTGCTCGGACAAGCTTACCCTAGTGTTCTAAAACAAATTTTAAACCCCCACACACACAGTTAAAAAAAAATGTGGTAGCAAATTTACAAGATCGCGGCAATCGTAGTTTTTCGGAGCTTGCCGAACGGATGAGCGGCCGATTTGAAGAAAATGGCAGAACAAAAAATTTTGGACTCGTCACGGACAGGTGCCTCACGAAGTATAAAATATGTGGTAATCATCACATGAAATCGGTATGGGTCCAGGGACTATTTGTATTTTTCAAAAATTGTCTTTAGTTAAAATAATTGAATAGCATGTATTCAGCCAACTTCTCAGAAAAGTTAATCATTTAGTCTTAACTCAAGAATACGATGCCTGTTAAAGAATAAACACCCAGTATCCTACTACCTGACATTTTTAAAATGTTTCTACAGTAGTCGAAAGTTGATAAAATTAAACTTAGTCAGAAAACTTCTCAGAAAAGTTTTTCAGTTTGGGTTAAACATAAAAAACTATAAATGAAAATGAAAATGAAATTTTAAATAGTTATTTGTTTAACTAGGCAGCAAAGTAGTAGATTGACTGCCGCGGCTGATAGTTCATAGCCGAGCGAAACGAGGCTAGGAATTCAGCCAAGGCAGTCAATCTACCTTGCTGCCGAGTTGAACACATAATTTTTTCTCCGATTAATTACAATGATATGTAAGTTAATAATTATTACTTTAAAAATAAAGCAAAATTTTAAAAATGAAAAAAAAATCGCAATTGTTGGAAGATTTAGTTGTTATGGAAATGTAATAATAATTATAGTTTGACAAATGAAAAAATTTCTGCCAGATTCGTGGAAAAATATCTGTTTATTTCTATGAAGTCTAATTATTTTGCTGCCTAGGCAGCAAAGTACTTGCTTTGCTGCCTAGGCAGGAAAAGTGCCACTTTGCTGACTGAAATAAGTCTGCAAAATTTATATTTGCTGTCTATCGGAGAAAAAATATTTTAACTTGAAAATTTTAGACAGCATAGTTTTGTCTGTCACATTGAATATGTTCGCGTTCTAGGAATCGCACCCAGCATTTCTTAACAGTTTCTTTTCATTGAATGCTTATAAGAATAAAAACTTGAAAATTTAAATAGCTTTATTTTAATCATTGGATTACAAATAATATTTTCGCAAATGGGTGTGACTGACTCGTATTGACTATTTTGTAGTCGATAAAATGAATCCAGTTGTTGATAGAATGCACTGGGTAGTACTAGTAAGTCTACTTTATAAATGCGTTCCTTTCTAACAAATTAGTTGCTAACACAAACTTTTGAGTGGATCACCAATGCAACACTAAGATCCTGAGGATAAGTAACATATACACAATTTGTTCAAGGTGATGAAGATATAACTAAAGTTGAACAACTTTTATCTTCAATAGAACGCTGCTTTTGTACAAGTTGACAAAAATGCCTATCCTATAGATTATTTTTTCATTTGCTTTGGTTTTAATATATAGCAAACTTACCCACAGCTCACGTAAAAAAATCTAAACGTACACAATAAAAAACACAACATATAAACCAACTCCATTCAATGAAAATCCTTTTTCGAATTAATTTGAAAAGATTAAACCAAATCCTTGATTATAACATTAATTTTCGTTTTATATAAAATACATAGAGAGAAAATTATTGAGAGATGGAAAACAAAATTATGAGGGGATGATAGAGAAATAAAATAATCTACAACGAATGAAAATTAGATCTGCTTCATACTTTGTCAAATGGTATAATTAATCTTCATAAATGTCATTAACATTCTTCTTAATTTATAAAAATTCTTTTTTCGACGATAGTATATGAAAACCCCATTTTTATGCAGGAACCTCTTGTAACGGTTACATTTTTAGTGAAAAACCATTTTCACTAATTAACCAATTGAAGTTGCTATGATATTTTCATGTAATTTAAACAATGACCGAACAACATTCTACATGAATATTGAATGTTATGGTTGTTGGTTTCGAATTTAACAATTTATAATTATTATCGTGTATATATATCATAGAAGAACAAACGGCATTGCCTAAGGGAGTGGAAATCCTTATTCGTTCGTGAACTTGCTCAACTCAACCCCTAATGCGTCTCATGTAGAAATAGTCCCTCACGAAAAAATAGAGTTTTCATCTCTTGTAGCAAAGCATACTATATTTCATAATGTTAAATTGAAAATTTCTTATAATGTGATAAAAAAAGTTATAAAATGTTAATTCAAATTTGATAAAATGCCAAGCAATTATACCAAAAAATAAAGGTAGGGTTTGATCCAACATTAGACATATCAATTGCGTTAAAATAGTTTTACTTTACTTTTGCGTTTCAAGTCCGTGCAGATTGGACTCCACAATATAAAAATAATCAACTTTTTTTAAACTTTTATATTTATAGTACCTTCATCAAGTCTATCCAATTTTTCAAAAACCTTTTTCTGTAATTTTTTAGCAGATTTGTGGACTAATTAAATACATACCAGAATTTGATAAATCTCATTTTCTAAAACAAAAAATAACAACAAAGTAATGTAACAATTTTAATTTGTTTAATATTTTGATTGATTACAGTAATCCAATAACTCATGATAAAATTTTGTATTTCATCGTAAATTTATTTATATTTAGAATAATTAATTTAAAAAAATATAACACTTTATCCTTTGAAATTAATGGCTGTTGGTTATATCACCTACCACCAGCAGTTTACCAGCTTTACTTTTCGATCAATCATTTTTTGTTTGTTTTTAACTACACAAATTCATACAGTTTGGCATTAGAATTGAGTTTAAATTTTTTTCGGTTCTGTTTATTATTTCCAACTTAAGGACTTGTATGAAATTGATTTTCAACAAAATGTAGTTAACGGATTAAATCGATTAAGTACATGGACTGTGTCTATATCTTCTAATAATATTAATCTAAGAAATTTACAGTGTACTAGTCGTAATTTCCCCATGTACTAGTGGTAATTTTCCCATGTCCATCCACTTTTAAGTGATTTAATATGGTTTTCCATGTGAGTATAAATCCATCAACCAAGGTGGGGTTCAGGGCAAGGGTTCTATTTATGATGTGCACCAACGCCCTATAACAAACCACTATAAACACAATAGTTTTGCAGATAATAGTTAACTGTACAAGTAGCTTATCCCCATGTCTTCAAAAAGCAAAATTTCCAAGCGAATAGATATAAACCGAGTAGAAGCTGAAATTAATATGAACGGAAACCATAAAAATAGAGCAGAGTGGAGTGACCAAGATTTGATCGGTCTAAATCCCCATAACTCAGCCGTTAATTGCTTCCAGATCAAACAACAATCGTTTTTTTTTTTTAATTATTAAATGTGACGAACAAATAGGTAAACATGTTAGCAGTCGTTTTTTGAGTGTCAAAATTTATAATGGCTTACTCGGAAGTAATCATAAAATGATAAAGGCGACAAGTGCGTCTAAACCACTCGGCCTCCTTAATAGATGTAAAAAATTTCTCATTCCAATTCAATTACTTCACATTTAGAAATTGTATATTCGTCCTTGTATGGAGTATTGTTGTCAAATTTAGATGTGTCAATTCTCGCTACGAACTAAGGGTTTTAGATATTGTCGAGTTCATCAGGCTCCATACCCATTTGTATTCCCCGTTTACTCTTCAGTCGGTTAGTGAAAAAAACATAAAGGCCCAATCAGAATAAAAACGTAACAATGTTGATAGTGGCGGGGTTTTAAGCTCTTCGGAATAGTAAATATTAATAAGACTTAACAAACATACCATATTAATATCAAATTAAAACTTGGAGGTAGTAAGCTGTAATATGGTTCATCAAACCATTAACTTCAAGCAACACATTGACGTGAAGCATCTAGAAAAACATCAAGCAATATATTGACGTGGAGCATCTAGAAATAATATTCTCTTCACATTGCATTGGAGAGTATGCAGATAGAAATAGAAGAATTTAATTATAAAGTTTTCAATGGAAATCAAAAGAAACTATCAAAAATCCAACGACTTAAACTACTTAACGTTTACGTGGTGATAGTCTAGATTCAGAAATGAGAATATCGGTAATGGTGACTTTTCATGAAATAGTTGTATATGCACTTCAATGTGCAATAACTTGGTCAACCATTCCTTAGTTCCATCAAACGGGATATAGGGATCAAAATCAGAAATTAAAGTTTGTAGCATAGGATTAAAAGCAACATTAGTTGGTTAATTTGTTATTCAGAAGGTCACATTGCAAGGGAATGCAGGTGAAACAGCGAAAAAAAAACATCGTCTTCTGTTTCTAGAGAATTAGCTTGAGAAAGAGCAAACATAAGTAGAAAACCGCGGAGCTGGATTAGTGAAAAATAGACCATTTCAAAAAGGATTGCTAGAACAAGGAGCGTAAAAGATATACGCCTCCTATTGATACAGGCGGATAGGGCTAAAACTAAAATTAATTTTGAACTGAAAAAATATCCGCTGTATCTGAAAAGAAAATCGAAGGACAACTTTGAGGCAGCAGTCTCTTGCTCCGGTCTTAAGCTCCCGGCCTGGGTTGTGGTTTGCCTCGTTGTGCCTTTGATGTAATGGGACTGCTTTTAGAAATTAATTGAAATATAATACTAATATGGGAACACGATATTATTAATATGATAAGGGGACAGCCATTTAAAATTTCAAAAAAAACGCGATGGACGAAGTCAGAGAGGAATCCCAGGAAATTGGCAAAAATGAGTTGTGAATCTTTAATATTTCTGATTCAAACTAGATTTAAAAATGTTTTACTCTTTTTGAATTTACTTATTATTTTTTTATGACACAAAACGGTTTAGTTAATTTCAAAGACAAAGTCAAACCAAATTCATTAATTGTTTCTTAAGTAAAATAACAAAAATCACCACTATTTTCAAAAAACCGATTAATAAATATAAAACCATAAAAAAAACACAATAGAACTTCTTCACACAAGCTTAAACGCACCAAAAACAAAAACAAATAAGTAACTAAAAAAATGGAATTTAAGTGGAGCAAACGTCCACTTCAAAATTCCTAACCAATCTCCGCGATTGAAATTTTTACCCGTCTGTCTAATTAATGAAGAAAATCATGTGACGATCATCTAGCCAATCATAATTATCACATCAGGCTTGGTATCACATATCATTTAGAAAATGTACTTACATGTATTATCAAACGCAAGCAAGAAATGCTGTTTTACAGTAAATGTAATTATAATCCATAAGTTTCGCAAAATTAAAGTTAATGAATAATAATACATGAACCAGTTTGTCAAGGTTTTCTCTATTTCTCGTAATATGGTGATAATAAAGAAATTAAAGAAAACTTGATAAAACATTCTTGCCCTCGCTTGATCTTACAAACAGAAAATCCAATAAACGAAATATTTGGGATATTGTAGAAAAGAATTTAGATTTAGAAATTTAGGATAATTTAAATTTAGGAAATTGTTCCGAATTAAGTTTAAGGTGATTAATTATTGGAAAGCTTCAAATTTCAATCTGTTGTGACTTGTGACGAAGAAAAAGATAGGGATTTCTTTTTCGCCGCCACACTATACAAACGGAACCCAGTTAAAATTCACATTTTAAAGTCAAATAATGAAAAAAATTATTCTAATCAAACATTCTAATTGGTTTCGTAGCGTTCCACATATTTTTGTAAAGGGAATTTGAAAGTATTTATATAATTTTGTTTTTATCGTGAAATAGTTTCAAAAGAAACTTAAACAAATTTATATTCACCTTCAGCCATTAGTTTTTAGTTTCTGGAATCACACAAAAATTACTCAAAAAACATCTTACTAATAATTACAAGTTTTGTTAAGAAACGACACTTAATCTGCAACAACATGATATTTATCAACTGTTCCTGTTGGTTGGGAGTACCATAAGCTATTAAGTACCATTCTTCATGTCCAATTTCAGGTTCAACTAAATTTTATGTCATACGAATAATTAATTTTGTTTGTCAAATGTTTCTAATCAAAAATGCTTCCCATTTTATGTTTCTCAAAAAAATTGGGTTAAAAAATGTTTGAAAGTCGTTATTTTGACACGGTATTATAACAATAATCAATCCTGGTCTCACATACCAATGCGGATCATCAATATATCTCCACATTAAATGTTGCTAATCGTTATCACTTAAAATAAACTTTTTTTAAGCAAAAAATATGTAAATTTGCTTGTTTTGAAACAGTAAATGATTTTTTTGGCTTTTTTAAAATCGTTATGACATAGATCGTCGAGAAATGCCATAAAAGCGGTGGTAAAATTTTTACTTTTGGCTTCAAATTGTAATTCTTAAGTCTTTCAGACCGAAGTAATAACATCCACTACTTCAGAAGCACTAATTGTTGGGTAAGATCCGTTCAACATAATGGGATTCAGCCGGTTCAATTCGCACATAATTTGGAAGGTATAAAATTGATACAATTATAAAACTGTCAAATTGGTTCAAACTGAAGACTGACCCAATAACCGATTTTAGTTTTGTTCCTGCAAATTTGTTAAACAAATTTTTATTTTCCCTGTGTGTAATATTGGCATTTGTCATATTTTATATGGGAAAGGATTTAATTTTAGGGCAAAAGTTAAAAAAAATTCAAAGAACAAAAACCTTTCGCGTTTATCAACACCTTAAAACACAAAATGTGCTGAGTTTTAGACCTTAAAAAGTTGTTTTGTGTTGTTGTGACACATACTTTCATTCCTGCTACACAGACAATTTTATTAAAAAACACAGGATGACGAAGTAACGAGAATATAAATCCATTAAAAAAAGCTAATAAGGATCAAAAAAGTCGTTAAAAGGACAGTTAATGATGAGAAAGAAATGAGAAAAGAGAAGTAATGATAAATGTAATAACAATAAAAGGTTTTTACACCATTAAGATGAGTACCATAATTTATACTTAAATTTGATTAAGGTTACCTTTTAAACGATTTAGCCTTTTTGTTGAAATTGATTTTGTCGATTATAAAACATCTTCTTCTAATTTTCACTCACATAAGTTTCCAACTAAAAGCCAAGGAAAACGGGGAGACGGATGTCTTTAAAGTGTAAACAAACCTCAGAAAAAATTGTACTGAAACGCGATTGTCATATAAGTGTTAGTTTTATATTACGTAAGAAAGTTGCTAACTCAGAAAAAACCAATGTTCTCCTCCCAAAAGCTGTTTTGCTCTTAATTTCAACAACTTGAATGGCTCATTGTTTTGCAACAATATTTAGAGAATATTATTTTAAACGTTAAATGGATTAATAATGTTATACGCAATAAAACCAAAATTTAGTATGATAATTTTTTTTTGCTGTCAGAAATTTTATTTTTCATTCACACAAACTATGATATTTAAACAGTAGGCTTTGCTTTAACTGTCGGCAATTCTTCTTGTCGTCGATAATTTTGCTTTGTCGTTATGAAAACTCTTTGTTACCATTTTTTCTTCTAACAAAATGAAATATAATTTTATCTTAGTAGGCGAATAACTGTTATAAATTTGTAATTTATTTTTGACAAATAAACATAAACATGCAACCATTTGTGAATGAAAACGGACATTTTTATTATTTGTGAATTGCATTTTTACATAATTTTGTATTATTGAATAATTTGTAGAAAAAATTTTATTTAGAAACTAATAATTATATTTTAAACAAAATTATAATTAAAAAAAAATTATCTCATTAAATACCACTCTTCATTGAAATTTTTTAGAAAATTTTTCAATTTTACTTGTTAAATTATTTTTAAGCAACACTGTTCAATCAAACCACTACTTAAACCACTCGTCCTTCGGACTCGGGGTTTATTGTGCGCTTTGATTCGCAGTGTTGCTAAATAATTTAATTCGTAAAATCAAAAAATTTTCGAAAAAATTTCAATGACTCGTGGTATTACAACCGATAACTTTTAATTTACTTCCACAATTATACGTACAACATATTTAATGTTTTTTTCTCTTTGTTGCAGTTTGGCGGCCAGAAAGAACTTGAAATAATAAATATTGTAAGTATATATCTGTCTGTCATATATATATATATATATATATATATATATATATATATATATATATATATATATATATATATATATATATATATATATATATATATATATATATATATAAATATTAAAAATTATACTGTTTGTTTGTATTTAGTTCAACCCGTAACAATTTTATTCCAATTTTTGATCGCCCAGTTTTAAGTTTATTATCAAAATAGTACATTATGATGTAGGACGTAAAGCTAAAGATTTTGGACGGATGTGGAGTTTGCAAATCGAGGCGCTAGCCGAGATTTGCACCCACATTAAGTCCAAAATAGCTTACGTCCGTGCATCATATACTATTTTTTATTCGACGCAAGCAAAATATTTTAAGAAAATTGGTTTATTCTAAATTAAAATTATAAATTTTCATAAATTTTAAAATAAAAATATGTGGAACAAGTAACCTTTGACAAAATATTTATTATTTTTTACAAATTATTGTGTAGCTATGACAACAAATGATAACAACTATTTTAATTGGATAATGAAATTTTGAATTTAAGGGTTCTTTGATAAAAATTTTTATTTATCATAGAATTTAAACAAATACAAATGCTTTTTACTTTTTTGGACGTGGCTATGACAACAAAATAAATAGTTGAAAAGTGATAATTTAAAGCCGCAAATCACAGTAATAAAGTAACACTTTAATATGCAGGCGAATAAAAACGTGTTTTTTAGGTATACCTCTATAACTAAGAGCCCCATCAATAAAAAAAGAAGGCAGTGTTAAGGACTGCCGACAGAAGTGAAAACTTAAATCTGTGAAATAGCTGTGTTTTTTGGTATCTTCCAATTATTGTAGCATCGCAAATTAAAATTAAATTTCAGAATGTTTAAATTAAAATCATTAAAATTATTCTGGGTTTCACATCTATCAGCATTCCAAGCAACTATTATATACATTTTTATATTTAAAATAATCAAAACATATCATAGAAAAATTTGCGTCTATCAACACCTTAGAAAGCATGTTGTTGTGGGACCTTGTTCTTAAAAGTTTTTTATGTGTTGTTGAGACACACCTTGTAATTTCTACTACCATCCGATCCGAAACACGTAAAATGTGAATTGTAGTTTTTTTCTGAGAAACTTCAAACCATACCTTTGAATTGAAAATATTCCAATTACTTCTTTACTTACTTGAGTTTAATTGATCTCAAAAATCCAAAATAACATTTTATTCAAAAAAAGATAGCGTATCATCAATGAATATTCCATAACTAAGAGTAAGGGATGGTATCGTTGATTGAAAATACTTCATCCGCCAGCACCCCTTAGATATCACATTGGCTAATGAGATTGCACTGCTATTGCCAGTGGTATACGATATCTCAAGATAACACATATGCCAATAGATGGGACTAAAGTACGCGTGGTTATCACACCCATAGATCAACAAGTTTGAATTTTACAAATCTTCCTGCGGAAATCTAAGCAAATTCATTGGTATTAATGCGCATTGTTGCCGTTTGCAAGTGCCACCATTTTAAATTATTTTATTTATCATAATTGCCATCCATGTTTAATCATACATAAGCTATGCTTCTTTGTATAGAATTTATGCGATTTCCGTCTCGTAATTGTGAGCTTAAAATCGATATAATCGATGTTATCAAGTATCAAGTTACAAGTATTAAGTCTTCACTTAATTTTAGAAACATGTATTACATACAATTCCAAACCAACAATATATTTGGAGAAAATGATAAAATTTGTAACATTATGATGTGTTAAATTCCAATACATACAGTTTTGATATACAAATGTAATTGTTTCAGGTTATACTATCTTTCTTACATTATTTTTAGTTTCATAAAAATTATGTTCAACCAAAAAAACATTGATCAAAGCAAACTACCGTTTAAAACGATAGTTAAATAAAAAGCAAATTAAGAGTGCACAACAACTTCCCAAATTTTCATGATGATTAATGTATTAATCTATAAAGGACAAACAGACATACTTTCAATTTTATATATATTCAATATTTATTTAGCATAATGACTCGAATGCAAATTAAAAGACAGTAGCAATTTAACTTTAAAAAACTGCATTATAGATCAATTTTTTAAAATTCGTAAAAAGAAATTTTTATTATTTTTATGAATTCATGAATAAACAAAAATAATCTTAATGGTATTTAATAAAAATTAAAAAAAAAACAATAAAAATATATCTATTACACCAGGAATTGAACTCACGACCTACAGAACATCAGTCGAGCGCGATATCCACATCGCAATTTGAAACGTTAAGAAATAATAGATGTATTTCATATTTAAAAAAAATATTTTTTTGTTCTTGCATATTAAATATTTTACTCACAAAAGTGTTTTGTGTTTACTCACAAAAAAAACAATGTTTACATCTCTTGTAGGAATATATGCTATTTGCAAAATTCTAAAAATATTACAAAAATTCAAACTTTTTTCTAAATTCCAAAAATTTGGCAAAAATAATAATGAAATCAAAACTGCCCATGTCCAATTTCATGTTCAATGACATTTCATGTCATACAAATAATTAATTTTATTTTTTTCAAAAAATTTGGTAAACAAATAAATGAAAATCATTCTTTTGACAAACTTGACAATAATTTTTTGACAAATTTATAATGCAATAATCTAGTTTTTAGTCTCACATACCAATCCCGACTACAATATTTCATTAAATTCAAGGTTACCACTCATTATCCCTAAATATTACCGTTTTTTAAGCAAAAATTTTCCTTGTTTTGACACACTTGATGATTTTTTTGACACACTTTCGGTATCGAACACATCGTCCTTTCGCCTCTTCCCATTGAGCATACCTATTTTAGAGACAAAAAAATTTTTGAAAACCTTCTAATGGTTTTCTTGATTTCGTACGTTCTGACGGACGGCCTTCAATTTTTGGAATATTTTTAAAATTTTGAAAAGAGTTTTACTTTTTGATTTTATTATAAGTTTTGGAATATTTTTAGAATTTTGAAAAAGTTTGCATTTTTGATTTTATTATAATTTTTGGAATTTCGAAAAAAAATTGTTTATTTTGATTTTGTTATAATTTTTGCAATATTTGTAGAATTTTGGAAAAAGTTTGAATTTTTGAAATATTATCAGAATTTTGGAAGAAAGTTTCAATTTTTGATTTTGTAATAATTTTTGGAATATATTTAAAATTTTGATAAAAGTTTGTATATTGGGATTTTGCTATAATTTTTGCAATATTTTAAGAATGTTTAAAGAAATTTTGATTTTGTAATATGTCTCGAAACGCTAAATGGAAAGGTTTTTGAGTAGTTTGCTAAGTATATCATCTTTTCACAAAATAACATTAATATATGGTGATCTGTTATAGTTTTCCGGTAACGTATATTGATGTTTCGTGTTAGTTTTGTAATTAATTTCTAAACGGAGATATAATACTGATGCTTTTACAAAGAATTTTATTTTTGATATACATCGCTGCCCAAAACTAAAGACAATGTCCCAACAAAGACTTGTGCTGAAAACTGTATCAAAATCCTTAGCCCAGACCGAAGTCTTGATATCTTAGAGCTTGAGTTAATTTTAAAATTCTGGGAATTCAAATGGAACGGTTCAAACATATTCTCGTTAATTAATATACTCTTTTAGTTCTGATTAAATAATAAACGACTAATAACTTAGTTTTTAAATCTTTTAAAAGTTTTTTCGAGATAAAATCAACCAACACTTGCAACACTTCTCTATGATTTTTCTCCGTAATTATGTTTATTTATGAATACAACTATGTTTCCTTTTATCACAATCAATTATTTTTATGACTTCTTTGCCTTAGCCATCACTATTTTCGTTACCAAACATTGCTTTATTTGTTCCATAACACTAAATTGAACAACAGCAAAGAAAAACATGAAAAGAAAATTAGAAGAACAGTCATTCAAGCATTAAACCGTGATCACATTTGCAATATAAAATTGTTATCATTGACAAACATAATAAGATAATAAAATGAGCACAAGAAAAATCGAAATGATTTTCAAACACAAAAAAAAATAAGAAAAATGACCCTATTGTTTGGAAAATTAGAAAATTAAATTTTGGTGTACTATTTATTATTCATGCCTTAATTTACATTAATATTTGGTTATTCACATTTGTCATCTGGGTTAATAAATTAAGAAATCGAAAGCTGTAACGAAATGATGAAAACAAACAAAAGCACAAATACATCGGATATTATTATTTTTTTTTTTGATTTATTGTTCTAGTTTTTATTATTTCAAGATGATTTTCAGAAAAACTGTTATTACATAAGATATTAATCTTGATATCTTCTTTTGTTGTTTGAATGGTTTTTTTGGGTATGGTGATAGAAAAGATTTTCTTTTCAAATGGTTTTTAATTTAGGATTTAATGACTGAAAATATGACAAGAAAAATGAAGATAATAAAAGCTATTTGAAAATGTTTTTTGCCGTTGTGGGACTGAATATTATGATTAAAAAGGTTGTCAAAAAACAAATTTATCACAATCATATATGTAATACGGATATTTTTACAGTGGGAAAAAGAGCTATTACCATCCTTTAATAAATTCTTAACTACAATTATTTGGCAAAGTCGTCGGCAGGGGGAGGAGGGGGGGGGGAGAAAGAGAGGAATAGAGTAGGATACTTGCATACCCTTATAATATTTTCATTTTCTTTTTTCTTTTTATTTTTTCCAATTTGAAACCACTAGGAAGGAAACAAATGAAACACCACTGTAATAACTTCTTTTTATATATATTTATTTATTATTATTTAAGAAAGAATATTTAATTTTAACAACACAATAATATATGTTCTTTTTAGAAAATAATTTTGATTTTAACAACACAATAATATATTTTCTTTTTAACTATTATTTTGGAAAATAATTTCATTTTTAACAACACAATAATATAATTTCTTTTTTAACTATTATTTTGGCAAATAGTTTTAATTTTAACAACACAATAATATATTTTCTTTTTAACTATGTATTATTTTTAAAAAATAATTTTAATACCAATAACACAGTCACATAGTTTCTTTTTAACTATCATTTTGGAAAATAATTTTTTATTCGCCTACATATTAAAGTGTTGCTTTATTACTGTGATTTGCGGCTTTAAAGTATCACTTTTCAACTATTTATTTTGTTGTCATAGCCACGTCTAAAAAAGTAAAAAGCATTTGTATTTGTTTAAATTCTATGAAAAATAAAAATTTTTATCAAAGCAACCCTTAAATTCAAAATTTCATTATCCAATTAAAATAGTTGTTATCATTTGTTGTCATAGCTACACAATAATTTGTAAAAAATAATAAATATTTTGTCAAAGGTTACTTGTTCCACATATTTTTATTTTAAAATTGATGAAAATTTATAATTTTAATTTAGAATAAACAACTTTTCTTAAAACATTTTGCTTGCGGCGAATAAAAAATAGTATATGATGCACGGACGTAAGCTATTTTGGACTTAATGTGGGTGCAAATCTCGGCTAGCGCCTCGATTTGCAAACTCCACATCCGTCCAAAATCTTTAGCTTTACGTCCCAGCATCATAATGTACTATTTTAAAAAGAAAAAATTATTATGAGAAAGTTAATTATTGTTTTGTGAAGGGAGAAAATTATTTTGTTTATAAAAATATTGAAAGAATTAATAATAATAATATTTCTTATTTTATTTTGCGAGAAAATTGTTTTGTTTATAAAAATATTGAAAGAATTAATAATAATAATATTTCTTATTTTATTTTGTGAGAAAATACAATAATTAGTTTTTTCTATTTATGTGTTTTGACTTTTTCATTTATGATAAACGAATGGGCACTACCTGAACCTGAAATTCATTATTATATTTTGGGTTGTTGAATATTGAGTGTTCTTTCTGAAATATTTATTTCGTTTGCTATTTTATATTATTTTATAGAGGTTCGTAGCAGAACTTCAAGCATCGTAGTGGTCAAGAAAAAATTGGTTTTAAGGCTATTAAAAATAATTAAAACTTAAAAATATTTTTTATTCTTCGAAATAGGAGTTTTCGCATACAAATATTTGGTGCACGCCAATAAAAACTGTCACACATCAAAACAATGCCTAAAACTATTTTTATTCTCTTCCATTTAATTATATCAACTTGTATGTTTTTTCGATAATAATAGTATGTATTATTGTATTGTTTTCTAACCTATAGCCTAATGAACTTAACCTATTGCCAAATGAAAATTTTCCTATAAAAAAAATTATCATTATTCAATTGGTATGATTCCAATTGGTCAAATTGTTTTGATTTCATTAAAATTATTTTCAAATTATAATCACAATTGCTTTAATAAGTTTTGTTCAAAAATCAAATTTTAATTTAAATTCTCTTATTTCGTTTAGTTGAACTTGGATGATTGTATGAGAAGCGCGTTTTTTATCATCAGGGTTTTTTTATTAAGAAATTTGATTTATCAATTAAAACAATAAAGATTTATTGTTTTAATTGAAGAAAATGCTTTTATTTTTATAATACACAATTCTTTGTCAGAGAATAAAGAGAATAAAGTATTGTAATCGATTCGTGAATAATGAATTTTATTCTCTCGCAAATTAAAATTCTCGCTCGCTCAAATTTTAAGCTTTTGCTTGAGAATAAACTATTTCATTATTCACTCATTGATTAAACTACTATTTGAGCTGACCGTATATTTTAATTATAAACTAAGAACGACATCTTCACATGAGAGTTGAATCTTTACACCGTTATAAAGCTGTATCACAATGACATATTATCTTCAGCAATGGGAAGTTGCAATTATGGGACTTATTCAGCAAAATCTTCTATCGAAAGTTTCTGCTATTCGTTTTTTTGTATGAAATTTTATAACAGGAAAATAAAATTTCATACCAAAAAATATGGAGGGGCTGAAATCTCACAGCTCTGAGATATCAAGACTTCAGTCTGAGTTAAAGATTTTAATAAAGTTTTCGGCAAAAAACTTTTATGAATACATTGTTTTGGGCAGTGATGTATATCAAACATAGCTCTTTGTTTAAGTACAAGTATTTTTTTATCTCTGTTTAGAAATTTATTACAAAACAAACACGAATACTTTGCCAGAAAATTACAACAGATTAATATAACTTAGTGAAAAGATGATATACCCAGCAAACTACTCAAAAACCTCTCCATTTAGCGTTTCAAGAAAATATTATAAAATCAAAAGTTCATATTTCTTTCAAAATTCCAAAAATATTCTAAAAATTATAATAAAATCAAAGATTTAAACTTTTTTTTAAAGTTATAAAGACATTCCAAAAATTATAACAAAATCAAAGATTGAAACTTTTTACAAAATTCTAAAAATAATGCAAAAATTATAACAAAACCAAAAATTGAAACCTTTTCCAATATTCTTAAAAAATTGCAAAAATTATAACAAAATCAAGAATACACATTTTTTTCAAAATCACAAAAATTGAAATAAAATCAAAAATTTAAACTTTTGCAAAATTTTGAAAATATTGCAAAAATTCATATTTTAAAACTCAAACTTTTTTCAAAATTCTTAAATTATTCCAAAAATTATAACAAATACAAAGTATAAATTTTTTAAAAATTCCAAAAATTATAATAAAATCAAAAATTTAAACTTTTTCAAAATTCTGAAAATATTCCGAAAATTATTACAAAATCAAAAATTGAAACTTTTTCAAAATTCTAAAATTATTGCAAAATTTCTTAATTCACAAACTCAAGAATTCAAACTTTTCCCAAAATTCTAAAAATATTGCAAAAATTATAATGAAATCAAAAATTGACACTTTTTCAAAATTCTAAAAGTATTGCAAAAATTATAACAAAATCATAAATACAAACTTTTTTTGAAATTCCAAAAATATTTCTAAAATTATAACAACATCAAAAATACAAATTTTTTCGAAACTCAACAAATATTACAAAATCAAAAATTGAAACTTTTTCCATATAACAAAATTCAAAAAAATTTTCCAAAATTCTAAAAATATCGCAAAAATTATAACAAAATCAAAAATACAAACTTTCTTCAAAATTCCAAATATTATAATAAAGTCAAAAATTTAAACTTTTTCAAAACTCTAATTATATTCCGAAAATTCTTACAAAATCAAAAATTGAAACTTTTTCAAAATTCTAAAATTATTGCAAAATTTCTAAATTCACAAACTCAAAAATTCAAACTTTTTCCAAAATTCTGAAAATATTGCAAAAATTATCACAAAATCAAAAATTGAAACTTTTTCAAAATTCTAAAAATATTGCAAAAATTATATCAAAATCAAAATTACAAACTTTTTTAAAATTCCGAAAATATTTCTAAAATTATAACAAAATCAAAAATACAAAGTTTTTTTCAAAACTCAAAAAATATTACAAAATCCATAATTGAAACTTTTTCTCAATCAAAAGTTCAAAAAACTTTTTCCAAAATTCTAAAAAATCGCAAAATGAAACTATCGCCCGATTGCCCTTTTGAGCACCTGCTATAAATTGCTAGAACGGCTCATATACAATCGTATCGCAACGATATTGAACGACCAGATCCCAGTCGAACAAGCTGGTTTTCATCCCAATCGCAGTTGCACTGACCAACTACTCGCTCTAACATCCTATATCGAAGCTGGGTATCAAAAACAACTAAAAACAGGCGCAGTATTCATCGATCTTACTGCAGTATATGACTCGGTCTGGCGAATTGGGATTGTATATAAGCTGTTCAATGCAATACCTTGTAGCACCATCTTGCGTTTAATTAACAACATGCTGAGTAATCGTGTATTCAAAGTTCATCTAAATAGTTCCTGTAGTAGGTCTAAAATGCTTAACAATGGTTTGCCACAGGGTTCCTGGCGCCATTACTTTTTAATCTGTACATTCATGACATTCCTGACACAACATCAAAGAAATTTGGTTACGCTGATGATTGGACCCTGGCCACTCAAAACAAAGACATGGGTATTTTGGAGGATTTGCTCTCAACTGACCTAGCGATAATGAATGACTATTTTCGAACGTGGAGCTTATTTCCCAATCTAAGTAAAACCGAGAGCTGGCTGTTTCCACTTAAACAAAAAACTGGCAAAACACGAACTATCAGTATTATTTAACGGCACTGTCATTAAATACAATCAACAGCCAAAGTACCTGAGCATTACACTCGCTAGAACTCTTTCGTTTAAACTCCATCTAGAAAATACGTCAAAAAAACTTAAAACGAGAAACAATATATTGTACAAACTGGCAGGCTCGACATTGGGTGCTACTCCAGCTACCCTCCGCACAACTGCTCTAAGTCTGGTTCACTCAGTGGCTGAGTATAGCGCACCAGTTTGGTTGAATAGCACATACACTCAAAAAGTTGACTGCCACGATGCGTACTATAAGTGGTACTATCAGGTCCACCCCTTTATCTTGGCTCCCTGTGTTAAGCAATATCGCTCCACCTGCACTCAGACGCTCGCATGCTCTCATGCGTGAACATAAAAAGGTAACCAATACTGTCCAATACTGTCAAAGTTTTGCCAATATTGGACAATTCAAATTAAAAAAATGGAGGGGCTGAAATCTCACGCTCTTAGATATCAAGACTTCGGTTTTGGTTAAGGATTTTGATATAGTTTTCGGCATAAAACTTTTATGAGGACATTGTTTTTAGTTTTGGGCAGCGATGTATGTCAAACATAACTCTTTGTTAAAGTACATGTATTTTTTTATCTCTGTTTAGAAATTAATTACAAAACTAACACGAAACATCCATACGTTGCCGGAAAATCATAACAAATCATAAATTCACATAATTTAGAAAAAAGATGATACACTCAGCAAACTACTCAAAAACCTCTCCATTTAGCGTTTCGAGAAAATATTACAAAATCACAAATTCATATTTCTTTCAAAATTCCAAAAATATTGTAAAAATTAAAGAAAATCAAACTTTTTTTTAAATTCTCTAAAATACTCCAAAAATTCTTACAAAATCATAAATTGAATTTTTTTTATAATTCCAAAAATATATTTATAAAATTCACAAATTCAAAAATTTAATTTTTTTTCAAAATTCTAAAAATATTGCAAAAGTTGTAACAAAATCAAAAATTAAATCTTTTTCCAAAATTCTAAAAATATTGCAAAAATTATAACAAAATCAAATATACAAACTTATTTCAAAATTCCAAAAATATTTCAAAAACTTTAACAAATTCAAAAATTTCCATGTCACATTTACGTCATACAACAGCTAAATTTTTTTTCCAAATATTGGCTATAAAAATAAATGAAATCATTTTTTTTAAATACTTGACAATATTTTTTTGACAAACTTATAATGCGATAAAATTCTCAATAATAATAATATCATTTTCATTTCATACAAATAACTAATTTTATTATTTTCTAAAAATATAAATGAAAATCGTTCTTTTGACACACTTGACATTATTTTTTTTTGACAAACTTATAATGCCATAGTTCTCAATAATAATAATAAAATTTCATGCCACACAAATAATTAATTTTATTTTTTCTTCACAAAAATTGGGTAAAAAAATAAATTAAAATCTTTCTTTTGACACACTTGACAACATTTTTTTAACAAACTTATAATGCAATAATCTAGATTTTGGTCTCACATACCAATCCCGACCATCAAGATTTCTTCAAATTTAATTTTCCTACTCGCAATCACTTAAAATGGACGTTTTTTAAGCCAAAAATGTGCAAATTTCCTTGTTTTGACACACTTGACGATTTTTGTGACACACTTTCGGGACAGTTATCAAACACTTCGTCCTTTCGGCTCTTACCATTGAGTATACCTATTTTAAGAAACAACAATTTCCTTCCAGCCGTTTTCTAGATTTCGTCGGTTGTGACGGACGGTCGAACAGCCGGCCGAACGGCCGACAGACAGTCATACATTTTTTTTTTGCTTTTTTAGAATCAGTAGGTCCTAAAACGTCGAGAAATGCCAAAAGGTGGGGGTAAGAATTTCACTTTTGATTCATTAATCCAATACTTAGGTGTTTTCAAAACCGAAGTCGAATTGGTCGATTTTATGAAATTAAATTTAGATTTAGCAGTTTGGTACAATTTACCAACAAACTGGAATCTACCTAGTGTTAGAAATAATTTTTAATTCAAATCATACAATGAAGATGGCACGCTTTAGATTAAATTTAAATATCTTAAATTTGTTTATAAATTTGTTGAATAAATTATATAAACAACTATATTCGATAAATTTTAAACATTGGTTACAAAAACTAGCGTGTATAACTAACGCGAACTGCATTTCCAAAAGCGAATAAGTGCAGGCTGCAGCACTCGTTGCGCTCGTGCTGCAAACTACACTCTTGTTTGAAAAACACGTTTGCACTAGTAAGTAATACAATCAATTTGTTGTCCTAGGACAACTTTATAAGAAATTCTTTATTATTTGACAAGAAATTGAAATGGTTGCTTGGATTTAATTTGAGAGGTAAACTAGATATAAATTAATTATAATTGTAATATAGTAATGTATCGAAATATAATGTTAATAATGTAATGTTGGTAGTAATGCATCGAAAACTTTATTTTCGTCCTAGAAAAGTTAATGAAATAATGAACAGTTTTTTAAAAATAGATTTATAAACAACTTGGAAGAGAAAAAAAGGAGACTAGTTTTTCTTTTTGAAGAAAATAATTGAAGTATTAGAAATTCATTTATTAAATTTTTTATTATCATCTTTATTATACGTATTTGATATACGAAAAACTAAATTTAAATAAAAAATTTAATAGGAAAATAAAATATTATAAAACTAAAAAATAAAAATTTGAAGAAAAAATAATAATAGGGAAAATTAAAACTTCTAAAAGTCGCAAAATTGAAATTAAATTCATAATTCATCTATAGTAGGAAAATTTACTATTTTCTGATTGTTTGTTTATTTTTAATTTTCGACAATAGGCGCGTTATTGGAGATCAAACTTACTCAAATTTGCTTTTATCTTCTACTTTGAACAAGTTGTGTAGTTAAAAAGCGGTTTATTTTTCCATTTTATTTATTTTGTTTATAAACTTGTTTTGGTATTTTTAATATTAAAATGGACCAGTTAGATCTAAACATCAGCCCAAAATAAAAAAATTTGAGAATAATAAAATTGTTTGGCTTTTTCAAAGTTTTCGGCGTTCCGTTGGTGATCTACTCAAAAGCTGCTTTGAGCAGAAACGTATGTAATATTTAAAGAAACGCATGTAATATTAATTTTGTTTGACGCCTTGATGGATTTATAGTACACCAGAATAAATAAAAACAATTCACGTATATTGCATAAAATATAAAAAACTAAGAGAAATCAAAAACGGCAAAAAAATTTTCTAAACAAATTCCTCTCGACCGGTGATTCTCATAACCATTCCCCTGATTGATGCCATACGGCCTCGAGTTATTACCAATTAAATTGCTCTCAAAATTTTCGCAAAAAATTATTTCGAGTTGTCACCGTCCTTGAGAAATTACTACTGAAAATTTTTTGCCTTAGTTTTATTTTAATTTAACCCCATGAAATTCTCTAAAATGTAATGACATCATTCAATTTCACCAATAAAATTTGAATTATACTAATAACAAATATTTATACGTCTGGCCTACTGGGATATTAAAAATTATCATTCTAATTTTGAAATAATTAACTGATATCACAGTAGGCCAACGTATAATTCATAAAAAATATATAAATAAATGAAAAATGAAAAATGGCAAAAAAAATTCTAAACGAATTCGCCTCGTTCGTTGATAAATTCTCATAATTTTTTCAAAAAATCCTCAAGCAAGTGGTTCTGATAAAAGCCTTCGGCGTATGGCCTCCTGCTTATATCAATATACTTGCTTTCGAAATTTTTGGCAAAAAATTATTTCGAATTCGCGAACCGCCCTTGGAAATTAAAACTGATAACTTTCCTTTATAAACGTTATTTTAATTACTGATCCAACATTAATGTCGGTTTGGCTATAGTTGTCGAAGAAATGATAGTAAGGTTCGGATATATACTAAAGATTCACCAAAAGGATGCCGAATTCATTCATTACATTTATCCCTATTTGAAAAATTTCCAATGAAAAAATTTTTTTGCACGGGTTGTATATAAAATTCAATTCCGCTCCCGCCTCCCTCATTTGCGGGAGCAGATTGCATCTTTTACTCCCTAAGTAGTAAAAAATAACAAACAATGACAACAATGATATAGTTTTCATGGAAATAGAATTATTTATAATAGATTCAAACGATTTGTGATTAAGTTTTGTTTTTAGTTTAATATCAAAATTTATTGTGGTCGTGCAAAAAATAGTATAAACACCTCGGGAGGGCGCATGTAATCTCTCTCAGTGATATGTAGTCTTCAGGCTTCGCCCTCGGGCTCCAAACACACCTCGAGAGAAAAACATGCACTTCTCTTCCTTGGTGTATAATCTACTATTTCAGTCCAAAACTCTTTATCTACAATTACCAATCCATTTTCTAGTTGAGTTTCACTTGGAGACTTAATTTAATCGATTATTATTTATATCGTTGATCGAATCATATAGTGGGACTGTCGGTGAATTACAAAACCGCTGTGTTTATAAATTATGTTTAAAAATGCTTGTGCGTGAATGATGAGATGGAGAAAAACAATAATGTAAGAGGTGAGAACTGAGAAGTAAATTTTTTGAAAAATTTGCTAAAACAAAACTAAAATGCAATTGCCAATAATCCCGTTAGTGGTGTATTTCTCAAACTTGTGACGCACTTCCTTCTTGAATGAAACCCCATACATAGGGTAACATGGAGGCTTATTTAACCAAAACTGAGAATGCGTTGACTAAATAGAGTTCATCCGCAACCACGCCTAATATCTCACCATGGCTAGTCATATCTCACGGCTATTGTCTAAAGTATGTGATATCAATTTAGTATTAATCAATAAGGCACTATCATATGACTAACTTCCACATATTAGATTGCGTCACTTATTCCAAACAATATTAAAACTCAAATAAAATTTATTTTAATTTGTCGTAAACCTACTCCTTCTCCTTTAAAACGAAAACATTAGTTTATGCTGGGTATGTACACAATGATGATAAATTAAAATTATAAACATTAGTCCAAACAGTAGCAGCTTAAATTAACGATAACTATTTTTTTTTATGTCATTATAATTTACCACCAAGTTAATTGGTAAATTTTGCTGATTAGTTTCTTTATGACATGCGAGGTTGTAATTTGGAGGTTGTTTTTTTCTTTGATTGTGTCAAAAGGAAGAATTAATTTGGAAAATCGTTTCAGAATTCAACAAGCTGTTTTTTTTTGTGTTGTGTTTGTTGATATTGATAAAAAGATTAGTTCGATTCTTGTGTTGACGTGATGTGATTTATTGATGTATTTATATTTTATGGTTAGCGGAATACTTTATGGATCTGTCGTTTTAATATTATAATACCGCAAAAATAATGATTTCAGTTGCTTAATCTACCTATTCAAAATAAATGATGACAGTTAAAGAACAATAGATGTATCGATTATCGTATACATATTTTCCATTTGAAAGTTGAATTATAAAACTCATACTCATGTTAACAGAATTTATTCAAAGTTTTAAGTATAAAAACGTTTTTAATTAACTGATGTAGTAAAAATGTTTTATTTCGTTCGTTAAAAACTTTAATAACTGTTTATCAAGACCAGTTGAAAACTTTTATCTGTGAAAATTAATAAATTTGCTACGAATTTTGCACATTTCAACACAATTATTGCTGAACCAATTTTTTCCAGTTTTGTACCAAGAAAATTTTTGAAATTCGCAAAGTTCATAGTATTTCAAATATTCGTGTCAGGAATTTAATTTTCATAATAAGCTTTGTTAAAATTAATTATGTTTCTTTATTTATCAACAGCTCAGTTGGTGACAAAAATGATAATTATGTCTATTCGAGTTTATTGTTCTATGTTTTTAAAATAAACTTCAGCATAATAAACAAACAGAACATAAACCTATAGATTTGAATAACAAACTCAATAATCTAAGACATGAAATTCTGTTCTTATTTTATTTTACAAAACCAAACTTTTAAGCCATTCGATATCAAAATGTCACGAACCATTAGAATTTTTATATTTTTAGGAAAAGTGTAGAAATAACTAGTAATATATGTAACAAGTTAAAGAAGATTAAATTTGGAAAATATTTCGATATCTTAAACATAAAGATTGTGAACTATCATAGAAAAAGTAATCTTATTTCTTTTAATGATGCGAAACATATTGGTTACCTTTAAATGAAACTCATAGGACCTTTCAATATTGAGAACCATAGGTATCTTTAAATTTCGTTTATTTAAAAAAAACTATAACTTTTTAAATGTTTTCCGTTTAGTTGATTCATACACCATAAGCATACACCATAAACTTAGATTACCTCACGCTAATAAATCAAAAACCTTGGCTTACAATACCAACAAAATTGGGTTTTAAAAATATTCTAAAAGTAATAATATGGCCTTTGTTAGACTGACTGTTTAAAAAAAAAGACAATCGGAATCCGATTTCACCTGAACTAGCAAACCTTACACGTCAAACCAGAGTAACCCATCCTTTTAAGGTTCGAGTGACAAGGTGTAATTTGCTTTTTAGCTTGGTTTTTCAACAGAGTCTTGCATCTCTAAAATTCCTTGCCTGTATGGGGTTTCCCTGACAACTGTAATCCCCAGAATTTTAAAATCAACAATAATTTCCTTAATGAAACTTAATTTATAATCTCAGACTCTTAACCTCTTGACGAACTTTGCTTGTTTAAGACATTGTAGGGGAGTTTTTGTATTAAATTTCTTAACCTTGCTATGCGTGAATTCATAAGATGAGATGATTTAAATTTTAGTCAACATCCTAGATCACGACTTAGAGTCAACCCTGATTCATATTCCTTTAATTTTGTCTATAAATGTAACATCTATACCAATAAATTGACCATGTGTCAGATATTATTTTCGAATTGATTGGTATTAATCAATAATGACTCTACACTCCTGATCTAGGAGTGTTGACTGAACAGAAATATTTTTATCTTATGAATTCACACATAGTAATGTTCAAAATTTTATGTAAAAAATCCCAATAAAACTGCCACAAACATATATAGTTTATAATTGTGTTCAGAAATCATTTGAACATGAAAATTAAATTATTTGTGAGTGATTTTTTTACTGAGTGTGAAGACATCGGAATTTCAACTATGGTGTCTCTGATGAGCCAATCCCATCACAAAACGCATAAAGTTTTATAAGAAATGTTTCTAAAAGAAAATAGAAAATTATTTCGAATTGCTAAATTCAAATGATTCCAATAGTTATTTGTGCTTAATCACTCCCAAATGTCCTCAAATTGATAGGAATTATGTGCTATGTTATTTTATGTAGGAATAGAAATCTTCAAAAGAAATAATTAACTGAAAGCCAAAACTTGATGAGCTTAGACATCTACACAGATTAATCATTGTTTATTTGTTTCACGTGTTATGCTTCGTTGAACTGTTTGTTACATGATGTAGATGTAGAAAAATATTTGCTAATATTTCTTAAAATGTTACAAACACACTGACTGCTTGGTTTTAATATTTTTGAAATATTCTAACCCAACCGTAAGCTGATTACCATAAATATTCTAAAAACACATAACTGAGCATTATCAAATTTCTCTTTAACTAAAATAAGTAAATGACAACAACACACAAATGAAAATGTATTAAAAGTGTGTCCACGCATAAAGAGTGGGATAAGCAGTTTTCTTTTATGAACATTGAAAATGATTAAAACAGACAACGAGATTGTACCTGCAAGATAAAAACTTGTTGAATAAACACAGATACAGATATATAAGGTCGTACGTAACGTAATAAAACCAACATCCCACGCGAATTATCAGTCTCACATTTTTATGGTGCATGATTTTGTTTTAAACAATTTTGTGTTTCATTGTAAACAACGTAATGGAAAAAAGTGGGATTGTAAATGATGATCAGATTTAAACTTATCAAACTTTGGTAAATGTAATGGAAGTAACATAAATGTCAATTAGCTGACATACAAGTAGGATTATGTAAAAATCGAAGTCACACAAAAATTACAAGTCAGATAAAAATTATCGTCTCACAAAAAAACTTGACTGAATTTCCTCGTCTTATTCCTCTTTATCAAACTCATGTTTTGATTTTTGTTTTTAAGCGTATATGCTACGTAAAATACAAATTTATTGTTCTTTGGTGAATTTATTAAAATCATTTGTGAATTTATTAAAATTTAATTAATATCTTATATATGTACAATTAACTGCGATTATATACGTCTGGGTGAATATTCGTTAGGTATTCTCCAAACCAGTCCACTGCTATCCAGCAACAGTTATTATTATGGATATCTCTTAGTCGCCCTTAGCTGGACAGTACTTAAAGAATCAAATCTAATTGTTTGTTAAATGTTCCATGTCAACTGAAAATGTTCTCGAATGTCCATTCATCACAAATGTTTTGGAATTTTTGTTTAAATATTGTAACGATTAGGGAATACGATAGCTGTATTCTACAATAGAACATCGTTCTAGAAAATACTTTTTAGAGAAAATAGTTCTACTAAAAGAATATAAAAACACCGAAATGGAGATAACAAAAACAAGGGAATACGCAACCGGGAATTTTGGTTTATCTAATAAGAATAAAAAATTAAAATTAAAAGGTAAATAAGTAGTAGGTGCTCCTTCATATGACACCCCACTCATTTGGGTCAAAAATGTTTTTTTTACTCTCCCCACACCCATCCCTTAAACACATAGAAATCTAATTATTTGAGACTTCGCTATGGTTTTCATTCAAAATTTACCAATCTTCCTATCTCTGTGAAATGTTTTAAATTTTTCTGTCAATCAGTATCGAAACGTAGGGGGACGGTCTGAATTTTGCACTTTTTTGACAATAACTCATAAACTGGCCACCGCAAAATTCTAAAAAAAATTGCAACGAATTTTCAATTAGGTTCTCTTTCAAATGACACCTCACTCGCTTGGGTCAAAAATGGTTTTTTTTACCCTCTCTACCCCGGTCCCCTAAACACATAGAAATATAATTATTTGAGACTTCGCTATAGTTTTCATAAAAAATTTACCGAATTTCCTAATTTTGTGAATTTTTACAAATTTTCTGTCAATCAGTGTCTGAATTTTGCACTTTTTTGACAATAACTCAAAAACTGGGGACCGCAAAATTCTAAAAAAATTGCAACTCATTTTCAATTAGGTGCTCTTTCAAATGACACCACACTCGCTTGGGAAAAAAAAGTTTTTTTTTACCCTCTCTACCCCGGTCCCGTAAACACACAGAAATATAATTATTTGAGACTTCGCTATAGTTTTCGTACAAAATTTATCAAATTTCCTAATTTGTCGAAATTAGGAAATTAAATGTCGAAACGTAGGGGGGGACGGTCTGAATTTTGCACTTTTTTGACAATAACTCAAAAACTGGGCACCGCAAAATTCTAAAAAAAATTGCAACGAATTCTCAATTAGGTGCTCTTTCAAATGACACCCCAATCGCTTGGGTCAAAAAAGTTTTATTTTGCTACCTCTACCCCGGTCCTCTAAACACACAGAAATATAATTATTTGAGACTTCGTTATATTTTTCATACAAAATTTACCTAATTTCCTAATTCTGTGAATTTTTACAAATTTTTCTGCCAATCAGTTTCGGAACTTAGGCCCCGAATGGTCTGAATTTTGCACTTTTTTGAATATAACTCAAAAACTGGGCACCGCAAAATTCTAGAAAAAACTGCAACGAATTTTAAATATGGTACTCTTTCAAATGACACCCCACTCGCTTGGGTCTAAAAAGGTTTTTTTTACCCTCTTTACCCCAGTCCCCTAAACACACAGAAATATAATTATTTGAGACTTCACAATAGTTTTCATACAAAATTTACCAAATTTACTAACTCTGTGAATTTTAAAAAAATTTTCTATTCAGTGTCGGAACGTAGGGGGGAGGGGCGGTCTGAAAGTCGCACCTTTTTGATAATAACTCAAAATCTGTGCATCGCAAAATTCTAAAAAAATTGCAATGTTTTCTAAATTAGGTGTTCTTTCAAATGACACCCCATACTTGACCACATTTTAAATAGTGCTTTTACCCCTTCTCTTTTCCACCCCATTAATAAATCTAATTATGAGTATATGACTCTTTTATATATTTTTTATTAAAAACTTACTAATTATTCTATCATTCTAAATACATTTGAAAATTTTTGGTTTAGTTAGGTTCGGAGCTAATCGAGGTAAGAAAACAAGAAAAAAACGTCATTATTCAATATTATACAAAAAATGATGCGGTGTAAAATTCCAAAATAAACTTTTAAGGAATACTGAAATGAATCCGTTTCATATGATACCCTACTTGAATCTATAAAAAAATGAATTTTCTCAAAGGTCTCACGTCGTACCCCATGTAAACCAAACAAAAACCACTTAAGTTTTATTTGTATCCGCCATTTCATGTGGACAGATTAGTTTTATACGCACCTCAAATTTCAAGTGCTATGAACGAGATAGTTTACGAGATACTCAATTTAACTCGTTTTACTCTCACTAATAGTGTTCCGTATAAAAAACGGAACCCTAATAAATCATAAAACGATGCTTTCGTAAATTACAAAAGAAACTGTTTTGGGTTAGAATCTCTTGTCAAATGTCGTTTAATTTGTTTTCGAAAATTCTTCCCTCAACTCCCTCCAAAGAACATTGGAAATGATGATAATTTTCGTTTAATTTTTAGAACGTTACCTATAAATGTGAAATTTTTCAATTTATACTGAAATAATTGACTGATTTGGACAGGAAAATATTTTTACATTGTTAAGAATAAGTCGAGAACTGTGCTTTCGAAAATTACAAAAAAAGTTTTTTAGACTAGATAAAAACATAACTTTTCATATGACAATATTAAAGCATATATCTTAGAAATAAATCAAAAGCCGTGCTTTCGCAAATTACAAAATAGTCAAGCAAGTGCGAATATGATTCGCTCGCTGAGGGTTCCGTGTACATAATATTTGAGAAAACAATAGTTTTTGTTAGCACAGTTTCACGTTGGGTTGCATCTTACCCAAAGCTGTTTATGGTGGCTAAAGAAAGCTTCAATAACGCCAACTTATAAATTATTTATATTGGAAAATATATTATCAATTGTTGTAGCTTCAACTGTTGTTGATTCATGAACTTTTCTTTGCAATTTTTTTGGTAAAAAATAGTTTGAGAGCCCGTTTTGAGGATTTTATTGAAACCAACATGAAAGTCACCTATAACAATAGTTGAAGGAAAAAATGCCGTCAAATTATTGCCAACGAGTGCATTGTTAACACAGTCTACAACCTACAACCTTAAATTTTTTTAATTTTTAAGTCGGTCTGAAAGACCTAAAATACATTCTCGAGAAAAAAGTGAAATGCTTACTTCCTTTTTCTTGCATATCTCGACGTTTTAGGATCTACTGATTCTAAAAAAAGTGTGTGTCTGTCTGCCAGCCGGAAGTCACAACCAACGAAATCGTTAGAAAACCGCTGAAGGAATTTTAATACTTTTGTTTCTAAAAATAGGTATTTGTTTCTAAAAATAGGTATTTGTTTCTAATAATACACAATGGTAAGAGCCGAAAGGTGTGTTTGTTTGATAACCGTACCAGAAGTGTGTCAAAAAATACGTCAAGTGTAATCTTGACGACGAAATCTTGATGGTCGGGATTGGTATATGAGGCCAAAAACTAGATTATTGCATTATAAGTTTGTCAAAAATATATTGTCAAGTGAGTCAAAAGAATGATTTTCATTTTTTTTATGCCTAATTTTTTGGAAAAAACAAAATTAATTATTTGTATGAAATGAAATGTAATTGAACATGAAATTGGAGATGGAAATTTTAAATTTGGTTATAATTTTTGGAATATTTTTGAAATTTTGAAAAAAGTTGGTATATTTGATTTTGTGAAAATTTTCGGAATAGTTTTAGAGTTTTGAAAAAGTTTAAATTTTTGATTTTATTATAATTTTTGGAATATTTTTAGAATTTTGAAAAAAGTTTGTTTTTTTGGTTTTGTTATAATTTTTGCAAAATATTTAGAATTTTCAAAAAAGTTTCAATCTTTGATTTTGTAAGAATTTTTGGATTATTTTTAGAATTTTGAAAAAAGTTTCAATTTTTGATTTTGTAAGAATTTTCGAAATATTTTTAGAATTTTGAAATAGTTTAAATTTATATTATAATATTTGGACTATTTTTAGAATTTTAGAAGTTTGTATTTATATTTTGTAATAATTTTTGCAATATTTTTATAAATGTTTGAAAAGGTTTTTTGAATTTAAAATTTTTGAAATATTTTTATAATTTTGGAAAAAGTTTCATGTTCTGATTTTGTTTAATTTTTGGAATATTTTTAGAATTTTGAAAAAAGTTTGTATTTTGATTTTGTTATAATTTTTGCAATATTTTACGAATATTGGAAAAAGTTTCAATTTTTGATTTTGTTATAATTTTTCCAATATTTTTAGAATTTTGAAAAACGAAAAATCTTTGATTGTGTAATAATTGTTGGAATATACTTAGAATTTTGAAAATAGCTTAAATTTTTGTTTTTCTTATAATTTTTAGAATATTTTTGGAATTTTGAAAGAAATATCAATTTTTGATTTTGTAATATTTTCTCGAAAATCTAAATGGAGAGGTTTTTGAGTAGTTTGTTGATTGTATCATCTTTTCACTAAATTGTGTTAATTTATGATCTGTTATAATTTTACGGCAACGTATGTTTCCTGTTAGTTTTGTAATAAATATCTAAACAGAGATAAAAAATTACTTGTACTTTTACAAAGAGTTTAAAGTGTGATAAACATCGTTGCCCAAAACTAAAAACAATGTCCTCATAAAAGTTTTTTGCCAAAAACTATATCAAAATCCTTAACCAAGGCCGAAGTTTTGATATCTCAGAGCTGTGAGATTTCAGCCCCTTCATATTTTTCTTTTGTAATGTTAGCAGTTAAGGGAAAGAAGAACACATGTTTTCGATAATAACTGACAAACTAAGCAGACGGTAATTCATTGAAATTTTTTTTTAAATATGTAGCCCGATTTTTTTAAACGAAACTCAACTTTTTAAACGAAAAATAAAAAAACAATTATGATTAAAATTTGAAAATAGTACATTTCGTAGCAAGTGGAGAAAGTAAGTTATTTCAGCATTGGTGAAAGTTTGTGCACGAGCGATAGCGAGTGCAAACAATTCACCAATTCTGAAATAACTTACTTTCTCCACGAGTTACGAACAGTGCTTTTCATAATTTCTCTCTAAAAAGTAGTAAATTGTTTACAAGTTTTATTCAAATGGAAAACAGTTAAAACTACATATAATTACACTGAAAAAAACATGTCCTATTTCCAATCGAAATGCAATTGTCTCAACCTCACCGTGCGGTCACATATGGCGAATCAAACTACGAAATTGCTTCAACAACCTACAATTATAAATCGATGAAGTTGAGACAATCACACGAAATATTTATGTGAAAATAAAATATAGTTCAATTAATCTCAAATTCTTAAACCTTAAAATGAAAAATTCATGATATAAGGCCAAAGAAATTTTTTTTCAGGGAAATAGTTATTATCTTTATTCAACTACTGTTATATTGGATATAACACTTTATATTTTAAATAAACCTCATTCTGTTGTTAGGAAAACTTGATCGTGTAGTTGTCCCAATCACAGTGAAATTGTTTGCAAATAATTTTTCTTTGCATGAATAATCAACTGCTAACTGCGAGATGAGGTTGTTATGAACTTCAATTTTTTTTTCAGTGTACATTCCATAATTATTATTAATAGTTACATTGCAATTGTTAAATGTATATTTAGGAGAGCTTTTGTAACTACTGCGACCAGACGCAAAATTTCCTTGAATTTGAATGTTTTGAGTGCTTACTTGAACATCATTTGAGGCGACAACAATGTTTTCTTTCTGTACTTCTTGATTACGCTGTTCCTCTGTTTCAACTGAAACCATAGCTGAATCCTCATTCGCATATACTGACTCGAATTCGTGGGCACTTGAGGCAGACGAAGTTATTTACAAGGAAGTTGAACAATGAACTGAAATAGTTTGTTTGACAGGAATCACTCGCGTACTTTGATTTAAAAAAGAAAATTTGAGGCCAAAACTTCAGCAGTTACGATAAGTAATTGACAGCGGTTACGATATGAACTTATCTAAACTGCTTTGATTTTGACAGCTTTCGCAACGCTGAACAATTAAAGCAAAGTGTACTTTTTAGAGAGAAATTATGAAAATAATATTTACTACAATCAAAACAATTTGATTAATACAATTAATCATAAAGGATAGAATAATATGTTCATTCTTTATAGAAAATTTTTCTTAATTCAATAGGCTAAAACCACAATACAATACAATACAAATGCATAATGATACAATACAATACAATAATGCATGCTAATCTGAAAAAAAATTATAATATGCATAAAAAATTACATTAAATCTACGAATTTGTTAATGAGTTGGCGCTAATAAACGCCTTTTTTATTCGCCTGCGTATTAAAGTGTTACTTTATAACTGTGATTTGCGGCCTTAAAGTATCGCTTTTCAACTATTTATTTTGTTGTCATAGCTACGTCCAAAAAAGTAAAAAGCATTTGTATTTGTTTAAATTCTATGAAAAATAAATTTTTTTATCAAAGCAACCCTTAAATTCAAAATGTCATTATCCAATTAAAATAGTTGTTATCATTTGTTGTCATAGCTACACAATAATTTGGAAAAAATAATAAATATTTTGTCAAAGGTTACTTGTTCCACATATTTTTATTTTAAAATTTATGAAAATTTATAATTTTAATTTAGAATAAACCAATTTTCTTAAAATATTTTGCTTGCGGCAAATAAAAAATAGTATATGATGCACGGACGTAAGCTATTTTGGACTTAATGTGGGTGCAAATCTCGGCTAGCGCCTCGATTTGCAAACTCCACATCGGTCCAAAATCTTTAGCTTTACGTCCTAGCATCATAATGTACTATTATTATTTTTATAAATAGGAGTTTATGAGGTATTGAACAAAGTTATCAGTTAATAACTATATATTTATAATATACACGAATTCATTTATGAATTTTGTTTCAAAATTTTATAATCCTGTTCATGCTTTCGAAAATACTTTTATTAAATACATCAACTTACACAAAATATACGATTGTTCTCTTATAAATGCTGGTTTATGGTATACATAAACGGGTTATCAAACGATATATAGATGTTATAAATATTTCGTATTATTTGTGTAAAAATTTATAGATTTCATAAATAATTTAATAAACAGCGTTTATAGAATTTTTATGAATTTATTTTTTTGAGTGTGTTTTTATGGAAAAAACATACAAAACAAGTGTTTATTAATAGTTGGAAGAAGATAAAATAAATTTCGTACGAATCTTCAATTTTCATCGATTTTTCTTCATTTATATAGAATCATAAAATAAAAGAAAACGTGACAATGATTTTGGTTTGAAAACAAATGATTTCTATTGAATCAAATTGTTACAATTTTTCTTTAGAATAACTCAAACTTTAATAGTTTTCTGTTTCAACATCTGTTGAAAATTCAATCTAGAGACAAAAAAATCAATCAGGAAATTAACATTGTTATAGTTTTCGTTATTGGAATTTGAATAAAGAAAAAACAAACAAACATACATAAAATCAGCAAAATACTTCATCTGACTTGGAAAAATCGTTACAATACTACAGTAAAAATTACAGTGGTTCTACAGCAATTTATTGTAATTTAATATAAGCATTAATTTGTGTGAGATTAGATTCGCGTTTTATATTTAACTGATGCTAATAAATGTGTAGTTATGCATTGTGATCGGTGGCGTTATACTTGTAGTTTGCTTTTTTACTTCACCACAATTTAAAATTGTGTGAAGTAATGCAATCTATCGTGAAAAAAAAAATCTAACATACCCCAAATTTTGTTTTTTCTTTTGTTTTGGAACATCCTCTATCTAAATAACCAATAAAAATTTTGGTGTACTGTAATGAAGAGCTTCTCCATTGGCGAACCAATGAAGCGGCATAGCAGGCTGCGTACCTTGAGATTATTAACGCCGACTAAAGCTCAGTCATCGTGGATTTGATAGATTAATACCTGCTGCTTCAACACAAATACAGAAATGTACGCAATTTACGTGAATATGTAGTATTCCTAAACTAGGAATATACATATGAAGCAATAGATCTCCAAACCCACTCAATAAAGTTTAGAGCAAGCATATCGAAACCACATCTAATCACATACAACACCCAAAACCCCTATTTCATCTAAAAAATACAACATCCAGTCACATACAACACCCATCTAAAAGATACAACATCCAATCCCATATAACACCCAAAACCCTATTCTCATCCAAACATTGTATTAAATCATCGATATCATGAATTTCAACAAAATCTATTCCAAACTCAATTTCACCACAAAATTAATTATTTCATAATACTAAGAAATCATCTAAATAATTTCTAAAAACTCAATTGTAAATATTTCACAATATTCAGAAATATTTACTCTAATACAAAAAAGCCTAACTTAAGCAAAATCCATAATTTCAATATTACATGAACAAATTAACTTAGCAACAAAGTTTGGATACAAACGAATTTTCATACAAAATCATAACCTAAGCGAATCCCACGAATTCGAAGGAAACATTCCAAGCAACAAAGTTGAAACCATAGATATTTCCACATTACAACAAAAATATCTAATCAAACAAACTCCATCGATAAGCAAATTTGAATAAAATAAACTCATTAAACGATATTCTATACAAAAATTCATATAATTATTAGATCAAAAAATACTTATTCGATAAAACGGAAGTTACGAAATCCGATAACATTTAGTAAAACTATAAAAATTATGTTTACTTAAAAAGAAATAGCAAATACTACATTTTTGATAGAAAATAAAATTAATTAAATCAAAAGTTTTGATTGGTTAATAAAACTTGGCTTTTATTATAAAACCAATGAAAAATCTAGCGTCAGTACAGTTGAATTAAACCCGCGAACGGAATAACGCAAAAAAGACTAAGCTTTCGGGGGTCCAAACCCTTTGGGCCCCGAACCCAGTCAAGTCAGTCAGTTTTAATAAACAGTTCCTCGGTCGTCGCGTAAAGTAAGGTTGCCGGAATTAACAACCTAAGTGTTAGAAAATTGTGAAAAGTGTCGAAGAAAAATCATGAGTGAAAATCTTTACCAAAAGATTTGTGTTTAGAAAAAATCATTAAAATCATTATTGAAAATCTTGATCAAAAGATTTGTGTTTAAGAAAAATTATTAAGACCATTATTGAAAATCCTTACCATAAGATTTGTGTTTAAGAAAAATTATTGAGATCATTATTGAAAATCTTATACAAAAAAAATTAAAAACCCTAAAAGAACAAAATCAATAAAAGATTGTGTCAGTTTCAAAATTAAAAGAGTCTTTCAGTGGTTTTCGATTAAACCAAGCGAGAAAATTGCGAAGAAAAAGCTAACCAGGTAAGAGTTTTTGTATACCAAATTTTAGTGTAAGAAGTGAATAGGAACCTGGAAGAAGATAGGACATCCAAGCCTATCCCAATCGGCACAACCGGTAAAACAGGCCTATTACAATTGGTGCAGCCGGTATCTCCTATCATCAGAGGTACCTCTACACTATTACAATTGGCACAACCGGTAGTTCTACACTATCACAATTAACGCAGCCGATCACCTGAGGCAATATAACTAGCCTAGGCGGTCATCTGAGTTATTACAATTGACCCAGCCGGTAGTTCTACACTACCACAACAATTGGCGGGGTATTACAATTGGTGCAGTCGGTATCTCCTATCATCAGAGGTACCTCTACACTATTACAATTGGCGTAGCCGGTATCTCTATCCATAAGAGGTGCCGTTACGGCCTATTACAATTGGCGTAGCCGGTATCTCTATCCATAAGAGGTGCCGTTACGAGCTATTACAATGGGTGCAGCCGGTATCTCTATCCATAAGAGGTGCCGTTACGACCTATTACAAATATACAGAAATAGATACAATACGAATGAAGAAAAAATGAGACTCTGGCGACCCCTTTTGCGAAAGAACCGCGATCAGCACGTCCAACCCCCACAATCATTCCCATACGCCCACACACTCACGCTGCATACACGCTCACGTCCACCCACACACTCAGACAGCGATGCAAGACAATTGAGCTCAAAGACCCACAGCAAGTACCGTAGATGGTAGTAATTTAAAAAGAAGTTGTATTGTTGCCATCTGATCCTTCGGATACAGTTCGTAAAATACTGCCATTGCTGGTAAACCGAGAATCAAATCTTAGAGCACGGGAGAACGTCACACGCTATGTTGAAAGTCTTTATTATTGTTTTCCTTTTTTTTTTATCAATAACATTTTCAAAATTTTTTAAAGCCATACGCAATCCCAGAAATTACCAAAAAAAATGGTTATTCACAGCTCCAAAAAAAAATTATAATTTAGTTGTAAGTTAACTAAACCTTTCAAAACAAATTTAATTGAATACATCTAGTTTATAGTTGGTTAATGTGGAATAAGGTTAATAAAGATTAAACATGAAAAGAATTTGTTTTTTTTTTGGTTTGGTTTTCATATTATTTGGGATTGAGTTTTAATTACGTAAAATATAAATTAATAAATTTAGGTACTATAATTTAAAAAAAAAAATAAAAAAAAAATGTATTTGGAGAACTAAATATTACCTCGGAACAAAAATATTTCAATTATAATCATCTCCAATTTAGACTGAACGTGTCTCGCTTACACGCACCGCCAGCTGTCACACACACGCAACCACAAACAAGCCCCCCATTCATTCACTTGTATCCCCTTTCACGCGCATTCACACCTCTACGTTAGAAAAAGTAAATAAAATAAACAAAATTCACTCACCCCATTATCATATCCGTCAGGCCTCACAGCCTTAGCGATTTAGCCCTCCATCACCGGGGAAAATTCCAGCAGGTAAAGTATTGTAAGATGACTAGTTGTATAATAATTCGGTAAATGTTGCGCCGCAATAACTAAGGCGATTGCTGATAACAATGGGCCATATGTATAAAACCTAGTAACTAGGTTTTTTAAGTGTTTACTAGTTTTCGTATGCATAAAAAAGTATTCGAAACTTTACTTTACTAGCTTGCTTAAAAAAAACATCGAATTGTTTTGTTTTTGAGTGTTTGCTATGTTTGGTATGCATAAAAACCAAAGTTTGCTGGATTTATGCTGGTATATACTATAATCAAACCTAGTGTCTTATTTACCACACTAAAACTATTACTAGGTTGTTAATTTATAGTTTTTTCTTTTTGAAATGTGACATGAATTCGATAACAAGACAAATGTATTGAATTTATTGGTTTTTTTATTCTGATTTGGAAGATGAAATATGTTTTCGTGTATGTAAATTTTACAAATTGCGTAAACCGGGTGAAGGAACAGTAAATTTTAGATACCTTTAGAAATAGTAAACTTTTAAGACATAGTAATTTGCTCTTCTTAAAATAACTGAAGCAGAATCGACCCAATTTTCAGAGTAAAGTAATTAATATTAACAACTCGGAGTCAATGAGATGCAATACCTATAACGAATGGTTTCACTTACAGACTTGTTGTTCGTTCATAATGCTTCTCACTTCTGGTTCAATGTACTTTGCACGTTTTTTTTCCAAATTTTATGTGCTTATACGCTTTGGCTTTTAAATTATCGTTCAAGTGTCGGCGGAATGCGGAACGTGTAAAATGATTAGCAAATGAGACGGATCAAAGTTTAACGGGTAAAGTTTTAAAACTGCGTGAAAATTGTGTTTTTTTTGCCTACAGTGCCCTCTAGCACTCACATCGATACTACTTCCATCACGCGGTAAGAATACACTGAAAGTGTATATTTTGAAATAAATTTAAAAAAATCGGAAAATCGATTTTTCATTTTTTAAAAATTAAAACTAAGGGAGAAAGCTACCCTTAAAATTTTTAACAAATATTTTTGTTATGTGAAAATCGTGAATATTTCTAACGCAATGATATTTTTTAAAAAATTTACTACGAATAAAAAGATATACGTATTCGAGGATTACTCGAAATATACGTGTTCGAGAATTTCGATATCGAGAATTTCGTGATTTTTGGCTAGTCGAGTTATTTTTAAATATTCATAAATTTGGTTCTATTAAAGATACAAACTTCTAGTTTGTTGTATTTTAAAGTTAAAAGATTTATCAGAGCTTTGCAGTTTTCCAGGATTGTACAACACCGACGTTTTATACCAGAATTTGATTATATTGCTAAGAGCCTACATAAGCTTCCAAGAAAAGATAAAGCATTTGAATAGACCGAAAAGCAAGACGATGCGATTATGCTTCAATTAAGATTATGATCTGCACCAGTTCTGGTTTATCCTATGCATTCTTAAATTTATATTAAATACTGATACCAGCAATGATGGTATAGGAGGAAGGGAAAAGAAATCGATGAAATTGATGGGAAAGACAAAGTAATACCTTATTAGTCGAAGACACTGTCCAAGCGAGAAAGAGATCATTGTGCAACCCACAAAGAATTGCTGGCTATAGTGCTATGTGTGAACATTTCCACAAACACTTGTAATTCCATTTGAGTAGTGATCATGGAGCATTGAGCTGTTTATTACAATTTAAATACCCGGCGGGGTAGGGAGCACGATGGATCAAATGCTTACAGGCTTATGATTTTGACATTAAATATCGAACAGGAACTGCATATGGAAATGTTAACGAATGCCAGGTAGAATGCAAGCACTGTAACCGGGCCAAAAGCTAGGAAAACATTATTGACGTGAGGCTTGCGTAAGTGAAAAAGGAGAAAAACCTAGACAGTGTCATATTGGTCATAATGGAACAGCCTCTGTAAGTTCTAAGGGTACAGTTAAAGAATCAATGCTAGTAGTAGTCCCAAAAATAAAAATGCTTCAAGTTTTTAAAGAAATGTTATGGAGGAACCAGTTGCGGTCACCAGGAATCAAGAACCATAATAACTGAAGCAGCAATAAGCAATTAGATTCATACAGATCAAGAAAGGAATTTTGAATCTACAATATTTCAAAAATCTATCAGATGCTTGGAATCAATAAATCCAGAACAACTGCTTCATATCCCTATAGCTGAGTCAAAAAATTGATTTTCATGTTATCTGTTGATCTAGCACATTAAAGGGTAGATTATGGAGAAGTCTTACTGGGTTGAAGCATTAGAAATTGCAGTCCAGCATATGCTCACACCGTACATTAAGATCGGTCTGATCACCGGGATGTAAAATCATTGGGATATGTGAGGTGCAAGATTCCATATTTTTCCATGGCTTTTTTTACATGAGTATACATAGTGGTACTGTAACTTTTTTGGCTCTTTCTGAGATATTTGATTTCCAGATGAGTCCACCTAGGTATTCAGCACGTACATAGGTATTTTGCTAGTTCTGCAAGTGTAAGATTACTTCCCTCCAGAGCAATGGAGCCATTATCGAGGATCCTCTTCCCTTCCTTACCAGGAAGCGTAAAAAGAATCACTACTGTTTTTGCAGGATTATTTTCTAACCCACCTTTTTGGCCCATGTCAATGTTATTGCAAGGGTAGTTAGGACTGGCTCGTCTAATGTACTCTGACTAGAATCGCCACTTGATTATTTTATTCAATGCCAACCCCCCCATGTTATTTGTTAAAGAAACCTAAATGGCAAGGTGACGGAGATTTATATCAAGATAAAGATATGAAAGTCAAAGATAAGTCAAAACAAAATCAAATCAAGCAAAACAAAGATTCAAATTTATTTTAAGCCCTTTGAGTCTTTAAAGCATAAAAATTCAAAAATATTCATAAGAACTACTCTAATATAAGAACCACTCTAATATAAGAACACCTTATACTCATCTTCTTTTCTCCCGCTCTAGTGTGGCCCAAACCCACTTGAGAAGCTCTAGATTGTTTTCGAAAGCATAGTTCTTAAACAGCAAAAGTTCTTTTTGTTTATCGTTCTCAAGACTGTCATTCTAACTTTACCAGACTAAAGAAACGTTTTTCGCTAATTTTGGAGTTTTAAATCCCCTTGTGTTTTTAACATATTCAATAGCAACAAAAATAAAAGCTGGATACCAACATATAACAGGAAAAATACTAAACCTAACAATAGCATTTCCTTATAGTTTAACTGTATCGAATACAAATTAATCCAAATATAAATATTAATGTTGAGAACTACATGTTATTGCAAGAATTATGATAGAACAGAGGAGTAATTCTTATATTCAATAGTCAACTATTTAGTTAACACACATTTGGTTATACCCCCGGCAGCCTGTTGCACCAAGCCACGAGGCATCAATTTATCAAAACAAATGTTTCTAGCATAATTCGATATACTCATCGCCAAGGCCTTCCAATCGCTAGTAAGAGGAGCGCCTTTGATTATCACACATTTGTAATAAGCTCATTAAACAAGACAAAACAGAGTGTTGTTTGAGCGATGGAACCAATGATTCATCGCAAAAATGAAAGACTGTGTAAGCCGCAGTTCCAAATCAGAAACGTAATAAGAACGATTCACGGCATGCCAACGACTAATAATAAGAGATACGCTAACGAATTCAATCAGTTCATTTTACACCCCAAAACATTGGAAAAACGTATAGGAAAATCTCAAAAACAATACACAAATTGCCATCTGATAGCTGAAAGCAATTTACGAAAGATTACGTATCAAATCTACGAAATCCTTCAAAGCTCTTATGACAAATAGTCTATCGCCAATTGTTCTAAAAAGAAATTGGGCTGCATCTTCATTCTTGCATATCTGACTAATGAAAGATCAAACATAAAAGGTTTCGAAGTTTTAGAAGAAATTTTTACTTAAATACGGGTTCTGAATAAAGATTTTTTTTCTTCAATAAAACAACTTATTTCACTTCCATGTAAACAACACAAAAATATAAAATAAAATGAATATTTTAATATTGAACTTCTTCTTATAATTATTAACATAAAATTCTACAAATTTACTAAATATATAGATAAACTAGAAATGTATACGAAGATATATAACAAATAAGTTATTTATTTGATAACTCAAAAAAGTTTGTTATTTAAATTCCTAGTAAACGCCATAGCAACAACCTAGTGCGATGTTTTTTAATACTATCCTCCTAGTTTAGTTCATACTCAAACCAATTTTTTACTATACTAGCAATTTTGTATTAAACTAGGTAGTAAAGTTGAACTAGTGTTTACTAGTTTTTATACATATCGCCCAATATATAAATATGGTATAAATATTGTGTGAATGTTGCATGAATGTTGCGCCGCAATACCTGGGCGATTACTGATATTAATATATAAATATGGAATAAATATTGCATGAATGTTGCATGAATGTTGCGCCGCAATAACTCGGGCGATTACTGAGAACAATATATAAATATGGTATAAATATTGCATGAATGTTGCGCCGCAATAACTCAGGCAATCACTGACAAAATTGTATAATCAAGCTGCAAATGTTGTGCCGTAATAAACTCAGGCAATCACTGACAAAATTGTATAATCAAGCTGTAAACGTTGTGCCGCAACAAACTCAGGCAATCACTGACACAATTGTATAATCAAGTTGTAAATGTTGTGCCGTAATAACTCAGGCAACTACTTCCACTCCACCATGGATCAAATTCTACGTTATCCAAACAACTTCTGATCACGCCTTTATATGACTCGAATCAAAGTCCCAATAAATAATTCACACCACAGAGAGTTACTGGTATTTAAACTACCGCTCAAATACAGCGTAGTATTTATTATAATTATCAAGAAAATTTTTATACACATAAAAAAAATAATTATTGTATCAAAAGATCCAATCGACATTACTCTGCAGTTAATAATTCTATTTATAAATAACACTATTATATTGAGAAATCAAATTCTGTTCATCCAAGAAATCATCTTGCATATGATAACAATAAGATTGTCTAGGACTCAGTATAAACAACACTAACTATATTCAAGTTTTTTTGGTTTAATCAATTTTTAAGATCAAATACTTAGTACAATGCAATTATGATTCTTGGGTCACAAAAACAACTGAGTATCTTTACTGTAAAATTTTAGTTTTGTGGTTTTTTTTACGGTTAACTTATATTCAAATGATAAATATGTTTCACAAAAATATCGTAGGACATTAAAGTACAGTTACTGACACTAAATTTAACATAATAATCACTAATTTGGACGAATACAGAATACGGATATAAATCTTTTCTTTGTATATTTTTCATTAGTTTTCTCTTTAATTATTATTAATGTTTAAGTATATCTTGAGACAATTTATAATGGAAGTTCATATAAAAAAACAAAGCCTAATACCTGTAGCGTCCTAGCGGTAATATAATCCGTTTTTGACATCCTTGGGTGAATCAAGGTCGCGCTCCGCCCATAGCCAATCGCTCAGCTTCTAATCAAATTACACCGATACAGCTCCGCTTTCCGTGAATTTTTCTATGCCAAAATTCCACCATCCACAATTCACTATCACCCGGCAATCGAATTTTTGGTTTTTTGTCAAAGATTCGAATTATCACAACTCACGATTGCATTTTTAAAATCTGACAGTCACCCAACAACAAAAATAAAACCGACAGCTGTTCACCACAATTGAAATAATAGACTAAGAGAGAGAAAACGAGATATTTTCATCTCTTATATAGGAATTTTATATCGAAAATTGAGCTACAAAGTTTTTCGAGAGTGAAGCCCACAGAACAATGTTAGTTCATTTTCCGTTTTAAAAAAAAATACTGATTGTTATTTTGTAATACATAAAATTGTAAGATAATTTTACGAAATAAGTTATTTACCACGCATATGGAAGAAATATTAATATATTGCGATATTAGAATGGATTAAACACATGTTCAACCGATTTTATGATGATTACGTAGTATGAAATAATAGCTTACAACCGTGGTACAGTAAAATCTAGATTTATAACGGAAAGAGAAATTGATAAAAATACCTATATAAGAAATATAATACGTTTTAAAGACAATTGCAAAACTGATTGTAGGATAATAATTGTTAGATATTAAGACGATTGGACAAATATGCACAGCTATTTGAGGTTTGAAAATATTTAGAGCAATTACGGTTAAAGGTCCGGAGAATTCAAATTCATGTAGTATGGTGAAGCAACGCTGGTGGAAACGCAGTGTGACCCAATAATAGGGGATTGTAAAATAAAATATTATTGTTAATTGTGTTATGCAAAGAAGGAATATGTGTAACGGAAACGAAATGAAAACATGACCATAGATTATGGATGAACGAGAAATTGTTGTGAACTACGCGTGATATGACAAATTGTGATATGTAAGGAAATGGAAACTACATGAATCTGTGAGTGTACTACACTACGTCACCATATGTCAGGCTATACATAACAGTACGTCTGTATGTGCGTGGATGGGTAGGTGTGTGTGTGTGTGTGTGACCTTTCTGCATAGGATCTTGATGAAAATTTGGCAAATGATACAAGTTCACTTGAAAATGGAAGATCTGGATTCATTTCAAGTTTGGACAAAATGGCGGGAGGGTCTCCCGAACACCTCTAAGTTTAAATCTTGAATAACTACTAATCCCGGGTTATGATCTTATTGAAACTTAGTATATAAGGTTTTAGTACAGTTTCCAATATTTCTGCATACCAACTTTTGGTTTGTCACTTCCGGTTAAAAAGTTTTTTTATCAAGTGTTTATCCCTACTGTAGCCTACAATTACCGATCGATTTTCATGAAACGTTGATAAAAACTTTCAAATATCATGAAAAAGATTTTATCAGCTCTTGGAGTACATTGGATAAAGAGTTGGCGGGTCCACCATACAACAGGTGGTTTTTACCCAATGTTTTTTATGTTTGTTGGGAGCATAAAACATTCGTTCGTGAATGAATTTTGATGACAGTTTGGAAAAAGATGCAAATATGTATGACAAAGAACTGATTAGTTTTTGAGCGATAGTGACCAAAGTGGTGTGGGGTCCCCGGAGCACCTGTTTTTTCGAAAGCTCAAGAAACTTGATACATAACCATTTAGTACGGTTCACAACAGTTCTGCATCCCAACTTCCTGTTTGCCACTTCCGGTTAAAATTTTTTTTACTTTTTCTCGTACAACAGAATTTATGTTTGATGGAATACTCCTGCTTTCTTTAATATTTTTATAATTAGAACTACGCGAAATCTATAACATTGGTTAGCTTTTAATTAAAGTATTAGATGGATATTAGCTCATTATATATCCAGAACACTATGTTTCCAGAGCTGTGGCGAAGTCAGCCTATGCATCAGCGTCGCAATATTTTTTATTTATTTCTGCAATCGACTGTTGATCACAATTTAAATGTTTATATCTATACGTTTTATACATTTTGAAACATAATATATAAGGACCTTGGGACTTAGACCCGAATTTATATACTTCATGTCGAACAATATAAAGTTGGTAAACAAATTGCTGTGATGGTAATTGACTTTAAATTAAACAATCCCACCCCTCTTGTTGATTCATGTTCAACTTATATTAAATTACGAAATACAAAAATAAAAAATGGTTTCATTTTATTTAGAAGCCAATCCAAAACAACAACACACACCATTTGTTATTTCATTTTTTTTCGTTAAATGTAAAATTGGATGATTTATTATTTATTTGATATTGTTGTTTTCTTTTTGATTAAACTAAATCCACGGTGTTTGTTGTAATATTTTTGCTGAATATCAAACCAGAATGGTTGTTATAAATTATTTACAAACTTTTATCTGCCTTTAATATTGGAATTTTTGGGGGAATAACAGTTTTATTTAAATTATTGAGCTAAATTTTTGATTACTCTTTATTGTTTATTTAAGTTTTTAATGACAGGCATTGGTGAACTACCGGTTGGAAAAGATACACTACATAATTTATGTATTTTGTTGGCGGTTGGCAATTGGTATGAGAGTAAATAACCGAAAGTTAGGCTAAGCGTTTGCAAACAAAAATATTGAATTTCGATTTAAAAAATACTGATCAATGTCAGCATGTTTAAGCATGTTTTGCGTTTTTAAAAGAACTTGATTTTGTGTAGCTTCATTTGAATAACTTTATCTGATAAATACAATGTTTGTTTTCTATTTGTTGGTCTCAATATTTGGACTCATATTCAATAGCTACATCTGCATTGCAAAATCTACCACATGGAGGGATCAGTTTTTGTTGATTTGAATTTTTTTCTTTATTATTAATCAAAGGGTGTGATAGTCCTGCGTACTCTATTTCCTGCTATTGACATACAAGTTAACGTGAGATATCACATACTCATATCAATTGCAGTAATATATCACTAGGCACCCAAGGCAAAATTTTAGGTGTACTGATGGATGAATTGTATTCGATATGTATTCGATAGCACCCTCAATCTTAGTTATGGCATATTCCTCGATGATGATAGTCTACACTCAGAAAAATAATTAATATAGTTGTAAGGAAAATATAACATCAGAATTATGTTACAGAGATTACATTGATTGTAAATAAAGTTTCATGGCTTTTATGATTTTTTATTATTATAGTGAAATTTTTAAACTCATATTTATTATAGCTAACATAAATTTTAAATAATGAAATTCTTAAAAAGAATGCCTGTCGTAATATTTACGAAATAAATATCATTAAACATAAATATATTTTGAAAATAACTTTTTACTAAATTTAAAGCACATTTTCATAATGTATTAGTAAACTAAATAAATAACATAAAATCTAAGACAAAGTTTTATAAATTTCGGGACTAAAATATTGCCTTAAAATTATGAAATAGAAACCTACAAATTAGCGTAGTGTATCGTAATTACAAGAAATATAACGTAAGCTTAACATTATTTCCAATTAATTGTGATTGATTAAAACTAGTGCAAATATGAAATATTGACGATTGCAATATTACTAAAAATATTGAATAATGTCATGATGAGCTGCACTAATTGTTTTAAGTGCAGAACCAAATATAATTTATTAAAGCGATGGAATTTGAAGCTCTACTTTATGTGATTTCTAGTTAAGTATTTGCGGTGTTTAGAAAATGTTATGTGACATGTGTTGACTTCTGAAATCGATCATTTTATGAGAATTCGCGACGTCACTATCAGAAGAGTTACTTTTGCCACATAATCTCTACACGCTATTTAATAAACATTTTACCATTTATGTTTAAGACATTAATTCAATTTTAAAACGTATTATAGAAATCTATCACAACACGTTTTTGATGCTGCTGCCTCATCACATCAATGATATTTTTTATAACCCTAAGGACTTTGTAGCAAAAGTGAAGTTTGAATTCCAACTGAAAATACAAAAAAATAACGACGTGGAGTCGGAAACATCAACAACAAGTACAGTATATAAATTGTGTGATCTAAATAATTGGATAAGTGAGAGCAATTGTTCTGAAAGTGACACTTTTGCTCAGTGCACACTACAATTTGTTAGCCAATGAACACTTTTTATTATAAAATTGAGACATGGTTTTTAATTTTTTAAGTGAACTAAGTATATACTCTGCTTACATATTAAGGAAAGTTAACCGTCGCCAATTAGTGTTTATAAATTACCAAATGGTATTATGTTATGACATGAATAAAGGGATGTAGACCAGGACCAAACCGAAATTAAATACCCGAATTCATGAAAAATTCTTTGCAGTATTTGGATGGTCGGAAAAATTAGGATAAATTATAAGTAAATTATCAACTCAACTCGGTAAACGTTACGGAAAGGGCGGGGGGTAGCTAATATACGTTTTGAGGGTTGAAGGCTGGTTTTATACGATTTGTGGCTGTAATATGTATCCTATAAAAAAAACTAATCTGAAAGAAGTAGTAGATAATTCAAATCCAAAACTTTTGTGTCGATAATTTTTCAGCATAACCTCAAATTATGGAGAAAAACGCTGAAAACCAGTTTTTTTCGTTTTTTATTTTTATCTACCGCAAACATTATTTTTTTTATGAAACTTGGTAAAAACGTACGTGCTTGTGTGTGAAATAAGCTGTAATTTTTTAAAAGCAAAATATTTATTTTCCGATTTCATACGAATTTAAATTAAAAACTAGCCTAATTTTCAATCGAAAAAGTTGGCTATAGGATATTTTCAATATTTTAATTTTTTCAATGCTCATTTTCTTCATTGAAACCAAAAGATAACATTTTCATAGTCGATTTTTCAGTTACACTTGCGAATTTTTTTTATTGGAAGTAGGCATTGGAATTGATGAAAAACATTAACTAACATGTAATATAGTGTCGTTTACATTCGATTAACTATGGTTAATAGTTTTCAAGTTACCACAAACAAAACAAAAATGAAATAGTGCATAAGTCTTACTTTTTTTACGTATAATAAAAACAGCTGTAAAATGTTATACGGGTAGTTCCACAAACATAGGAATTTTGGACGGCTCTGCTTATTTCGTATAATATGAAAAAAAAAATTTTTTTTTCACATGAAATTTGTAAACCTTAACTGTGTCTAGCTGGTCACCCAAAATAAACCCGTTTCAAAATATATGTCTTAGAAAAACAATTATTCAAAACGTCAAATTATCAGTCCCCTGGCGTGTCCCACCTTGAAATTCAAAGCTGGTAAACTAAATAATCAAAGCTTCTAAGTGTGTAGAGACAAATTTACTCTGTAGTAATAATTTTGAATAATGATGCTTTAATAATGTGTAAATAATCATAACATTACTCTATAGTTCATATGAGATATATCCTATTAAAGTTTGTCCCACCAATTTGTTATTATTCTCCTTCCCAATCAAAACACATTGAAAATATTGGAAATTCATATTTCTATCAAGTTATCGCTCATCACAGGAATGTATTAAAGTTCAATAAATATATTATTGCAAGTGTTTTACTTAGTCCGAGGTTTTATCATTCAAAACAGCCATCATTAGTAGCAAGATTTAGATAAATGTTTATTTCGTATTTTTAGATAGTATTGAGATAATTTTGAGTTATGTAAACTTATAATGCATATGTATATAAAAAATTTTTCGTATATAATAACTTTTTTATTTATGATTCGAAAAATCCCAAAAATCTTTAAAACCTAAGTTACAGTAATATCAGTTAGCACTGAAAATTTGAATTTTTTTTTTTTTTTTAATAAAATGTGTTGTGTAGTAGGAATTACAATATGTGTCACAATAACACATAAAAACCTTTTAAGCCCAAGGTCCCACAACAACATACGTTCAAAGGCGTTGATGGACGTATATCTTTCTTTTTTTGTATTTTTATATTTTTTGTTAAAGAATGGATAACTAAACAAAAAATCCTATCACTGACAAAATATGACATAGGCCAATATTTTATGATAGAATAGAGAAAATAAAAGTAAATTAAAAAGTAAATAGCAAATTGTTACAAAAATTTACTGAAACAAAACAAAAATGTAGTTGCTAATAATCCAGCCGGTTGCATATTCTTTGATCCTGTGACGTACCCTCTCTCTTAAAGATTAAAGCCCACACATAATTATATGAAGGCTCATTTCTTCAAGAAAGCAATAGCGTCTCATCATCAAGGATTATTTAACAGCTAAGATTGAGGGTGCTACCATTGACTGAATAAAGTTCATCCGCCACCACCCCTAAGATGTCACCTTGGCTAGTGATATCTCACTGCTATTGCCAGTGGTGTGTGATACCTCACGTCAACTCGTATGTCAATAACAGGGACTGAAGTACGCGGGGTTGTCACACCCGTAGATCAAAAATAAAAAAGAAAAACAAAAATGTCAAAACAATAAAAACTGATCCCTCCATGCGGAAATTCGAATAAAAAAGCCTTAGGCTCCAGAAAGTTTTTTTTTTAACGTATTAATATATAAGATAGTTTTAATATGAGTAAAATTATAATTAGTATTAATTAAAAAAATTTGTTTAATCTGAATTGGAGTAAATATAAACTTTTACAAACAAAGTGTTTCAATAGGAAAAATATTCATATTTAAAATGGAAGGGAATTTGTTTTCAAATAGTCTTTCACATACACCAATAGATATTGCAGAATATGCTTAATAAATTTCGAAACAGTTTTTCTGAAAAAAATGTTTATTTTATTCAGAACCAAAGTGATAATTTGTGTTCCGTCTATAACTGTCCGACAACTAACGATCGACCGACGTAGATCCAAACACAACACAAAAGGTATCAGTTTGCTCCTAAGAGAATGAAATAAATCATATTCATATTTCAATTTTTAAAAACTGACGTACACAGATACACTATGCATAAAAAATTAAAAAAATTTCTGAATAAGTTTTTGATGTTTTACGTATTCGATTATTTGAACAATTCGACTTTCAAACAAAGTTTTTGGTAATTTCAAAACTATTAACCATAGTTAATCCAATGTAAACGATACTATATTACATGAAATTAATCTTTTTCATCAATTTCAAAGTCTCCTTGCAATAAAATATACAAAATTCTCAAATTTAACTGAAAAACTGATTAAGAAAAAGTAATCTTTTGGTTTGTTGCATTTGTAACAATATTTGTCCAGGCAAACAATAAATTTTTCTAACTCCATCTTAAATTTGAGGTTTCCACGAAGAAAATGAGCATTGAAGAAATTAAAATTTAGAAAAGCCAACTTTTTCCATTGAAAATTAGGCTTTTTTTTAAATTTAAATTCGTATAAAATCGACAAATAAATATTTTGCTTTAAAAAAATTACAACTTATTTAACACACAAGCACAGCACGTACGTTTCCACCAAGTTTTATAAAAAATAGGTTATTGTGCAACAAGTGGGGAAAGTTCAACTTTTCTCACGAGTGTGGAAGTTTGTGGAACGAGCCCGAAGGGCGAGTGCCGCAATCACACGAGTGAGAAAAGTACTTTCCCCACATGTTTCACACTATACTTTTTCTACAACTGCACAAAACCAAAGAATACAATTCATGTAACTTAATATTTATTTTGAAAGTTATATAAGCGAAACTAAAATATACTAAAATAATAAGTATCCTACCTCTTAACAGTTACAAAAGATTTATTGAAACAAAATCAAAGAATAGAAATTGCTCTTATGTGACTTCAAATGAAAACCACATTAAAAATTCTAATACTAATTACGTATAATCTGATAGTTTTGACAACTAATTTAAAGCTGAGCAGCAGCCAACTAAGTTTTTGTTGATTCTCCACATACTTAAATGTATATGTGTGGGCAAAGTGCTGTGAGAAATAATATTTCTCACAGTATTAGCAATACGCGATTTTGAGATTAAGTAAGCTGTGAGAAATACGCTATTTTTCATAGCAGGTGTAGAAAAAAATTATTTTTGCGGTAGATAAAAATAAAAACGAAAAAAACAGGATTTTAGCGTCTCCATAATTTGAGTTTATGCTGAAAAATGATCGACACAAAAGTTTTAGATGTTTTAATTATCTACATACAACTTTCAGATTAATTTTTTTTAATAGGAAGTATATTACAGCCACAAATCGTATAAAACCAGCTTCAAACCCGGAAAACGTATATTTAGTTACCCCCACCCCCTTTCTAGAACTTTTACAGAGTTTAGTTGGTTCTCCTTAATTTTATAAGTAAATAGTTCATCCTAAATTTTCCGACCATCCAAATGCTGCAAAGATTTATTTTTGTTTCAAAACTGATTGGTCCTGGTCTAATGTTTTTAGAAGTAATTTTCAATATTAGTTGTATTTTATTAACCTTTTTATAATATTGAATTAAATTATAATAAAAATGTATATTATTTGTATTTATGAATTATATTTATAATAAAAAATAAAACTACAAATATAGACTATGTGTTAGCGTTACTATGTTAGGTTTATCTATATATTTATTTATGTATATGGAAAAATAGAATAAACTGTTTAAATTTGAATTGTGGTGTTTTCTTTAAAACTTATACGAAATCCTGAAAATGTACATCCTACATCTATCATGCAACTCAAGAAAAGTATATCATAGATATTGGAGTCTATTCAATAAAATCTTATATTGGAAGTTTCTGCTATTCTTCTTTCTTTGTATGAAATTTTATAACTAGAAAATAAAATTTCATACAAAAAATAGAAGAACAGCAGGAATTTTCAATAGAAGATTTTACTAAATAGGGCCCCAATTAGAATTTGTGATAAACTGTTTCTGAATTAAATAACACATTTCTTATTTCTAACGTTAAACTTATTATGAAGTTAAATTTTGGTTCATAAATATAAAAATAAAGTAACGTATAAATAAATTAATTTAATAACATTAATATTATGTTAAATTCGTATATTTTAAAACCTTTACAATAAACCCTATGAAATGTCATATTAAATTTTAGGCAATTGAGGACGTAATGTTTACAACGCATACTTCAAAACAAATATTCCTATTACACCTATTTTATAATACGTGTTTAGTCATTACGTTAATTTTATGAGATACGATACTACATGTTATGAAATTTTCCTTATTTTTATGTGACGTTTATATCATTAAATCAATGAAAATCATATACTAATTTATATTATCACTATACATTGACTCGAAATCGTGTGCATATTTTCTTAGTTTTTACGAAGTTTTTCATTGTATCAATGAGGCAGTTTTTTGAGTGTATTACTTGCTCGAAGAAATGAGAATTATGTAACTCTAAATCTGGACTTTATTGATCCAAGAAATATGTCCCTATCTGAATTATTTGCAACTCAATTTATGTTTTGTTCGTTATTGGGGAAGGAAAAGCTGCCAAACGGCTGTGTATCTCCGCTTTACTGTACTCACTTGTGTTATTTCCGCATTTTTTTTTTAATAAAAAGTGTTGTGTAGTAGGAATTACAAAATGTGTCACAACAACACATAGATACCTTTTAAGACCCAGGTCCCACAACATCATGCGCCTTAAGGTATAGATGGACGCTTTTTTTAAATCTTTGTGGATTGAAGGCACTCGAGACTATTGATTCGGGCAAAGCATTTCATTTGTACGATGTACGTACAAAGAAATCCCTTTGAATTCTATTACTATGACAGTAAGTAATCTCGACAGTCTGACCACCTGCAAAACTGCACCTTTTTCTTTAGTCTGTTGGTTCTTACGTTCCGAATTTTAATATCTGCCTAATAGATAAAATTGAAAGAAAAACAATTATTACAAGTGTTAGACAATTTTTATTATAACTGTGCATTAAATCAGCACGTATTTTTTTCGTTCAAATTAAAATAAACTAATGATATACTATCGTTTTTGGATGCTAAAACCGAAAACTCATTTTCAGTAACAAAACTTGTTAAAAATAAATTCTGGTAAAATAAATGTTAGCAATTTATTGTTCTAACTTCTAACACATCAAATGTCACATAATTTATAAAAGAAAATACAAACAACGTTTCCAAAAAGAAAATTCCAATTATCATGCAAATCCTTCGTAATATTACTTGTTATTTTATTTTTTCAAATGGACATATTATTCCTTCCTATATAAAATTTTAGAATACATAGTAGAAAAAAACACAAAAAATTCATAAGACAGTGAAATGCGAATATTTTTCTTTATATATACATTTAAGAGATGTTTTTCATAATTTATTCTTGTTTCTTTGATATTATTTGAACAAATGATGGAAATTGTTTAAGAAACAGAAAATATGTTCGTTTACTTAACAAAAGAAACGAGATGTTTACAAAAAAATTAAAGAAAAAATATACGAACGGAAAACCGCACATAATTATTTTCAAGTTACTAAAAGATGGATCGCTACCAAGGATTCAAAATGAGTGCGCTTACTATAACAGAGGGTCTACCCTAGCATTCGATAAATTCGATTTATTTTCGATCATCATTCCTTCTTATTTTAACAAAGTAGTTAATCTTGCATTCAGGTTTAAGAAATTTTCAAATATTTAAACATAAATAAAGTAGTTTGTATAACGATGCCAAAATAGAAAGCAAGTATAAAAATAGATAGCAAGTATAAAATTTTCAGTTCGAGCGTAACGAGGTTTACGATTTTAGATTACGATATCGTTTACTTTCTTAAAAAAACAACCACCCAATAAGCTTCTACACAGTACAAAAAGCGTTATCTTGTTATTTCGTAATAAAATAAACAAAAACTTTTCAAAAAACATATTACTTTTGATATTTCTTTTAATTTTAACATAATTAACAAAACATGAAAAAAGAAAATTCCAGCAGAACAAAGAAATCGCAACGAAGAAAAAACAACAAAAAGTAAACCGTTTTTTTTCCTGTGTGTTTGTTTTTGGCAGAGATAAAGTTTAGTAGTAGCTACGAGCAGTTAAAAGAAAATTAAAGATTTTTATTTGTTTACCTCAAGGGGAGTTTCGATTTTCAAAACAAAAATCACAAATCATGGAAACATATTAAGACACACATAAATTTAATAGCAATAATAGCTAAATTCGATTTGACTTAAGCTACTGAATTATGTGAACAAATTTATGCAATTGAAGTTATTTTTCAGCCATACCATGATCGAGCCTCGAGGCTGGTGTCTACAGTATTGGATTATATTGTGAATTTATTGTTGGAGTTGGTTTGTATAAGTTATGGTGATGTTAAGACTTAAAGAGCTTAGTTAACGAGCGCTTTTATTTTAGTTTAGAAAAAAATCTTATTAACAAGTGTGTTTTTTTTGTCTGTCTCTTACCGTCAATTACTTGCAAACTATAAATGCTATTGGCCTGAAATTTAGAGTTATAGTAAAACTCACTTACCCAGGTAAAACAGTGAGTTTAATGTAAATAAAATTAATTTAATTTGTTTGAGAGGACTACTGCTATTTTCTGTAACCATAAAGCTCGAAAGCCATAAGTTTTTTAATGAAAAGAAATGCAGACATTTTTAACACTTCACGGTTACAGAATTTTGCTGTTATAATAGTCTCAGATCTCAGGTTTTACTCAGAGTTTAGATCTTTAAATTAAATTGGCGTTCTTGAAGTGAAAACTTCTTTAGGCGCGTTGTGCGATTTTGTATGGGGAAAAATTTATATATTCAAACTATCGTCACGCTAAATAAATATATTAAATAATAAAATGCCTATATTCGGTCATAACGTTTCAAATTCCACTATGGATATTGCGGTCGACTGAGGTTCTATAGGTCGAGAATCAATTCCTTGAGTGGTACATTTTTTTATTGTTTTTTTTTAAATTTCTATTAAATATGTACCATTAAAATTGTTGTGTTTTTATTCATGAGTTTTTTAGTTCATCAGTTTTTTAAAGTTATTGCTATTGTCTTTTTCCGTTTCATTCAAATTATTATCATTTCGATATTAACATTTCTCTATTATTTCTTTATTAAGAAAATTAATTATATTTTTGGCAGGAAGTGCTAAAAATAATAAAATATTGGTTTTCCCATCATTATTTTCCATAATTTTATTCCCGTGAGTTCCCAAGAAAATAAAAACTACTATTTAAGTATGAATTTCTCTTTAAATATGAAACGCAGTTTAAGGCTTCGAACAATTTATGGTATTTAAATTTATCGATAGTGTAGATTTTTAAGGTTATTTCTATTGTCTTTTAGAACAGTGTGACGTCATTACGCAGTAAAATTTAGAATGCATTCAAGAGATTTTTACGACATTTCAATATTTTCTTCAGTTTTTAAAAGACGTTTTTTGTGGCTATTCTGTATTTTTATATTTGTTGCTGTTGTTTTTTTTTTTTTTATTTTTTGCTATTTTTGTTGCTGATTGTTGTACCATTTTTGAAGTGAAAACTTCTTTAGGCGCGTTGTGCGATTTTATATCGGGAAAAATCAATATATTCGAGTCATCGTCACGCTAAATAAATATTAAATATAAAATAAAAATTAAAAGAGAGATAAATTGTACTCATTTGTTATTTTCTTATTTCTTATTCTCATTTTCGTGATTTATAATTTATTTTTTTTTTTCTGTGTAATTGAATTTGATTTTTTTTTTCGGTTTAAGTGTAGTGTTTAAGTGTGGTGTAGTAAGCAAAGATTTTGTTGTATTTTTAAGTAATAGAAAAAAATTGTGTTTGTCATATTTGATTTGTGTGTTTTTCTTTATACTTCTTAATAAAGAAAACGCAATTGATAGTACGAATTACCTAAGTTTTGTTGAAATTAATGATAATATATTATAAATAAATTTACTCTCGTTCTCTTGATTCATATTTTGATTTTTTCTTTTTTATTGAATTCGGTGTTTCTCTCAGTTAATAATAGTGTGGAAGTGTGGTAAATTTATTAAAAAATTTGTTGTATTTAGACGATAAAAACACACCTATTTTACAATTTTAAGTTTTCACTTCTGTCGGCAGTCCCCAAGACTTTTTTTTAAATAGTATTTTTACTTTTTCAACCTGTCTTCGAATTGGTCTTACTCTCAATTTGATAAACGTAATTCCCAAAATACCTTCTGGATTCGATCACTGATTAGTAAGCAAAAACACCAGGTTTTTTTGAATATTTAACACAGCTATGAAAACAACAGAAAAACAATACAACAAACTATATTTCTATCTAGAATATTATTGCAATAGTTTCAGAAACGCCAACGGTTGATTATAGAAGTTTCCAGTATAAGCACATCCTCCTTCATATTTCTATTAAATAATACTTAAAACTTTATTCACAATTAAATTAAATTTAACATTCCACTTAAATTATCGCAGTATAATTTAAATTATAACTTTACATCATCGCACGCAGTCTAATTTACAACTAATTATCATTTTAAAAAAGACATTCCTTATATATAATTCTGCATAATTTCTCGAGTATTCTAAGAATCTAGGAAAATATAATCTTTACAAAGAAAGCCTCAAAAATCTGCGTAATTATTTTCCATATATTTTATTTCATATTTTGACCCTATTTCTTAGAAACAATATGACGTTGATTTTATTTTAAACATTTTGTATATCGAAAATTGAAGTTGAATACAATTTTGTAGTTCATTGCGTTTATGTAGAATCGTAACTGTATATTATGCCTATATATTAGTAACTATATATTATGCCCTATGCCTGTATATTAGTAAAGCTGATGGGATCAAACGCGTCTGAAGCTGCCTACATAATTTCATAGCTTACATAATTTTAAAATGTGTTAAAGCCTGTTTAATGCCGATGCTATTTTCGGTGTTCTAAAGATTTTAAAACTGGTTTACTGTGTTTTAAACTTTTTCGGTATAGTTCTCGTGGATTCGAAAAATTTAAAATCATGTGTGCTGATGATAAAGACTTCGTCCAAAATAGTGCTAAATTGTATTAAACGTTCTAAATCGATTTAGTTTACTATTAATTTGAATAGATTACATTAATTTAAATCAAAATTGTGCAATTTTGTGAATTTAGATTAAGCAAAACTTTAAAAACTTTTTATTGGAACAATCTGTAGATAGACATTAAAATACGTATATATTGTACATATGACAAACGAAAAAAATATTTTACTAATTCTTTTACTGTCTTATTTTTTCAGATTTCGATATCAACGCCATTCAATGCTGGATCATTCAACCAAAATGTTCGCAATAATGCGATTGACGTACATTATTGTTTTAATAGTATTACCGCAATGGGCCGTTGGAACAAAATACAATATAAATGATCCTTTAGGTCCAATAACACAATGTACAATCTCAGAATTTGCATGTAATAATCGAAAATGTATTTCAATGAATAAATTTTGTGATAATCAAAATGATTGTGGCGATTCGAGTGATGAACCAAGATTTTGTACACGTAAGTCTCTATATTAATAAAATTCCTCAATTTTTTTCTCATTTTTAGGGTTCCGTTTTTTATACGGAACACTATTAGTGAGAGTAAAACGAGTTTTTCACATTATATCGATTATCTCGTAAACTATAAATGCTATGAAATTGAAATTTGAGGTGCGGATAAAACTAATCTGTCCACATGAAATGACGGATACAAATAAAACTAAAGTGGTTTTCGTTGTGTTTACAGGGGTACGATGTGAGACCTTTGAGAAAATACATCTTTTTATAGATTTAAATAGGGTATCATATGAAAGGACAGTATTCAGTATTCCTTAAAAGTTTATTTTGGAATTTTACACCTCACCATTTTTTGTATAATTTTGAATAATGACGCTTTTTTCTTGTTTTCTTACCTCGATTAGCTCCGAACCTAACTAAACGAAAATTTTCAAATGTATTTGGAATGATAGAATAATTAGTAAGGTTTTAATAAAAAATATATAAATGTGTCATATACTCATAATTAGATTTATTAAGGGGGAGGAATGAGAAGGGGTAAAAACACTATTTAAAATGTGTCATTTGAAAGAGCACCTAGTTTAGAGAACAAATCAATTTTTTTTAGAACTTTGCGATGCACAGCTTTTGAGTTATTGTTAAAAAAGTTTCAAACTGCCCCCCCCTACGTTTCGACACTGATTGACAGAAAAAATTGTAAAAATTCACAGAGTTAGAAAATTTGGTAAAGTTTGTATGAAAACTATAGCGAAGTCTCAAATAATTATATTTCTGTGTGTTTAGGGGACCGTGGTAAAGAGGGTAAAAAACCGTTTTTGACTCAAGCGAGTGGGGTGTCATTCGAAAGAGCACCTAAGTGAAAATTCGTTGGAATTTTTTTTAGAATTTTGTGGTGCCCAGTTTTTGAGTTATTGTCAAAAAAGTGCAAAATTCAGACCGTTCACCCCCATACGTCGACACTGATTGACATAAAAATTTGTAAAACTTCAGAGTTAGGAAATTCGGCAAATTTTGTATGAAAACTATAGCGAAGTCTCTAATAATTATATTCCTGTGTGTTTAGGGGACCGGGGCAGAGAGGGTAAAAATAACCTTTTTTGACCCAAGCGAGTGGGGTGTCATTTGAAAGAAAACCTTATTTAGAATTTATTGCAATTTTTTCAGAATTTTTCGGTGCCCAATTTTTGAGTTATTGTCAAAAAAGTGTAAAATTCAATTTCTGTGTGTTTAGGGGATGGGTGTGGGGAGAGCAAAAAAAAAATTTTCACCTAAATGAGTGGGGTTTCAAATGAAGGAGTACATAATTTAAGAAACATTAGATTTTTTTTTTAGAATTTTGCAATGCATAGTTTTTGTGTTATTGGAAAAAAAATATTTTTAGTATGTAGCCTCTCCACCCCCTAATTTCAACACTTGATTGACCGAAAAAATAATCAAATTTAACCCATTTACAAGCTGGTGTAATTGAATCTTTCTTAAGTTATCAAAAACATCTATGGATAAGATTTAACCTGAATTAACATTTTTGTCCCATTTTTGATCAATGTAGATTTGATTGTAATTTACTATAGACATTTACAATTTAACATTGATTTTGTTATGCGTCTATGGTCTGGAAATATGAAGACATTACAACACAACTTTTTGTCAATAATTTTTGATATTGTGTTCTTTTACATTCACGGAACCCTTGACGAACGAATTTTATTCGCACTTGTCTGACTTTTTTTCTTTTCATTTTAATTTTTTCAAACCTTTCCATTACAAAAATAAGAAATAAGTAGGGTGAAATTTGGATAGCTCACATATCCAAAGTTATAGGTAATATTCCCTGGGCCCACGCCGATTTCATTTGATGATTACCATTTTATACTTCGTGAGGCGCCTGTCCACGACGAGTCCGAAATCTTTTGTTCTGCCATTTTCCTCGATCCGGCCGCTTTATCGTTCGGCAAGCTCCGAAAAATGCCGATTACCAGCGATCTTGTAAATTGCTACCACAATTTATTTTTAACTGTGGGTGAGGGTGGAAATTTGAGGGTGGAAATTTTTTTAGAACACGACGGTAACCTTGTCCGACAAAAATGTGTCTGCTATTGTTGAGTCCGACAATTGAAATTTTTGCATGTTGCGTTGTCCGACTCGACAATAACAGACAAAATTTTGTCGAACATGGCTACCCTCGTGTTCTTAATCAAATTTCCACCTCCCATAGTTAAAAAAAAATAATTGTGGTAGCGAATTTACAAGATCACGGGCAATCGGCATTTTTTGAAGCTTGACGAACAAAAAAGCGGCCGAATTAAGAAAAATGGCAGAACAAAAGTTTTCGAACTTGTCAAGGACAGGCGCCTGACGAAGTATAAAATATGTGGTAAACATCAAATGAAATCGGTGTGGGGCCAGGGGCCATATAACTTTGCATAAAAAATTGAAAAATAAACTATTCAAGAATCTTGATTTAGGGCACTTTTCAATAAATTTCACATCACAGCCTTCACAGCCGAATGACAATTTTTTATCGACTTTTGACAAGACAGTTTTCACTACAAATATCAAGACACTGCAGTCTAGTGAGATAGGGCAATTTATTTTATAACAGAGGCATTCTCTATCAACGGGAGACCGCCTGTTCAAAATAAGTAAACATATTTTACAGTTTGTTTTACAATCTCAAAAGATGCTTTCTTAGACTTAAAATATTGGCAATTATAATTAGTTTAAAATGTCGTATGATGTTCAATTTTTTTGTATTTTATTATTTATTTTGTATTTTTGTTCAAAATATATAATTTTGCAATTTCGCATGTTTATTGATTCGTATAAAGGTCATTTTCCATTAGTCTTTTTTTCTCGTCTTTTTTATTTTGTGAAATAGAAGATATAAAAATCATATAAGTGCGAAAGGAAAAAATATGAAGACTTTTTATTTATTCCATGTCTTTTTTTTACTTTCCATGACTTTTTTTTTAAAAAAAGTGATATACTATAAAAAAGTGGTCTACTATAAAAAAGTCTATAGAGCAAGACTTTTTTTATGGAAAAACACTGAAAAAATATATTATATTTAAAATTATTAAGCTTTAAGCTGACTCTCCATTGGTCTCTTTCATCTTTTTTTCTAGCCAAAATAGAACGAGAAACCATGATAAAGTTTCTAAAGAGAGAGTAAGAGGAATATCACAATTTTTCATGGAAAAAATATTTTATAGGATTGGAATTGTGACATTTCACCATTATTTTTAATAAACATCTAATATTATTATATATTTTTAACAATGCCGTATCCAACATAGACTGCATAATAATTTTAAATATATATTTTCAGTGTAAAAGTCGTCTTTTTCCATAAAAAAGTCTTGCTCTATAGACTTTTTTTTATAGTAGAACACTTTTTTATAGTACATCACTTTTTTTTTTTTAAAGCCATGGAAAGTAAAAAAAAGACCCATGTCTTTTTTTTACTTTCCATGACTTTATTTTTTATAAATAAAAAGTCTTCATCTTTTTTCCTTTCGCACTTATATTATTTTCATATCTTCTATTTTACAAAATAAAAAAGACGAGAAATAATTACTAATGGAGAATGACCTTAAATAAACATTGTAAGTTTTGTTTACAAATCACAGGTCGGTAATTAATTACTTAGCGATCATGCAGGTGGTAAGTAATTACTTACCAGTAAGTAATTAAGGCGGTAAGTAATTGCTTACCAGTAAGGGAGACTCCAGGGTATAAATAAAACTGATTTTTTTAAAACAAGTTTGTATGTAGGTCAACTTACTAGCTTCAACTTTAAATAATATTCTTTACGCACAAACGAATCGTAAAACACATTTTACATCCTAGTTATCGTGACTGAAATTTAAACTTAACACCCGTAAAATAAAAGCCCATTACTATGTAAAACATTAGTGCATTTTTCTACTTTGCCGCCCGTAAAATAATGGCCGGGAAAATAATCATAAAAATATGGAGGGGCTGAAATCTCAAAGCTCTGAGATATCAAACTTCGGTCTGGGTTAAGGATTTTTGTATAGTTTTCGGCAAAAAACTTTTATGAAAACATGGTTTTTAGTTTTGGGCAGCGATGTATATCAAACATAAAACTCTTTGTTCAAGTACATATATTTTTTTATCTATGTTCAGAAATTTATTACAAAACTAACACGAAACATCAATACGTTGCCGGAAAATTATAACAGATCATAAATTGACATAATTTAGTGAAAAGATGATAAAATCAGCAAACTACTCAAAAACCTCCCATTTAGCGTTTCGAGAAAATACTACAAAATCACAAATTCATATTGTTTTCAAAATTCCAAAAACATTGTAAAAATTAAATAAAATCAAACTTTTTTCAAAATTCTAAAAATATTCCAAAAATTATTACAAAATCAAAGATTAAAACTTTTTTCAAAAATTCTAAAACTATTGCAAAAATTATAACAAAATCAAAAATTGAAACTTTTTTCAAAATTCCAAAAATATTCCAAAAATTAGAATAAAATCAAAAATTTAAACTTTTTCTAAATTCCAATAATATTCCAAAAATTCTTAAAAATTCAAACTTTTTCCAAAATTCTAAAAATAGTGCAAAAATTATTACAATATCATAAATTGAAACTTTTTTCAAAATTCCAAAAATTATAATAAATCAAAAATTTAAAATTTTTCAAAATTCTAAAAGTATTCCAAAAATTCTTACAAAATCAAAAATTGAAACTTTTTTCAAAATTCTAAATATATATATATTCTATTTTTGTTTCAAAATTCTAAAAATATTGCAAAAATTATGATGAAACTGAAAATATGATACAATCAGCTGTAGTAAAACAAAGATACAATCAGCAAACTACTCAAAAACCTTCCATAATTCCAAAATTATTGTAAAAATTAAATAAAATCAAACTTTTTTCAAAATTCTAAAAATATTCCAGGAATTATTACAAAATCAAAAATTGAAACTTTTTTCTAAATTCCAAAAACTATTATAAAATCAAAAATTTAAAATTTTTCAAAATTCTAAAAATATTCCAAAAATTCTAACAAAATCAAAAATTAAAACATTTTCGAAAATTCTAAAAATATTGCACAAATTATTAAAAAATCAAAAATACAAACTTTTTTCAAAATTCCAAAAATATTTCAAAAACTAACAAATTCAAAAATTTCCATGTCCAATTTCATTTTCAAATACACTTACGTCCACTTAAAACCGCAAAATTTTTTTTTCCAAAAAATTGGGTAAAAAATAAATGAAATCATTTTTTGACACGCTTGACATTATTTTTTTGACAAACTTATAATGCCATAATTCTCTATAATAATAATAAAATTTCATGTCATACAAATTATTAATTTTATTTTTTTCCAAAAAAATGGGTAAAAAGGTAAATAAAAATCTTTCTTTTGACACACTTGACAACATATTTTTGGCAAAATTATGATGCCATAATTCTAAATAATAATAAAGTTTCATTTCAAACAAATAATTAATTTTATTTTTTTCCAAAAAATTGGGTAAAAAAATAAATAAAAATCTTTCCTTTGACACACTTGACAACATTTTTTTTGACAAACTTATAATGCAATAATCTATTTTTTGATCTCACATACCAATCCCGACCATCCAGATTTATCCACATTTTTTAATCTCAACGTTTTTTAAGCAAAAAATATGCATATTTCCTTGTTTTGACACACTTAATGATTTTTTTGACACAATTCCGGTACAGTTATCGAACACAGCGATCTTTCGGACCTGTCCCTTGAGTATACCTAATTTTAAAAAAAAATAAATGAAATCCCAGTGGTTTTCTAGATTTCGTAGGTAATGATGGCCGGCTGGCAGACAGACACACATTTTTTTTTGCTTTTTTAGAATCAGTAAGTCCTAAAACGTCGAGAAATGCCAAAAAAAGTCGGGGTAAGAATTTCACTTTTGGCTCATGAATGTAATACTTAGGTCTTTCAGACCGAAGTAATTAGAACAATATAGTTATTTATTGTACAAGATGATAAAATTGCACTTTATCTTTGACAGCGATTGCTAATAAGCATCGAGAAGATAATGAAATTTTATCATCGTGTGGAATACAACATTTTTTTCTATAGCAACTGTTAAAGAAAACCAAAAAATGAAGAAAAATCAATGATAAATTTAATTTAAGTGTCAGGAAAAAACAGTTTCACGAAAAAATGAGTATATAGGTGGCTTTGATAACTTTTTGAATTTTATAAATAAACAAACAAATCAATTTTTTTGTTTTTTGCAAAAATTTGGAGAATATCAACAGCAAAATAGTTATATCAAAATACTTTTTTATTCGCCTACATATTAAAGTGTTACTTTATTACTGTGATTTGCGGCCCTAAAGTGTCACTTTTTATTAACTATTTATTTTGTTGTCAGAGTTACGTCCAAAAAAGTAAAAAGCATTTGTATTTGTTTAAATTCTATAAAAAATAGAATATTTTATCAAAGCAACCCTTAAATTCAAAATTTCATTATCCAATTAAAATAGTTGTTTTGTCAGATTTTGTCAAAAAAAATTTTGCTGTTTTTATAACGTAAATGTAATTAAAAATGAAATTGGACATGGAAATTTTTGAATTTATTATAGTTTTTGAAATATATTTGTAATTTTGAAAAAAGTTTGTATTTTTGATTTTGTAATAATTTTTGCAATATTTTTAGAATTTTGGAAAACGCTTTAATTTTTGATTTTGTTATAATTTTTGCAATTTTTTTAGCATTATGAAAAAAATAGAATTATTGAATTTTATATACTTTTTAGAATTTTGAAAAAAGTTTCAATTTTTGATTTTGTAAGAATTTTTGAAATAGTTTTAGAATTTTGAAAAACTTTAAATTTTTGATTTATTATAATTTTTGGAATTTTGAAAAAAGTTTGAGTTTTTGATTTTGTAATAATTTTTGCACTATTTTTAGAATTTTGGAAAAAGTTTGAATTTTTAAGAATTTTTGGAATATTATTGGAATTTAGAAAAAGTTTAAATTTTTGATTTTATTCTAATTTTTGGAATATTTATGGAATTTTGAAAAAAGTTTCATTTTTTGATTTTGTTATAATTTTTGCAATAGTTTTATAATTTTTAAAAAAATTTTAATCTTTGATTTTGTAATAATTTTTGGAGTATATTTAGAATTTTGAAAAAAGTTTGATTTTATTTAATTTTTACAATATTTTTGGAATTTTAAAAGAAATACGAATTTGTGATTTTGTAATATTTTCTTGAAACGCCAAATGGAGAGGTTTTTGAGTAGTTTGCTGAATGTATCATCTTTTCACTAAATTATGTTAATTTATGATCTGTTATAATTATCCGGCAATGTATTGATGTTTCGCGTTAGTTTTGTAATAAATTTCTAAACAGAGATAAAAAAATACTTGCAATTTAACAAAGAGTTGTTTGATATACATCGCTGCCCAAAACTAAAAGCCATGTCCTCATTAAAGTTTTTTGCTGAAAACTATATCGAAATCCTTAACCCAGACCGAAGTCTTGATATCTCAGAGCTGTGAGATTTCATCCCCTCCATATTTTTAAGTTAAATTCTCTTATATCGTTTAGTTGAATTTGGTTGATTTTATGGGATGGAGGTTTTTTATCAAAGGTTGTTTTAATCAGAAATTTGATTTATCAATTAAAGCAATAAAGATTTATTGTTTTAATTGAAGAAAATGTTTTTATTTAATATAATGCACAATTCTTTGTCAGAGAATAAAGTAGTGTAATCAATTCGTGTGTAATGAATTTTATTCTCTCGCAAATTTGAAATTTTCGCTGAATCTCCATATGGGTTTTATAACTAATATCGTTTATACTTACAATCGTAGAAAAAAATGCATTTTCTACGCGAGATGAAATCATTTTAGGTTCGACGATGACGCTTCTCGTGAACCAAAATTGTTTTTATCTCGTGTTTACTCGTTATATCGATTATCTCGAGAACGATAAATTCTAAGGACCTGATATATTAAATGCGTATAAAACTAACCCGTTCCCTCAAGATGATGGATACAAAAAAACTAAATTTTGTTTGTTTGTTGTACAGGACTTGTAACGCCTTTAAGAAAATACTTTTTTTACCGAGTGAAATAGGGTATCATATGAAAGGGCTTGACTTCAGAATCCCTTAAAATGTATTTTAGAATTTTTCACCACACAGCTTGTTGAATAAAATTGAATAATAGCATTTTTACATGTTTTCTTTACCCAATTAGTTCTGAACCTATTTGATAGTAAAACTTAAAAATTCTTTGGAAATATACAAAAAGTGGTAACTTTTTAACGAAAATTATAGCGAAGCGTAAAATACTCATAATCGTATATATTAAGGCGGTTGGAATGCGAAGGGGTAAATACACTATTTAAAACCCAGTCATTGAAGATTCATTGTAATTTTTTTCAGAATTTGGGAGTGCACGCTTTTTGAATTGACAGAAAAATTTGAAAAAATTCACAGAGAGGAAGTTTGATAAACTCTGAAGAATAGCGAAGTCTCAAATAATTTTGTTCCTGTGGTTTTAGGGAATAGGAGTGGGAAAGAGCGAAAAAAATCTTTTTCTAACCCAAACGGGGGTCATATGTAAAAACACTTAATTTAAGAAACATCATAATGTTTTTAAGAATGTTGCGGTTTTTGAATTATTGTCAAAAAAGTGCGACTGAAAATGTGCGCCATTTTGTAACTTTCGCCATATTGGATTAAAAATGGCAGCTTTTAAGTAATTGTGCATTGCTACGAGAAAAAAACGTGTGTGCCGAATTTCAGCCCAAAATATTGATTGCAAAATGCCAGGATATACATACAAGTGAAGTAAAATAAAAGCTTTTAAAATGTCTAAAGACAAAATCCAGACAGCTACAATCAGAGATCTATGAAGAAAAAAATATAACAACACACTAAACAACATCGAATTGTGACTAATCGACTGACCGAACAATATTTTTAGAAATATTCATATTTTTAATAAGAAGTAAATTTAGTAACAATCATGTTTGTGATAATTATCTTTCTTTCGCTTCTATACCTGTTAACCTCAAATTAAATTAAAATAGCATAAACTTAGTATAAATCTACCAAAATAAGAATAGTACTTAGCTTATACAAATTTTCCACAATTTTCTTTTCATCACAAATACATCTTTTGTTAATCCAATCTGTTTAATTTAATTTACTAACGTTCTTCATATATATTCTTAATTCCAAAACCACTTAAGACCCTCCTGATAAATAATTATTTCTACGAAAAAAAAACAATGTGAAATTTGATAACGTCAATCCTCTTTTAAATTCGTTTTTACTAAGTTCTTCTGAAGATTTTCATTTTATTGTATCTTGAAGTTGAACAACCTCTTGCTATTTTCTCTATGGAATATAGTTTAGATTTGTGTTGTTCGTTTTATTAAAACACAATAGATAAAAGATACAAAACTGCCAATAAATTTTATCTTTTGCATAATTTAACTCAATAGCTAAACTTTTACGTTTCCCAAAAAAATTATTAGAAAATTTATGATCAGATAAAAAAGTTTTTGGTTTGACTATGATTTTTATGGAAACATCGCTTTTTAAATCTCAGTTGAGTTAACCGTTCAAGCATTAATCTGTTGCTATATAGTATTTTATGCATGTACTAATGTCTGGTGTTGGTGTAAATAAATATGTGCATGAGGGTCCAAGTTTGTTTATAAGTCATCGTTTTATTTTATTTTATTGACACTACAAATCTATTTAACTATATACCACAGGTGCTAGTTGAGCTGCTAGAAAAGTATAAAGTGGGTGGGTGATAATCGATTTTTATAAAACGCTGTTAAAAGAGCAAGATTTTATTAGCTTTTGAGTTATATTTGACAAAGGGTTTGGTCCACCATACAACAGGTAATATTTTTCCACTATGTTTTTTGTTTATTAGGAACGTACAACATGCGTTCGTGAATTTATTTTGATAATTCTTTGACAAAAGATGCAGATATGTATGACAAGAACCTGAAGTTGTGGTGGATCACCCAGACTCTTGTTATTTTAAAAGTTCTAGAACATATTTTTTTGAAATAAAAAGTGCTGTGTTATAGGGTTTAGAATATGTGTCACAACAACACATAAATACCTTTTAATACCTAAGTCCCACAACAACTAGCGTTCTAAGGTGTTGATGAACGCTTTTTTTAAACCTCTGCGGATTTAAACCATCTGAGACTATGGATTCCGCAAACTATTCCATTTGTATGCAGTGCAGCGGACAAAGAAGTCTTTCTCGATCTGCCAGTATGACAGCGCGAGATCTTGACCGTTTGACTGGTTGCGCTAGCGGGGGTAAGAATACGTGACGGGGGTAAGAATAAGTTTGAGGCATGATGCTGGTGATTTCATCTGGCACTGTTGATGTCGATATTTGTAAAAAACAACAAATTCAGTAACAGTGCGACGATGTTGTGCGGAATCAAGTTTTGATGTCAAATCTCGATCACCCACAATTCGTATATCCCGCTTTTGAACAGAGTCCAAGAGGGCCAAGATGAAAACAAAAGCAGCACCCCAAACTTGACAACACTACTCCATACAAGGACGAATATAGGACTTATAAACATGAAGCAATTGGTATGGAGGGAAAGTTTTTTTGCATCTATTTAAGAGGCCGAGTTTTCAAGACGCGCTTTTTGGCATCACTTACATGATCGTTCCAGAGTAGGTCCTTTGAAACTGTGACCCCCAATAAACGAATGTTTTTACATTCACCTATTGGTTCATCATACATTCTGAATAAAATATGTTTGTGGAACTCGGTCTTGGATCTCGAAACAATCAACAGCTGTGTTTTGGTAGTGTTGAAATTGACCAGGTTTTGGTCACCCCAAGCGGCGATTTGTTTTAGGTTTTTATTCACGTTTATGGCAGGGTCTTTCCGAGTGGGATTAATTCGTTCGTGCGTTTTACCTTTTGAAGGAAGATTCTCGAACGACTTTTGCAGAGTAGTATCATCTGCAAAACTGTTTATTGGGTTGCTGGTGATTTTCAGAAATTCGTTGATATAAATCAAAAATAGGGTTGGAGACAATACTGAGCCTTGAGGTACACCAGCGTTAATTGGTTTAGACCAGTGTTGCAAAACGTTACTCGTAACGTAACGCAAAAACGAAATAACGAAATGAAATAGCGTTATTAGTAATAATTACGTTCATAACGTTTTAAAAATTAAACTACGTTACAATAACGTAAAACGTAACGATAACTCAATATTTTATTTCGTTTTTCGGGTGACTTTTTTTATAATTATGTATATGAAAATCAAAACGCAAAAACCGGTTGAATAAAATCCAACTTATCTGCTCTTTATCAATTTTTGCGGACGCTTAAACTACAGATTTTGGTAGTTCTAATGCCCGATTTATAGTCGGTAACGTTAACTTAACGTTAACTTTAACTTAACCGTAACTTAAGACATCTAAAAATTTTGATTTATAGTCGGTAAGAAATTACGTATTCATTGACGTTTGATCTGATATTAATTATGGTTTTGTAATCAATGTTACAAATCAATCAATTCTTTAAAAGTAATAAACTGATTTTAAAATCAAAATTTAAAATAATAAAATTCGAAACATACATTTGATAAAAAATTTAAAAATAAAAAAATTTATTTTCATATTAATTTTCTGCTAATATTTGGCTTTAAAGTCGCTCTTTTTATATCCTTTGCATTTTTTAAAAAACAAAATTTTATTTTTATGGACACTTGCAATTAAATATTACTTTTTTTCAGTTTTTATACCAAACGTCAAAAAATCCTTAACAAAATCTTTAAGATAGAATGAAATGAACTTTACGTTAAGTTAACGTTAAGTTTGCGTTAACGACTATAAATGCTCTAGTGCATTTTCATACATTTGTACTTTACTTTAAGTTAACGTTAAGTTAAAGTTACCGACTATAAATCGGGCATAAAATGTTGTACAATTTTAAGTTTATTTTAAATAATTTCAAGTCTGTAGTAGCCGTTTTTATATATAACAATAGTGAATAATAAAAGGTGTCGTTATTAAAATTAAAGAATTTAAAATGAGTCAAATTTTGTAGTTATGTACGTTATTTTAAAATTAAATTGTAATGTTTAAAAATAATCTGTTAAACATTACATTTAATTTTAAAATAACGTAATTATAACGTTATAACATAATAAAATATAATATTTTTCTGTTTCATAACGAAATAACGTACCGAAAAAATAAATATACTGTTATAAAAACGAAACGCATAACGTTACGATTTTTTTTTTCGTTTTGCAACACTGGTTTAGACTCAGACGAAAATCCGTCTAAGGAGACCGAAATGTATCGGTTGGATAGATAACTGGAGACTGGATTTGGGGCATTTCTTTAGGAGTTTTCAAAACAGTGGAGTTCAGAGCAAAGCGGTCAGCAATCAAGTTAGCTTTTCTTGCGGGATCATTGATGATTGAATCACCATCAATAATAGGGGAAACAGAAGATTTTGTACCAGAATTTAAAGAATCAATTTTTACTTTTCTATTCGTATACGTATACAACAGAACTTACGTCTGTTAGGATACTAAATTTTTCTTTAATGTAAAAATTAGTTTGATGAAACTTTAGTAAAATATGGAGATTTATTTGAGAATTAACTGATAAGGTTTTGTGCGATAATGACCAAAGTGTTGGGATCTCCGGCGCACTTGTTTTTATAATTAGAACTACGCGAAATCTTTAACAATAGTTAGCCATCAATTGAAGTATTTGATGAGTATAACTAAACGTGCTAAATCAATTTAGTCAACTTTTTATTTGACTATAAATCAAAATTTTTTTCTAAATGATTGATGTTTTTATTAATATCGAACAACTTAAACACATAAATTAAAATTAGACGATTCTTTTTAAATTTAGCAAATTTAGATTTAACAGTTTAGTATAAGTTAGCAGCTAATTGGAACTCAGTGTTACTATATATTTAGAACATTTGGTTTCCAGAACGTATGCATCAGCGTCCAAAATATTTTTTTATGTAGTTTATTTTAAAATCAAAGAAATTTTAATTAAATTATTTCTTCTTATTATATATTTACAGCATGTAATCGTACATATTATGGTAATGTGGGGCTAACGTATCAATTAGAATTACATCGACCAAAAGAAGACAAAATACCGTACGTGTGTATTCTTACATTTACTGCTTCAGGTGGATTACATGGTGATATAGTTCAAGTAAGTCTTTTGTTTAAACATTTGTTTTTGAGTTGAATATAACAAGTATAATAGTGTATGCTATAATTCAAAATCCTTGAAGCACATATTTGAGTAGCAAGTGTGAACATAATTCTCAACGCTTTTAATTTACTACACAAACTATGAGAGGTTCAACACTTAAATATAAATATAAAATTGTTTTGTGTATCTCTGTATCAACAATTCAGCATTGTACCATTTGAATATTAACTTTATCGAAATATTCATCGGATCACAAAAAATATTTTAGATTACCATAAGAAAGAACTATTTTACAATATAAACATTAAAAGCATAAAGTAAAAGTTTCTTTTCCAAATCATAAGCACCCTTAATACTCATTGAAACGCATTTTGTATATTTACAAAGAATTTCCATTAAAAATCTTGAAACAAAACATCAGTGCTTGCGAATTCAAGACTCAAGAGCCAACTTCATTTTTCTTCAATGATAAATAAACATTAAAGGAAAAGTTTGTGTTTTTTGCTAATTTGTAATGTGTTTTTCCTGCCAAATTCCATTAACGAGCACATTAAAACAAAATCAAGGAATTTGTACTATTGAAATCAATCTTATGATTGACATGTTAATTTACAGGAAAATTGCATCCCACGTTAAATGATGTACTACTAATAGTGTTGCGAAAAATGATTTAAACTAACAATTATTCTACCTAAGCCGAAAAATTATTTAATTAATTTTCATTTCCCAAAATCAAATTATGTTCTTTGCAATTATTTTCTTGCGCGTCGAAGCTGCGCTACCAACAACTAACAGAAAAGAAAAAGATAGAAAAATACCACACTTTCTCTTATCTTATCTTATATATATAAAAATCACGTGTCACGATGTTTGTCCGCGATGAACTCCGTAACAACGTAACCAATCTTAATGAAATGTTGTTCAATGTGTGTATGATGGTCCAGCTTGAGAGATAGGATAGTTATTATCTTGATTAAATCCCTAAATATTTTTTAACTGTAAATTAAATGTTAAATATGGATTGTTCATATGGCAACTTTCAGATGGCAGCGTAAATCAATTTTTTCAATTGATAGTAAACTTCAGGCGTGCTATACACCTGAGCTAAACTATGCGAAATATGCGAACTATGTTTTTAAAAAAGTAATGTTTTAATGCGAATAAAGCTTTTCAAAAAAATGTAATGTTTCCGTTTTTCTTTTCTTTTTTAAATATTTTGTTTCGGTAATGTTTTTTTCTATAATTACGTTATATACATTATTTTTTAAAAACATAGTTCACATATTTTGCATAGTTTAGCTCAGGTGTATAGTGCGTCTTAACTTCATATAAGGCCATTATTAGACTATCAAATATGTTTTAGTAAAAAAGTTTTGTTTTATATTTGATAATAAACGAAAAGCACATCATGCTATGTCAAATACGTTACCAAAGATTATTAACAATTTTGTGGAGGTTATATATTAATTATAGTAGTGCTATAAAGTATCGAAATCTGTAAAAAATTAGTGTATTGGTTTTTATAAAGTTTTAATAAAAATAAGAGTAAAAATAAAGAAAACAATAATTTAAATTTATTTTTTAATTTTTTTAAATTTTTCATTGGTCTTCAATGTTAATTTACAAAAATCAATATCAAATAGAAAAATACTCTTATACGTATTGCTAATTAAAATAGAACGATTAGAGGTAAAAAAATTGTCATCAAAACTGGATGAAAAACTAGCGAAGTTTATTTTACAACCTTTATGCTTGATTTATAGTCGATAACTTTAACTTAACGTCAAGTACAAATGTATGAAAATGCACTAGAACATTTATAGTCGGTACGTAAGCTTAACGTTAACTTAACGTAAAGTTCATTTCATTCTATCTTAAGGATTTTTTGACGTTTAGTATAAAAACAGAAGAAAACTAATATTTAATTGCAAGTGTCCATAAAAATAAAATTTTATTTATTAAAAAATGCAAAAGATATAAAAAGAGCGACTTTAATTAATAAATCAATAATAATGACTTTAAAATGACTTAAAATGTTGACTAAATAGAAATATTTCTCATCCTATGAATTCACATCCTATAAATTCATATACAAAAACTTCCAAATAATTTTGATTTTTTTTTGCATCACTTCTTTTATTCCTTTTTTGCATCACTTCTTCTATACCTTCATCGAATGTGCTGTCGCTATTCTTACTGCCCTTGCTGACCATAAAATCATATACCGATCAAAATTTTTTGCAACGTTTTTAGTAACCTACCGGTAAAGAAAGCGTATACTAAACCGCATGAGCACTGTGAAAATTTGTGAATCGATTTTATAATGTTATATAATAGTATAATGTTCTAAATAGATTACACACCTGAAAACTTATTTGATCGCGTATTTTTTATATATCCTTTGTTTTATATATAATACTATTTTTTTATATTTTACTGATCAACTAGAGTGCTGATCCTTCCTTTTACATTCATATTAAAAAAAAAAAATAGAAAACCATTTCTCATTACTACTCTTTGAAATTATTGCTACGTCAACAAAATGAATACACACAAACTTTATTTATAGGCGTAGCAAAGCACGCCGGGTCCCGCTAGTAGTATTTAGTTACTGATAGCTCAACAAAATCGATGAAAGACAGAACTGTAAAGAACGCTCCATTTGTTTTTATTTACTTGTCTTTTCGTTATAATTATAAGAAAATCTCTTTATCATTCTACATATTTCGCCTCTGTGCCTTCAAAACACTTGTAAGTCTTCTCGTTGTTATACGTTTGCGTTCGTCCTGATAAAAACCGACAGTTTATTACTGTGCCAACTTTTTTATCATTCTATGTGATGTAGTTCATGCTACAAGAATAAACCATATAATCTGGTTGGAATTAATGATTGCAATTACTGTGAACTCTAAAGGGTAGTTTGGTTTGATGCTCCCATCATTTCATTTCCATGTTTGGTAATAATTCACATGTATGGGTGAAAAGATTTACAGATAAATAAATTGGGCAAATTTATAAATTGGGCATTGTAGCCTGCATTTTGGCGATTCTGGTACAGGCACGATGCGATATAATGCGTTCGCTTTGACTGAAATAACTGAAAAAACAACAACAATTGCATATTTACTATTATATACTATTATATATTACTATTATATACTATTATATATATATTACTATTATATACTATATACTATTCACTTTACCCATACTATGATTCATTTGATAATTTAAAATAGTATAAAATAATATATAATAGAATAAAATATAAAAGCAAAAAAAAAAAAAAAAAAGGCAAAAAAAAAAAAAAAAAAAAAACTATAACAATAACAAAATATAATTAATCAATATGCATAACAGATATAAACTAACCAATATATAATAAGAAATTTACTAAATAGAATAAAATTAAATAAACAAAACAAGGTAAAAAAGATAAAAAACAAATAGTAATAATAGTAACAATATAATATTAAAAACTAACTAATATATAACAAAAAATTAAATTATACATATTGCATAAATTGGATTGTAATCCGTCTTGTAATCGTCTTAAAATAAAATAAAATAAAATAAAAATAAAATAAATAAAATATAATTTTTCAGTTGTTCCAGTTGCTTCAGTCTATATTTAGGCCGATATGTTTTAAGTTCTGCATTTAAGTTCAGCATTTGACCATCGACGTGAGAGCAAAACCTTTGAAAAAATATCTATGATCTTAACGTGTGGCAGGTGGTTGTTTTTTATTCCATAGCAATTATTTTTGTAAAACCCAGTATGGAGATTGAGTGAAGTGAAATTTTAACGCGATCTCCAAAGTTCTTCAAAATATCCGGTAAAAAAGTTGTGATCATTGGAGAGAAATTTGACACATTTGTTATTTTGAAACAAAAGATTTGTATTTACTGATAGCAGTTGCTATAATTATTTTTTTTAGGTTTTTATTATATATTTGCAAAGGATTATACCTTCTATAAGGATTATACCTTCTATTCGAATATCGCGCGGATATTATACATAGAATGAAACTCCATCCATATTATATTATAATATTGATGATGAAATACAGTTTTGTTGTCATCTCATATTGAAGAGGAAATAAAAGTCATTGTTTACTTGACCGGTAATTGTGTAAGTTAATAAAGTTAATAATGAATAATTATTTCTGTGTTTATTTTTGATGGAGATTTATTAATGGTGAGTCCTTATATAAATATACAACAAGTGGCGACGAAGATGGGATAAACAAAATAAAGAAAATTGTTTCACCCAGTGAAATTAATATACAAACTGGAAGACATCAAATTAAAATTGGATTTCGAGTTTTTTGAACAAACATCAGCAGAGGTCAAGTACAAGGTCGTTTTAAATACCATGAGTTCACATTTTGGGAAAATTGAAGAATATGAGCCAGGGGATGATTTTGGAACGTACAAAGATCGATTGGAAATTTTCTTCAAAATAAATAAGGTTAGTGATGTGGATAAAACGTTGATGCTTTTAAGTTTAATTGGTAAAAGCACGTTTCAAACGCTTAAAGCATTAGTGTCGCCTGCAAATCCTGTAGATAAAAGTTATGATGAGTTAATCAAAGAATTAAAAAAACATTTTCAACCGACACTTAATATCCGAGCTGAACGATATAAATTCCATAAGGCAGTACAAAATGAAGGAGAATCGATTACGGAATTTATTATACGGTTAAAAGCACTAGCGCAACCTTGTAGTTTTGGTGCATTTCTAGAAGCCGACGCTAATGCAAAAAAATTTATTACCAATGCTATGGATGATGCATTAACAGACCGGTTCATTGTCGGGCTTTGCAGTTATGACATACAATGTGAATTGTTGAAGGATGATACAATGGATTTCGCAGATTGTTGTAAAAAGGCCTTAAATATGGAAATGTCAAGACGAGAAGCTAATGCTATTCAACCATTGCCTCAATACAAAATTTCAAATAGTGAGACGTCAAAGAAATATGAAAATTTTCGCCGAGGTCGTTCTCCAGGTTATCAATTACAACGCGGTCGAAGCGGTAGTTCATCAAGGTCACCATCACCACATACAAGTCACCATTTTAATACAAATAGTCAAAGGTTTGGGAAGTGCAATAGGTGTGGTAGGAGGCATGACATTACAAAGTGTCCAGCACGCGAATGGACTTGCTATTCCTGTCATAAAGTTGGTCATACATCAAGAGTCTGCATGAGTTCTGAAGATAAAATTAAATCAATATACAACGTGTCCTTAAGTCCGGAGCCTGTCTTACGTTACATCAAAGTAGATGATATTCAACTAGAAATGGAAATTGATACGGGCGCCTGCACTACTGTCATATCAGAAGAAACATACAAAAATTTTTTTTCATATTTAGATTTAGTAAATTGTTTGTCTAATTCTTTAATGTCTATTACAGGTGAAAACATACCAGCTATAGGAAAATTCAATGTCAGTGTGGAGGATGATAATCGAAAAAGCAATGTGCTGGAAATAGTAGTGATAAAATCAAGTAAACCCTTTAAGCCGTTATTAGGTCGAAATTGGCTAGACAAAATTAGTCCAAAATGGAGGGATAATTTATTAAAGCCAAATTCAATGGTCAACGCAATAAATTATAATATGACGGAAATAATAAAGGAAAAATATCCAAATATTTTATCTAATCAACCGGATCAATCGATTGTGGGTTATGAGGTGGAAATTGTTGTGGATTCAGAGGTAAGTCCAATATTTCATGCACCTTATTCTGTTCCGTATAAACTAAGAGATCGGGTCGAAAGTGAATTAAAAAGGTTGGTAGAGCAAAAAATTTTAATTCCAGTGACAAAAACAAATTGGGCCAGTCCAATTGTGATTGTGCCAAAAGCGTCGGGGGAATTACGCCTTTGTATGGATTGTCGAGTAACCATAAACAAGGCCATTGTAACTGAACATTATCCGCTACCCAATATCGAGGATATTTTCGCAAGTTTAGCAAATTGTCAATTCTTTTGTGTGATAGATTTAAAGGGTGCCTATCAGCAGCTCAAGGTTTCGCCTAAAAGTCAACAGTTATTAACAATAAACACACATAGAGGTTTATTTCAGTACACCCGCTTACCATTTGGCATAGCAAGTGCCCCGTCCATATTCCAATCAGTCGCAGACCGTATCTTGGTAGATTTAGAAAGGGTTTATTGTTACTTGGATGACATTCTTATTGGAGGCGAATCAATAGAAGAATGCTTTCAATCATTAAATAAGGTCATAGAACGTTTAAGTATACATAATGTCAAAATAAATATGGAAAAATGTAAGTTTTTGCAGAACTCGGTCGATTACCTAGGACATACATTATCTCCAGAAGGCATTCGTCCCAATCAAGAAAAAGTTAAGGCTATAGTTGACGCGCCAAGTCCTTCCAATTTACAACAGTTACAGTCATACTTAGGCCTTCTTAATTATTACAGTCGGTTTGTTTCGAATCTCGCTAGTGAATTAATTGAATTATACAGACTGCTTAGAAAAGAGGTCGAGTTCGTATGGTCGGAACAGTGCGAACAAGCTTTTAATAGAAGTAAACATCTAATTCTAGCCAATAATCTATTGGAATTGTATGATCCGAAAAAGCCGATAATTTTGTCTACGGATGCCAGTCCATACGGAGTAGGTGCCGTATTGTCACATTTGGTAGACGGGGTGGAAAAACCTGTGCTTTTCGCATCAAGTACTTTGTCTCACGCCGAAAAGAATTACTCTCAACTACATCGGGAAGCATTAGCCATTATATTTGCTGTAAAAAAGTTCCATAAATATATCTATGGTCATACATTCACTATTTATACGGATCACCAAGCCTTGAAAGAAATTTTAAATCCAAAAAAGAGTACTCCTGCCGTTGCGGCAGCCCGATTGCAACGTTGGTCTGTCATTCTATCCATGTATACATACAAAATCGAGTATCGTAAAGGAGCACAAATGGGAAATGCCGACGCACTCTCCCGACTTCCATTAAAGGAAAACACAGATATAGAAGAAAATAACTGCATTAATTTTTTAAATTTCTCAGATGAGTTCCCGCTAGATTTAACAAAAATAAAGGAATGTACGAAACAAGATGTATTGTTAAACAACATATATCACTATATAAAATTTGGGTGGCCAAATAAAATAAATGAAAGGATTAAACCTTATTTTGAGAAACGAAATTCTTTGAGTTGTGAAGATGGTTGTCTTTTCTATGCTAATAGAATAGTGATACCACTACAACTGAAAGAAACAGTTTTGAAATTGCTTCATGAAAGTCATGCTGGCATAGTTAAAATGAAACTGTTAGCAAGATCGTATGTTTGGTGGTATAAGATCGATCAAGAAATTGAACAGTTTATTAATAGTTGTTGTACATGCCAGCAAACAAGAAATGTGCCAAAGGAAGTAGTAGTTTCTTCCTGGGAACCTACGACCTACCCCTTTGAACGAATACATCTGGATTTTTTTTATTTTGCTCAATTTGTCTTTTTGTTAGTCGTAGATACTTACAGCAAATACTGTGATGTAGTTTTGATGCATAATACGAATGCCAACTGTGTGAAGAAAAAGCTTTCGGAAATATTCTCTGTATTTGGGTTGCCGGAAGCAATGGTTACGGACAATGGTCCACCTTTTAATTCTTTCGAATTTGTTCAGTTTTGTAAAAAACATAAAATTAAATTAATAAAAACACCGCCTTATCATCCACAATCGAATGGGACGGCGGAACGAAATGTACAATCCGTTAAAAAAGTATTTAAAAAATTTTTAATAGATAATAGTAATTTGAATATAACAGAAAAAATAAATAAATTTTTAATACATCAAAGAAATTCTCCAAGCACCGTGACAAAAAAATCTCCCACTGAATTGATATTTTCTTATAAGCCAAGATCATTGTTAGATATAATTAATCCTAAGAAACAAGTAAAATTTAATTTAGAAAATCAAAATAATCATATCTTTGACAAAAACTTAAATAACAATAGGCAAGGAAATAATAACAATAGAAAAACAAATGATTGCAAAATTTTAATTAAAAAATTTAAGGAGGGGGAGAGAGTAATGTATAGAAGTCATTTTAAAAATTACATTCGATGGATACCGTCTAGAATATTGAAAGTCCTTAGTCATACAACGTATCTTGTAACCGTTTTTAATAGTGTTAGGATGGTTCATGTTAATCAATTGAGGACTTCGGAGTTGGTAGATAAATACCATCCTTCAGTGCATATTATTCCAAAAGCAACCGCAAATGCGATAAATACTAGTCGCAAAAGAGAACCCAGTGATTCTGAAGTGATTGAATTACGGCGTTCCAAACGAGTGAGAAGATGTCCTAATCGATTAACATACCAAAGTTAAGATTTATTGTGTGTAATACGTGTTATACTTATTTAAAAAATTATTGTAATACTTAATATTAAGTTACGTGTAAATTGAACTCTTAATGGAGATGACCACAAAACTAAAAGGGAGAAATTTATTATATATTTGCAAAGGATTATACCTTCTATAAGGATTATACCTTCTATTCGAATATCGCGCGGATATTATACATAGAATGAAACTCCATCCATATTATATTATAATATTGATGATGAAATACAGTTTTGTTGTCATCTCATATTGAAGAGGAAATAAAAGTCATTGTATACTTGACCGGTAATTGTGTAAGTTAATAAAGTTAATAATGAATAATTATTTCTGTGTTTATTTTTGATGGAGATTTATTAATGGTGAGTCCTTAACCTATTGTTATCAACATCGAAAGCAAATATTTATTTTAAAACAAAACTACATAAACAAATTAAATTTCAAAATTCCGCAGTGAAATATTGTTCAAATCCGTATTGTACTGTTAAATATTTTTCGGAGACTTTTGTGTGCCATCTTTGAAATATAAAAATAAAGAACATAATTTCACGGTAAACTGCGTACCAAAATAGAAGAAAAATGTGTTCTAGACCGAGTTGTGAAAACTTGACCATTTTTCTGAAACATGCCACATATATGTAGTATGGACAAAATATAGAACTTATTTCACAATTTTTTTAAAGTGCATAGTTTGAGCATATAGGGCACCCCAACATGCATGAAAAATGAAAATTCTGCCAATCCGATGCAACTTTCAAGTCAGACCAAAAATCTTTAAAATTAAATATCTCGAGAACACGAATTAACGCCTCTTTGTAAATTTGATATATTTTAAAGTAAGGATAGAACTACATTAAAAAAAATAAAATTTAATTGAATTTAAAATTTTTTGTTAATTGAAGGTTGTTTAAAAAAATTATGAAAAATTAGAATTTTTCGTCGGACTAAAATCTTTAAAATTAAATATCTCAAGAACACGAATTAACGCCTTCTTGTAAATTTGAAATAGTTTAGAGTAAGGATCGAACTATTTTCAGAACAAAAATTAATTAAATTCCAATTGATCTTCGACCCTAGCACCCGCCATCTTTAAAAAAATTTTTTTTTATTTTTATTAAAAATTAATTACAAAAACAATTAAGTAATTTTTTTTAGTGCTGCAAAACGTTACTCCTAACGTAACGCAAAAACGAAATAACGAAATGAAATAGCGTTATTAGTAATTGTTAGTTTCATAACGTTTTAAAAATTACACAGCGTTACAATAACGCAAAACGTAAATATAACGTGACCTTTTGTATGGATATACAAAAATTAAAGTCCATTTATTTAGCGTATGGTTTTTTTTTGTGACACATTAAAAATTAAACTTAAAAATAGGTAGACTCTTCTATAAAATCTACCTAAAACAAAACATGGATACACATTAAATGAACTTACAATCAATTTGATTGCGCGTCTTTTAAGTAAAAATTAAAAAGTAAAATATTTGAACATTGGGCAGTACATTTGAACATTAGATGTTTACATCGAGCGAGTCTATCCATGCTACTACATCTGGAGTTGCCAAATGGATGTCTGAGATGTTTCCATTGTAACGTCGAATTGGACACACAGTTGCAATGTGTTTTATAGTTTGTTGTGGAGCGCCGCAGTCACACTCAGGGGACTCTGAAATGCCCCACTTGTAGAAAGAATCAGCACAACGTCCATGGTTTGTTCTTATTCGGTTTAGTGTAGTCCAGGTATGACGTGGCAAATCGAAACCAGGTTGGGTAGAAGTCGGGTTAGTAATAGAAAGGCCAGTTGTGTTGTAATGTTGCCAGGAGGTATCCCAGGCATCCAAGATATTAAAATCAGTTGCCAGCAGGTTGCTGGCAGTTTTATGTGGAGGCTTTCTTGACTTCAATCGACAACGAGTGTGGTCACCGTAATATTCGTGCAAGGGTAACGTGATGTTGTTGGTTACCTTTTTATGTTCACGCATGAGAGCATGCGAGCGTCTGAGTGGAGGTGGAGCGATATTGCTTAACACAGGGAGCCAAGGTAAAGGGGTGGATCTGATAGTACCACTTATAGTACGCATCGTGGCATGCAGCTGACAGTCAACTTTTTGAGTATGTGTGCTATTCAACCAGACTGGTGCGCCATACTCAGCCACTGAGTAAACCAGACTTAGAGCAGTTGTTCGGAGGGTAGCTGGAGTAGCACCCCATGTAGAGCCTGCCAGTTTGTGCAATATATTGTTTCTCGTTTTAAGTTTTTGTGACGTATTTTCTAGGTGGAGTTTAAAAGAAAGAGTTCTATCGAGAGTAATGCCCAGGTACTTTGCCTGTTGATTGTATTTAATGACAGTGCCGTTAAATAACACTGATAGTTCGTGTTTTGCCAGTTTGTTGTTTAAGTGGAAACAGGAGCTCTCGGTTTTACTTAGATTGGGAAATAAGTTCCATGTTCGAAATTAGTCATTCATTATCGCTAGGTCAGTTGAGAGTCCAAAGTCCAAAAATCGGATATATAAAATCCAACTTATCATCTTTTCTTTTTCAATTTTTGTGGACGCCAAACCAAATGTTTTGGTAGTTGTAAAATTGTTGGATATTTGTAACAAAATAATGAACATTTTGTATAGCTATATTTTCAAGTAATTTCAAGTCTGTACTAGCCGTTTCCGCATCACAGGTGCTTTGAATAATTTTTTGGAAACAAAATTTTTTTTGCTGGCGAAATAAATAATTATGACAATTCAACTCACTAAATAAAATTTCAATAAGGTCCAATAAAAACGCTTCATTTACTATTTTTTAGCAAATCAAAACGATTTATTTCGATTATTTTTTTCTGGTAGGAAGGAACAGCGAATATTTTCGAATATTTTCCACCTACTTAATATATTAATTTAAAACAAAAATTCACATACAAAATTATGTCAAAATGCAATTTGCAAATAGTAAAAATGTCCGTTTTCATTCATAAATGATTGCATGTTTATGTTTATTTGTCAAAAATAAATTACAAATTTATAACATTTATGCGCCTACTAAGATGAAATAATATTTTACTATGTATGATTATGTTGTATGAAATAATGTTACTATTTCTGTTCGTTAAATTGTCTGCTAAATACAACTCGTCACCAAATTATTAGTCGATTATTTTTCAACATTACCACTCATGCTATTTGAGGTTAAAAATTTCCCTCGTGCGCTACGCGCACTCGGGACCTCAAATGACATTCGTAATAATGATTATGAAAAATAATCGACTATTATTTGACGACTCGTGATATTATATATGACAATTCAACTCACTAAATAAAGTTTCGATAAGGTCCAATAAAAACGCTTCATTTACTATTTTTTAACAAATCAAACTGAATTATGTCGATTATTTTTCTCTGGTGGGAAGGAACAGGGAATTATATTTTCGGCCTACTTAATATATTAATTTAAAACAAGAGATAATGAGATAATTTTTTTTTAATTACAATTTTGTTTAAAAGATATAATTATTAGTTTCTAAATAAAATTTTTTCTACAAATTATTCAATAATACAAAATTATGTAAAAATGCAATTTGGAAATAATAAAAATGTCCGTTTTCATTCATAAATCGTCTTTGTTATACCAGAGTCACGAATGTGCAAAATTTCAAGTTTTTCACTAATATGATAATATGACTTATTTTTGTCGTGGAATTCAGTGCCAGAAACACAAATGTGATAGGAAAAGTGCTTCATGGTCAAACGTGAACTTCTAAAATCACCAAAGTGTGAATATAATTTTTTATAAAATGCCAAAGACAATAATGTACCACATTCGTGTCTTTGGCTTGCTCTTCTCTTGAGGATTGTGTTTTAATCATTCGTGAAATAGTTGCCTGAGCGATCGATAGAGTGTTTTCGGATAGCGGCTTATCAGTCTATTGATAATGCTACTGATAGATTAATGTGGAATTCTTTCAGCCAAAAAAAGTGATGTACATAAAAAAAAATTGATGTAAATCAATTGGGCGCGTTCTTTCAGATTTTCGAATCTTTTCAAATTTTTGATTTTTTTTCTGATATAAATCAATTTTATGAAATTGAGATTTTTTGATAAATTCGTCATCCAGCAAAAACTAATACAAACACACACGTATAAAAACAATAACAAACTTGACGCCATTTTTATAATTTACTATTTGTGGATATTTTTTTGTGAATGAATTAGGTTATTACTTCCCGAGCAAAAATTTGTCAGAGCTCAAGTAAGGTCCTGATCAGGTTTGCCCTAATCCGGATCAGGCATTGGTAGGGCGGCCTGAGTGGGCCCTGAACATGAGTGTTACGCTTTTGCCTTATCAGGTCCTGATTGGGCTTTCAAGTTACCGGATCAGGCCCTGATTGGTATATCCGGACCAGACCCTGATATATATTTATATATTATATGCATAAATTAATTAAATTAAAATAAAAAAATTACAATGGAAAAAATTAAAACATACATACCAGAAGGTAGTATCATACCACCTTAATCACTATTATTATAGTCTTTCAGCCGAGAAGCGATAACTAAAACATACATTCAAGTCAAGAAAACTCGGCCTCCTCAATAGATGTAAAAAATATTTTACTTCGCATCAATTACTCCACATTTATAAGTCCTATATGCGTCCCTGTATGGAGTATTGTTGTCAAGTTTGGGGCGCTGCATCTGTTACTATCCTGGCTCTTTTGGACTCTGTTCAAAAGCGAGCTATACGAATTGTTGGTGATCGAGATTTAACATTAGATCTTGATTCCCTGCAACATCGTCGCACTGTTGCTGATCTCGTTGTTTTTTATAAATATCGTCACCAGCAGTGCTCGGATGAAATCAGGTTCATAATGCCTCAGACATATGTTTTTCCCCGTTTTACTAGTCAATCGGTTTGTGCGGGCGGTCGGACTGTCGAGATTACTCACTGTCGTAGTAATAGAATGCAAAGGGATTTCTTTGTGCGTACATCGTACACATGGAATGCTTTGCCCGAATCAATAGTCTCGAGTGCCTTTAATCCACAAAGATTTAAAAAAAGCGTCCACCTATACCTCAAGACGCATGTTGTTGTCGGACCTACGTCTTAAAAGGTATCTTTGTGTTGTTGTGACACATTTTGTAATTCCTACTACACAACACTTCTTATTAAAAAAAAAAAAAAACATACATGAAACGATTTTAGCTATATATATTTCTAAAATGGATAATACTCTAGTGAATTTTAACCAATTGAAATTTCAGCTAGGGGTCAAAAACGAAAAACCTGATCAGGGCCTGATATATTCCAATAAGGTTAACCCCAAAAGGGTATTCTAAATAAGGCCCACATCAAAACGCCCTAATAGGGATTGTCCTTGTAGGACTGACCAGGCCCTGATCACGCCCTGACTGTATTCAGGTTTTCCCTAACTAATTTCTGCTCGGGTTACTATTATAATTAAAATAACTTTTTGAAATGTTGTATAACATTATTTAGCCTTATAATTTGTTGTTAAGATCATTAATTTTTACGGGGGTGTTTTCACGAATGTGCACTATTGATTATTCGTTTCTTTGCCAAAGGCACGAAAGTTCGTTTAAAAACGAATTATAATTTTCGAAGAGTGGGGACGCATCAGATATTACGCAGTATACATATTGAATAAAAAATTTGCTGGAATAATAAAAAACAACAAAAAAACTGAATTTTAGTAGCTTTTGCAAACTTTAAAATGCAATTATCTCAAAACTACAATTTCGCACATTCGTGACTCTAGCATAACAGTGACGAAATGATTGCATGTTTATGTTTATTTGTCAAAAATAAATTACAAATTTATAACATTTATGCGCCTACTAAGATGAAATAATATTTAATTTTGTTAGAAGAAAAAATGACAACGAAGGATTATGTTGTATGAAATAATGTTACTATTTATGTTCGTTAAATTGTCTGCTAAATACAACTCGTCGCCAAATTATCAGTCGATTATTTTTCAACATTACCGCTCATGCCATTTGAGGTTAAAAATTTCCCTCGTGCGCTACGCGCACTCGGGACCTCAAATGACATTCGTAATAATGATTATGAAAAATAATCGACTATTATTTGACGACTCGTGATATTATATATGATTATTTCTATAAGAACTAATTCTGAAGATCTATTAAAAGTTACGCTAATAGTTATGAACAAACTATCAGATTTCGAGAAATCTCCAGAATGCTTAGTTTTGTTAATTAATTATTTTTAATTTGAAATGAGTTAAATTTTTTTAATGCATATTTAATTATTTTGTTTTATTTTACTATGCTTGTATAAAATTAATATTTTTATAATTATACATGCAAGAAATAACTATTCATTAGAGATTTTCGATTTCTGTACATTTAGGTAGGCTAGTTTTAAACGTTACATTTTATTTTAAAATAACGTAACTATAACGTTATAACATAATGAAATATATTATTTTTTTGTTCCATAACGAAATAACGTACCGAAAAAATAAATATAATGTTATAAAAACGAAACGCATAACGTTACGATTTTTTTTTTTGGTTTTGCAACACTGTAATTTTTTCAAAAGACTAACAACTAATTATCTATCAAACAAACAAATGAAATCGGTATAGCTGTTCTTGAGCAATTTAATTTCAAAGCTCATCGGATTAGCAGAATTTTCATTTTTCATGCATGTTGCGGTGCCCCCTATGCTTAAACTATCCACTTTAAAAATTTTTGAAATAAGTTGTATTTTTTATTTTGTCCTTATATGTCAATAAGTTTCAGAAAAATTAAAAATGGTCAAGTTCAAATTTCGTTTTTTTACCTGTGTAGATCACGTTTTCCTTCCAGTGAACAATAACGAGGAATTTTTTACATTTGATTTCGATGTTAAATTTATATGGAAATTTCAGTTCACTCAATCTCATATAGCTTAGTACGAAGATTGAGAGTAGTGAAACTTTAACGCGATCTCCAAAGCTCTTCAAACTGTGCATTTTAACAGCCGTGAAAAGTTTTTACAAGTATTTGGAGACAAATTTGACATATTTGTTATTTTGCAAAATAAAAACCTTTTTTGTTTACTGATAGCAGTTAATATTAATATAAAATTAAGTTGATATTAATATTAATATAAAAAAAGCGTCTCAACAACAATTTTAATATAAAAAAAGCGTCTCAACAACCAACCAGCTGGTGTTCGTCGGACAGGAAGACCCAGACAAATGTAATGACATCAGCCAAGACCTTCGTGATATAGGATGTCGAAACTGGGGTCACTTAGTCATGGACAAGATGTATGGAAACTGATTACATAATCGGCGAAACTCCTTCATGGGATCTAAACGCCAGAGAAAGAGAGTTGATATTATTTTTTGATAGTTTGCGCGTATTTTTCTCAAAAGTAAAATAACTATTATAAAACATTATAATATAAAGCAAATCAAACGTCAAAATACCACAGTGAAATAATGTTCAAACCATTATTTTGTTGTGAAATATTGTTCGGAGACTTTGGTGCGTCATCTCTGAAATATAAAGGGAACGGACTGAAAATTGAACTTTTTTGACAATAACTCAAAAACTGTGCACCGCAAAATTCTAAAAAAATTTTTTTTAAATTAGGTGTTCTTTTAAATGACACCCTCACTCGCTTGGGTCAAAAAAGTTTTTGTTACCCTCTCCCCCCATTCCCTAAATACACAGAAACATAATTGTTTGAAACTTCGCTATAATTTTCATTAAAAACTTTCCAAACTTCCTAACTTTGTGAAGTTTTACAAATTTTTCTATCAATCAGTGTCGAAACGTAGGAGGGGAACGGTCTGAAAGTCGCACTTTTTTAACGATAACTCAAAAACTGTGTATCACAAAATTAAAAAAAAATGCAATGCTTTCAAAATTAGGTGCTCTTTCAAATGACACCCCACTTGCCCACGTTTTAAATAGTGCTTTTATCCCTTCTCATTTCCACCCCTTTAATAAATATAATTATGAGTATGTGACACTTTTATATATTTTTATTAAAAACTTACTAATTTTTCTATCATTCCAAATACATTTGAAGATTTTCGATCAGTTAGGCTCGGAGCTAATCGAGGTAAGAAAACATGAAGAAAACGTCATTATTCAAAATTTTACAAAAAATGGCGAGGCGTAAAATTCCAAAATAAATTTTTAAGGAATACTGAAATAAAACCCTTTCATATGATGCCGTACTTGAATCTATAAAAAATTTATTTTCTAAAAGGACTCATATCGTACCCCTGTAAAATAAACAAAAACAACTTTAGTTTTATTTATATCCGTCATCTTATGTGGACAGGTTAGTTTTATACGCACCTCAAATTTCAGGTCCATGACACTTGTAGTTTACGAGATAATCGATATAATGTGAAAAACTCTACTCTCACCAATAGGGCTCGTTATAAAAAATGGAACCTAAAAATGACAATAAAATATGGTGTTTAAAAACTGTCAGTATACCGATATCATCAATGTGCTGGAGACAAATCACTTGATTGTCATAATGCACTTTTTGGAAACAATTTGACGACACTTTTGCCTTCAAGCCATTCTATTTCCGAAAACTTAACTTGCATAACACAATTTAGCCACTCTGGCAAGAAAAAGTACCAGCGCTAACCAATCTGGTGTCGAAATTTGACCTAATGTAAAACAATATTTTAGAGTTGCAGTGGACTGTCTTAAAAGCCTTAGAAGTCACTTATTTTCCGCCATTGTTTAGAAAATTTATACCACAAAGAAAAAATTATAATATAATTAACATGGTTTGCCGTTGGCACTTGGCGTAAGTTTTCAAATAACATAATGTCAAACACTTGTTACACACGCGTTACTGTGTGTTCTCTTGAGACAGCCGAATGGCTATAATCGAACTATTTTCTACAAAGACTTAGAAACTTAGAATAATTCACCAACAACAGTTGAGGGCACAACAATTGCTTCTGTCTGAAAGACCTAAATATTAAAATCTCGATGTAAATGTCCAAAATCTTACTCAATTTCTAGACATTTCAGGTCATGACGATTGTAAAAAAAATAATGTCTGTTTGTCTTCCGGCCGTATTATTTCCAGAACGCATAGTTGAGAAACAATTTTAAAGTGTGTAAAATTAATACTTATATATAAGTAAAAACATAATTTAAATATTTTGCTATTTTACCTTTATTTTTTTATATTGATATTCGATTACTTTTTAAACATTACGTCTGGTGACAGCAGTGCACTATTTTTTTTTGTTTTATAGTGGCAGTTATTTCGCATGTAAAACGTTGCTGGACTAACCAGCTTGTTTGCTACGGTAATCATGGTAATCGTGGTTTAGCACACGGTCCCCGACTCTCTAGGGTGCTAAAGTACATCTTTTAACCATTTAAGACTGCAAACCGTAGAATAGAATATGCGCAAACTATAGCAATCCTATTGTCCTAATCCAATTAAGATTCTCCATAATGTACTTAATTTTAAAGCTATATTGGATCCTGTACTCTCCATCGTCTGTCATAAGGGGAATATTATGATAACCGTTTTCTTAACACCTATATGTGAATCAAAACCACAAGAGTATAATGGGATCGTATTAATTATTCCATTTATTTGAAGTTCAAACAAAAAAACCTAGCTGCATTCTGTTAGCATGACAGGTTGAAATTGCGAAATTTTTGCAGTCTGCACTAATCGACAAATTTTAACAACTCAATATGGAAGGAGACCACCTCAAAAAATTAAAAAATAAAACAAAATAAAAGATTTGCGTCCATTAACACCTCAGGACAGATGTTATTGTGGGACCTTAATCTCAAAAGGTTTTTAATGTGTTGTTGTGACACGTATTGTAATTCCTACTATACAACACATTGTATTAAAAACAAAGCTTATATGACTTTTAGAAACACAAATATTATTTAAAACATTTCTTGTATAAAGAAAGTTGTTTTAATTTTTAAGTTTCAAAGTAGCCAAGAAGGAGGAGTAAAATTTGATGTTTGCATATACTATCTGTCAAACTTGTGAAATCTATTTCTTCACTCACTTGCAAACCCTTATATCAATCCAATTAAATTTGTGGGAGATACCGACACCATACTAAAAACAGTGAGTAATGACCAAAAATTCATAACCGCAATTAAGGTAATGCAAAACAATATCAGAGCAAAACAAAATCCTTTATTTAGTTTTTTTTTCTTTTGTCAATATCAAAATCAAATTTTCAGATTTAAAAAAATCGACAAATGTACAATTTCAAAAGATACACAATCGTTTTATCAATAGTTTCAAACAGTTCATGGCTTAAATATCCTGTGGCAAACCAACAATAAAATCAAATATAATAAAGAATAATAGAGACTAATGAAAATTCTTGCTTGTATTGTAATGTTTTAGTGGCATACTTCAAAAACAATCAATTCCTTGCTCTCAAACATGAGATGTTTTTCTATACTATAGTATAGTTATTTCATTTTTATTAACATATTTGTAGATGACCACATAAAATCTCAAGCTGCTATGGAAATGAACTTCTACAACTTCTGTTAATAAATTTAAAATATATTTATCATTAATAGTAAACTTTTTCTTCTATTTCATAAAGCTGTCCCAATTCTTTCATTTATAAAATAAATGTCTTCAATAAAATTCAACCCTCTAATTCAGGCCAAACAAAATACTAGAATAAATTTAAGCAAAAAATCATTATGCTCAGATGTTAAATAAAATGAAAAGGAAGTGGTTTAAGTAGAGCAGAATGTGATTAATAGAGAAAAAGGAAAATATGTATAGAAAACAAAAATAAAAGAAAAATCAACTAAACGATATCGGTACTTTCCAGAAAACTTGATGATTTAATTTAATTCAAGGTTTTTTGTCTACATTAATTAGGTTACGATAATCTAATAAAAATTAGTTTCAGCTTAACATGAAAAAAAGCTTAATATAAAAAAAAGAATCTAGCTTCTTGATTCGTATTATTATTGTACATGGTAAGATAGGACGAAGTATAGCTCCACCCAAAAATTTTATCTATTGTGTAATTTTCATAAATTGCTTTTCATTTAAATTGTTTTCAACAGTTTTTCGAAAAAGTTGTCCGGTTTTAGATTAAACCACTATCGTGGAGGTAACAAAAAGCTATAGATGAATTTATGTAAAATAAAATTATTTTGGTTATACCATGATTCTACTTCAAATAACATTATACACATTTTTAACATACCGCTTAATTCAAAAGTCCGTCAAAATGTTTGTGCTTTTTTTATATATAAATAAGTATATAATATATAACACAGGAGTTTTTTGTAAAACTTTACAATTTATTCTTGTTATCTTCTACAGCTTTTGTTTACGTTTAAATTTTTTTTTGTTAAATGAATGTTTAAACTTTATAAAAAAGGATCTTCATATATTCTATAAAATGAGAAAGATACTAAATCAAAATAGATACATTGACCCATAAAAAAAAATTATTTCTAAACCAAACATTTACCATTCTCCGTTTCTATCTACTATTTATTTTGAAAGATTTAAGCAACCATAACTAGTTTTTTGATGTTTGTTTTTGTGAAAGCTATTATGAGCTTTATAATGTTTTTGAAAATTTAGAAATTGTTCAGTAGATTGAATTTCTATGTTTGGACGATGAACAAATGTGTTTCGAGATAAACACAGTTAAGAAAATTCAATTAAGAAAATAATAATAATTATAAAAATAAATATGTTTCAAAACTCTATTCAAACTAAACTAATTCAATTTAAAAACTAAATTTAAATTCGATACTGCAATATTTTGTGGGAGCCTAAAAATACCGTCACAAAGCAAATTGTGGATAATAATTTGAAAAATGAATGTGTCAATTTCAATGTAGGACGTATGATATACAAACGAACTACTTACCATTGAAAAAACGTTAGCTAGATAAATAGGGCAAAAACACATTTAGTGGAACAAATAATCGTTTATTCATATCAGTAACCATAAATTTCTTTTTTTTATGAAACTGACGTCATTTTGGTTGGGAATAATGTCAGCTGGAAGTGTATAAAATACATTAAACTTTAAACCGTAAACAAATGTAAATTATATAAAATAAAATATTTTCTAATTAAAATCCCAAAACTAAAAAAAAAAATAAATATTAAGTTTGTATCCCTTATTTAAATTTAGTTTCAACCAGTATCCTTGTATCTCTTATTTTAATTAACAATTTAGTCTACTATAAAAAACAATGAGCTATTAGTTTTTTTTTATTTTAAGGTTACATTGGACAGCTTCACCATAGGACGTTTTGTATCATATACAAATGATGGATGTCCAGATGGTTTTTTACAAATATCAGAATCATCACGTACACCGGTTGGTGGTATGTGGTGTGGAACGGCATGGGGACCTGTAATGTTTTTTAGTGAAACTCGATCACTAATTTTAGCTGTAAAACTATGGAGGTAAGGTATATATTTATAGTTTGTGTTATAGTGACAATTATTTAAACAAAATTCCTTAATTTTAAAACCAGTGATCAATATTTTTTTTACTGTTTCCCAAATAAACAGAATTCCAAATCTTGAACCAAAGCCTAAAGGCTCACCAGTTATTTAAGTTTTAGAAGCAACGTGTAGCAATAAACTGTACTAAATACCTTCACCATATTTTTATTATTCACAACGAAGTGTTTATAGGCACACCACTTTAAAAGTCAACACATAAGCAGTCACGTTTGAGTTGGTTTAGTTTAATTTGATAATGAAATATTTGTATCGTACAACAAAATTTACAAAAGTTATTTTGTAAAATTTTTCCTTTAATACGCAAAAAATATGTTGATAAATATCAAATATGATTTTAAAAAATTTGGCATACAACAGTCACCAAACTGATTTTTTTAAGGTGACGCGGCAGGAGCAGTTGAAAAATCAAAGGAAATAGAAAACTGTACATATTTAAGTCCCTTTTCCTCAGCTCCGACTGCATATTTTTGGGCCATTTATCTTTCGAAGTTTTAATTAATAATTTTACATAATCTTTTAAGATAATTTAAATTTTAATAATTTTTTATTCGCTTACATATTAAAGTGTTACTTTATTACTGTGATTTCCAGCCTTAAAGTGTCACTTTTAAACCATATTTTGTTGTCATAGTAAATAGTTACGTCCAAAAATGTAAAAAATATTTGTTTAAAATTTAAATTCTATGAAAAATAGAAATTTTTATCAAGGCAACTTTTCAATTCAAAATTTCATAATTCAATCAAAATATTTGTTATTTTTTGTTGTCATAGTTATACAAGATAAAAATCTTAATAAAATCTTGAATTTAAATCAAGCTAGTAGACATTCTCCACTAGTTGGGATTTGTCTCCCATATTCGTAGATCCATAATGTTCTTCATTCAATGTCAACTTGGTTGAAGTATGAAGTGTTCGTAGGTAAAACGTGTTCGTAGAATAAGTAAAAAAAATAAAACGAAAATTGACAGTAAAAATGAATTAAAATATTTGTGATGTTAAGTCGATCGTCCCAAAACAAATTTTTATCTCGTCGCTGGTCGAGCTGGTGAAATGGTTAACCATTAACTCTGATCAGAAGGACGCCGGTTCGATTCACGAACTAACCGGAATTGAGATAAAACTTTTGTTACGGTTTTTTCGCTTTTCATTCTATTTAGTTGAATACATTCATTTCTAGTGACTTATAATTCTAGTTATACGATATGTTTAAAAAAAATAACAAATGTTTTGGTCAAAGGTTACTTGATCAACAAATTTTTATTATAAAATTTTAAATTTTGATTTAGATTTAGATTGAAATTTTTTTTGCCTCGATTTGCAAACTCCACATACGTCCAAAAACCTTAGCTTTACGTCCTTGAATCATAATGTACTATTATATAATCAATCTTTTTGCAGTTTTGATTTGTAAGCTCACCCAATTCCACTAAACATAAACAAAAATGACCATTGCTTCGATACTTTTTTGTGTGCAACAGTTCTTGCACACATTTAGGTTTTTAAAATACTTCTAAGTGTCCTAAGTGAGTGCCCTAAGTGACAGGAAGGTCTCAAAATGCTAGTCAAATGCTTTAGTCTTAAATACTTTAAAAAAACCTGAAATCGATGTTTGTACATTAATTATACGTTTTTTCTTATATGAAGCGTCCATTTTACGCCATTTTTTAACAGTACAATTTAAATGAAAAAATTCAGAATTCAAAAAATAATATTGATTTTCTTAATGTTATAAAAAAAATAAACTTAAATATTAGTAAACCGACATTAAAAATGACAAACAAAATATTAAATATATATAATAATTGTTTTGAATCACTAAAATTAATTATACAATGTGCCCGTTTGTTTTTTGTGTATTTTTTAATTAACCTTCACAAAAAATGTCTTTCGCACATAATTTTAAATGAAAGTAAAATAAAATTCATCAATTTATTAATACGAAAGTCATATTATGTCATAAAAAGTGAAATGGAAGCAGTCATTTTAGAAAATGTTAAACTGCTTTTTAACTCTCCATTTATTCTATTCTTTGTTTATTATTCTTATCATAAAATAAATTTCGTTTCGCTTCGTTTTTCATTATTCGTGAAATATATGCGGCTAATGTGTGTGTGCACATATGTTCTAAGGCGTTTTACGACATGTGCACGGTATGGAGCACATCATCTGACATTTATTATGCACAATATTGTGCACGGAAATTTTGTGGCACGCACAATTAATGCAAATATTAAGCAACTTTGTAAAAATTGTTTTACGGGCATATCAACACGAAAATCTAATTTTACAATTTTACATTTAATAAATATTGAACTACTATTTGACGTAATTATTATTATTATTGAAGCAGGGCCCATGTTTTGAATTTCATGTTGATATATAGTTATATCAAATTAAGATAACAAGTCGTTCTTAGGGAGTGGTTTTTGATGGTTTTGATTCCTAGTTTAGAGCAAAAATCGAAGTAGCGCCGATCGTTAAACCATGATTCCATAGAGTTTCCAACAGGAGTTGGAAAACGGTTATTGTTTTAATGAAAAACACTTTAGCCTGAAAATCGTACCTGGATCCTCCGAGTTCAAGGTTAATTATTGTACCTCGGTCACACAACACCCAGACTAGACCTTTGATGAGTTTTATTGAAGAAAAATTTAATACTAACAAAACAATAGATCAAACTAAATCACCGCAATCAGAAATCTAGACATGACTGTTTTAAAAACCTTACGAAAAACTTTTTCTTTGGAGAAAAGAATCTCAGGTTTAATGTTATACGATGTTATAATATACAAACTTCTAAAACGATTACACACACAGTAAAAGCAGGAATAAATTTTTTGAGATACAGAACCTTTATATTAAAGAAAGTGACTATCCAAAAGTAGTTTTCGTTCACTATAGATGTCGTGTTTCTGAACATTTGAGGGCATTAAATGTTTTTAGGTCGAACTCATTTCACATTTGGATACAGGAGTCGTTCTTGTTTTTACGTCCAGATAATCCAATTTGCAAAATATCGATAAACAAATGTTATCTACATATTTCACAAATTATATTTCAAAAAATTCACATTTTATCCCAGAGATTCAGAATAATAAAATACTTAATAATAATAATAATAATACGTAAGAGAAAACTTTGCGATTAATAGTTCAAGTAAAGAAATCAACACTAAAGAATTAGAATTTCTCATGAAATAAATTATCACCAATCAAAATACATATTACCAACAAAAATAAAATCATATATGAAAAACTCATCTACATGTATGAATCAAACTTGCTTTCAGTTCGGGATTAATTCCACAAACAAATATCAGAAACTTGAAAAGGGAACTAGTACCATATCTAAGTAATATTTTTATGTGCCGTCTGGAAGCAGAAGTTATAGGATCAACCCAAAATGCTTTAAAAATAATTTAGGTTTTGCCGCATCATAAAACTTTTAATTTTTAATATTTATTTCTTTTTCATATTTACCACCACTTTTTTTATTATCTTTACTATTACTTATGTTAAATTAATTACCAGTCTCAAACTTGGTACGTCCATATTTTTATTTTGTAATTTTTTGTTTATAATAGTTCCATCTCTTAATTGTTATTTCTATTTTTTTTCCAAAAAAATTTTTTATGCTGTGTGCGAATCGACAAATATTTGACAGCACAAAATTTTTGTTGAATTTGAAATTTGCAAAAACACATTTTGACAAAACCAAAACCGAATAATTTAAAAATTATAATTATATATGTAATGAACAACATAAACAAAAAATATAACAGCACAATAAATCCCGGGTTAATAGAAAATTTATACAAACCCAATTAGAGAGCAGACGTAAATATAAAGTGAGGTTAGATGAATCAAATCAAAAATCACTTTGGCGCTTAAAAAGGCATCTGTCATGATGTGATGTTCTTGTGTCATAATTTAATGATGCTAAAAAGCTATACTGAATTCTGACGTTTCGTTATGGTGAATAAAAATTTCAAAAGTCAAATTTATGACAAAATTATAATTGACATCTGCCATTATTTCGTCGTTTCGCACACAGCCATGCTAAGTAGAATTATTATTTTTTTTTTTTTTTTTTTTATTAATTAGTTAGACATGTTTAGCACACTAAATATGAAATATTCATTATTTAGACTCTTTGAATATCCGAAGATACCATGTCAACTATAAAGGAATGGAAGGAATGGGGATATAGGGATAACTATACTAATTTTTTTAAATGATAATGGACATTTTTTTTAAATGCCTGAGGAGAAAATTCATCGGGAAATACAGAGGAGGGCAATGAGTTCCATAATTTGGCCACTCTATTGAAATAGTCATTTTGGAAGGACACAGTTCTACAACGAGGTATTTGTACAACAAATGGATGGGATAACTCGGCAGCTCTTGTTTGTCGATTATACTGCGCACACGATGGAAGAATATTTTGAATTTCCTTAGAGGAGAATTCGCTAAAGTTATATTTATAGTATATTGACAATTCAGCCACATTTCTTCTGTGCTGGAGTGAATCAAGCTGGTCCGTTAGTTCGGTATTACCAATCAACCGTATTGCTTTTCTCTGTACAGAGTCTAAACAATTTATTGTTGACTGACAAGCACCTCCCCAAACATGACAGCAGTACTCCATACATGGACGAATAAAGGACTTGAAGATTAGCAAAATTTGCTCGGGATTGAAATACTTTTTACATCGACTCAAGAATCCTAATTTTTGCATTGCAGATTTAGCGAGGTTGAACACATGTTTATTCCATTTCAGGTTATTTTGAATATCCACTCCAAGAAGTCTAACTGATTCAACCTCACGCAATTCCTCTTGGTTTATTTTAATAGGAAAATTTTTATGTCGCTCCATTCGTGAAAGACGGCATAATTTGGTTTTGGTTGGATTAAATGAAACGAGATTACGATCACCCCATTCCATTATACGCTCCAGATCTTTGTTGATGGAATCAATTAGCAACTCTCTATCAGTGGTAACTGCAGTATGAGATCGAAATTTAGGAGATGCATGTGATGCATGTAATGTGCTGTCATCAGCAAAACTATGGATTGGGTGCACTGTGGAAATAAGTAAGTCATTAATGTATAGAAGAAACAAGGTTGGTGAGAGTGCCGAACCTTGAGGAACCCCAGCATTGGTTGTGAAAATATTGGATGTGATACCATCTAAATTAACATGAAATTGGCGACCTGTAAGAAAACTATGAATCCATGAGACAGTAAGATGGTCTATGCCATAAGATTTCAATTTAGCTATAAGATTTTTATGCCACACTTTATCAAATGCTTTAGAAATGTCAAGTGAAATACTGAATGTTTCACCGTGGTTTTCCAGCGATTTGTTCCAGAGATGGGATACGTAGGCTAACAGATCACCTGTTGCATGACTTCTACGAAAACCATACTGCTTATCATCAATAATTTGCGACATTTCCAAATAATCTATCAAATTGTAGTTAACATATTTTTCAAATATTTTAGCTAAAACCGACAGAATTGCAATTGGTCTATAATTGTTAGGGTCTATCTTACTGCCTTTCTTTGATATGGGTTGAACGCTGGCCAGCTTCCAAGAATCGGGAAATATTCCGGTTTTATAAGATAAATAGAAAATTTTTGTTAAAATTGGAGCTAGTTGCCTAGCAAAGTTTTTAAGAATGAGGGGTGGAATACCGTCTGGGCCAGCAGATTTGTTGATATTGATAGAAAGAAGCATTTTCCGTACAATATTGCAACGAAAAATAATTGGTTTCATTTTCGTTACAACTGGGGGAATGAGTGTTGGAGAATGGGGGGGTTCAACTATGTTTGAGTTTTCTGCGAAAATACGACCCAATGTATTTTCGCAGAAAACTCAAACATAGTTGAACCGCCCCATTCCGCTTTCTCTTTCGAGTCGCTCATGGGAATGTCATTCAGAACTAAGGTTGGAATAGAGGATCGAGTAAAATTGCTCTGGACTGATTTAACTGCCTGAAAGAAACTACGTGAGCCAGATGGGTGCTCGGCGAATTTCTTTGCTTTCTTCTGGATAAACGCGTCTTTGTCCAAGTCTATTTTGAATTTACTAATATTTCTGGCTTTCTTATAGGCGCTATGGGTTTCAGGTGTTTTATTAGCGTTATACGTCTTAAATGCTTTGCGTTTATTCCTCACTGCCACATCAACATCCCGTGTGAACCAAGGCTCAGTTTTAGGAGTGATTAATCGATTTGGAATAAACCGCCGCATTCCTTCTTTTATGATTTCAGAAATTCTTATTACCGATGTGCTAGGATCTTGATCAACACAACAAATAGTTTTCCAAGGTGTTTCGTCATAAAAGTTTCTCAGTCCCTCCCAGTCAGCGCGTTTATAGTTCCAAACCCGGCGAGGATTTGATTTAATTTGTGTCGGTGATGTAAATTGCACTATTGCTGATATTAGTAAATGGTCTGATGTTCCGAGGGGTTGTTCAACTTTTGTCTTCGTAGTATCTGGTTCGTTTGTCAAAAACAGATCCAACAAATTATTGTTATGATGTGAATTGTCTGCGATTCTAGTGGGACACTCTATCATTTGCGTCAAACCGTGATAATCTGCGAGAATCAGTTCGGCTTGTCTTCCTACGTCGTCAGTGCGCGATGAATACTTAAGCCATTCTTTATTATGAATATTAAAGTCTCCAAGAATGGCCAGTCTTGCTTTGGGGTAGTCCGTGGTAATCTTGTCTAGATTAGCCGATATTTGATCGAAAAAGGGACATCCTGGGGGAGAATTTGGGGATCTATATAATCCTATTATAAACATAGTTTCATCAACACCTGAGATCTTCAGTGCTATAGAATTATGGTGCTTAGAGTTCAACTCGTAGGCCTTAATTCTCATACATGAAAGTGAATCTCGAACAAATACACAGACACCATGCTTGTTATAAAAGGAATGTTCCAATTCGTAACTAGGTATCCGGTATTTGTCGGGATCCAACTTCGATGCTTTGCCACTAACAATTGTTTCGGTAAGAAACAATATGTCAGGTTTATTTTTTTCGATGTAGTGATGAACCTCGTTTAGATTCGAATTGAGACCAATTATGTTGGTGAAGTCAATGCTAAGCTGTTGGTTCACTCTGCGGCCATTTTGTTGAGACAAAGACTTACCCTTTGACATTGCAGGCATAGCTACTGAAATTCGGCCAGGCCTAAATTTCAACACTAAACAGTACAAAAGAAACTGGGTATCTCTGTCACAAAAACACGGTAGCAGATTTCATGCAACAGTAGCACGATAAGAGAAAAGCAAAAAAAAAATGGGGACACAAAATACACTAACAAAATTGACGAGCACAAATAAAGGGTTAAATTCGAAATTCCTAACTTTTGTCAAAAAAAAACATTTCACAATCAACCAACTGACACTTTCCAACTCCCAAAATAAGTCCGAGGTGGGAGGAGCTAGATCATGTCACAAAACTTCAAATTAAAAAAAAAAAACCCAGGCAATCCAAAAAAATCAATAACAACTAAAACAAAATTTTTGGGTTTCTATTACCAAGACAAATGCTTTAAAATAATAAATAAATTTATTACATCAAAGTAATAAAAGGTAAAATTTTACCTGCCTACCTCTTGGTAATAGTGAACACAAAATACCAAATAATTTTTTAATAAAGAACAATCTCACCAATTATATAATTGTACGCGTCCGTTCTTCAACACTTTTATTTTTCATAAACATTAACACAAACACTATAACACTTATTTACTTATTAGCTACTACACTTACTAACACTTATTAACACTTATAACACTATTATTTATCTATTTTCGATTATTATGTTTTTTGTTCTTTTTATTTTAAAATTTAGGAGACGTCGACTCGTCTGACTCCGAATGATGAATGCCGAATTAATAGCAAAATATTTTCCCGTCGATGATTTTTTGAAAATCGAACCCAGTATAATAAATTTAAAAAATAAGTCAATAGTAAAAGGTGTTTGCAATTGTTTTAAAAAAAAATTTTTTAATCAAAGTAATAAATGTAGTTTATCCTTCCGGAAACTACAAATATAGGTTTATTTTTTTACAACCAAAATTGAGTGCGTTATTAGTCTTAAACAGCTGTTAATGTTGCGCAAATGTTGCCGAACACAATAAAATAATTTACTTAATTTTATTAATATAATTTTTTTTATTGTACATATTTTGTAAATAATTTGATTGTATTTTCTAAAAAAATCAACAAAACATTTTCTGAATATATAAAAAAACAATAAATTTTAATTAATGCGCATGTTCCTCTTCCGAATATTGGAAAAGACAAAGGCTACTAAGATTAAATTTCCATTGTGAAAAAAATTAGTTTTTTTATGATTGTTTTTGGTTTCTCAATTCACATTAGTATAAAATTTGACTCATTTCGTAACTCAAATTGTAACTCATTTCCAGAACACCGAAAAATTAAATAAGCTTGGAGATTGAATAAGATTTATTTAGTTGTTTGGAATTAATGGTACAAAAATAAAATAAAATTCGTTGTTTTTTTATTGGTTTTACTTGTTGCATCTATCAATGCATTGGAAAATAATCAAATTTAAATTAATACATGTTACTCTGTCAGATAGATAAAACTTTGTATTGAATTCGAGTTAAATGAATTTTAATTTCTCGCAAATTTGTAATCCTTGCTTGTGCCTCGCTCGCATTGAAAACTTTTGCTCGAAAAATAAAATATAGCATTAAAAAATTACACAATAAATTACTATTGTCAAATTTTTTATTTGCTTAACGATTAATAAATTGTCAAGTACCAGTTCTATTTGTGAGTTGTTTTAGAAACAAACAAACTATTTACACTTTGTAACAGTTGCCACCCTTTTCCAAGCACCTGGCATTTAAAAGATCTAATATATATCAAAAAATTGTAACCTCGCCTCATAAATTAGATATATACTTAGGAGATTATCTTTGGCGTAAAGTTACAAGAGATTGACATTATGTTATTTGAAAACTTACGCCAAGTGAAAACGGCAAACAGTGTAGTGGCAAAGATTATCTTTGGAATTCAATATTCGTTAAATTTTTATGTGTTTTACAATAAAAGTTTTTGTTTTCACTTTTTAGGCTGTCTCGAGATCAAAATGGTTATAATTTTGATTTTAGAATACACTACAAAGTTTTACCAAGGGATAATGCCGTGGTTCGTTATGGAGGAATAAAATATGAAGGTAAGAATACAAATTTATTACAGATAAAATACATTAAATATTGCATATTACATATACATTAAACTATTTGTATCCCTTTGATACAAAAATGTTGTTATAATTAAATCAAATTTTAATTAAATTTCGCCATATGCTTGGAAATAAAGGTTTCAATGGTAATCGCCAAACAATTTAAAATATAATATAGTTTTGAGCTTTACATTCTTAGTAAATTAATTTAAAAATTATATGTAATATTATTCGATGAGCAATTAGTTGTTGATGAGTAATATAAAATTTTACTTTATTTTCAGAAATCGTACCATGGACTAATTTTACGAATATCCAATCAATACAAGTGTTTGATGAATTTTCAAATTCTACAGCATATTCGGAAGAATATGGATCAGATAATATTGGAAATAATTTGTTTAATAATTACAACAAGGAAAGGGATATTAAAAATACATCAAACCAGATAAATTTCAATAGCAATAACAATAGTTTTGTAAATATTTATAGTAATTCAACTGGAAGTGGAATTGGAAAAGATAATTTCACAATACCAAAATATTATCTAGGTGATTATCTCTTATATCTTTAATTTAATTTTGTTTTATGGTATGGAATTATAAATGTGGTTATTATACGAATTTATAGTAGCTCGTCTATGGATATGTAATTGTTGCTGGACCACATTATTGATTTAACCATTGCATAAAATGTGATTATATATTTTGTTTTATTTATTGTATTTCAATATATATATTTATCTAAATTATAATTACCGAAATATTAATATATTTACCGAAATAATTTCTAATTATAACTATTGTAGTGGTTTATATTAATGATAACTGTGTTAACGACAAAAGAAAAGTTTTTCTTTTCAAACAGCAAAACTAAGATTTATATTGACCAAGAACCTTTTCTTTCATCTTTCAAAAATTTCCGAACTTTATAATCCAAATGTTTTAAGCCAAATTAGTAATTACAATTTGAAATTTAATGTTTTTTAAACATTTGTTATTTTTCTATAAGGATTTGGTATTTGTATTAATATTAAATATAATTAATATGAAGTGAGAAGAAGAAATTTAATTTTTTTTAATTTCTTTAATTATTATTTAATTTAACTATTTATTTTTTCAATAAAAGAGTGAAAATTGTGAGCCACTTCAAAAACACGGACTTTTTTGTCTCCGTTATGTTTCATTATAGAAACGTAGCCTGTGATCAAGTGTAAATTCACCTGTATTAATTTCATCAATTCACCAAGTTTTATGGTCGAGTTTCACTTGAAGTCTTAATTCAATCGGTTAGTTTTTATATGGATGATCAGCCCATATTTTTCCGATCTATCAACTATATTAGTTGACTATCGGTTACTTGGAAAACGGTGTGTTGATGGGTGTTAATGTTTTGCTTAAAAACCGTTTGACCTAGATGAGATTGGAACCCGGTTCCTCTGATTTTGAAGTCCAGCATCCTACCACTAAGCCACTCAACATCCTAAAACACTGATAATAAGTGTAAATACCAAAGTTTAAAAAGAAAAAAAAAAAGAAGTTTAAAAACTGTAATAAACACAAAAATTTGGGTAGACTTGCAGATTTAATAAAATGGGCAAATTCAAATAGTCATTTAGAACGAATGCGCATTTTAAAACTCGCATAACTTGAGGTGGCCATCTTGTCTGGAGGTCGGTAAAGGTTCATCAAATTAATAAAACTTCAAAAATTAAAGCAATTTCACAATGTTAATAAAATTAAAACTTCAAAAACTTAATAAAATTCTAAAAATTGATAAATTTAAAAAAAAAACAAATCAATGAAATTTCAAAATAAAATTAAAAAAAAATATTAATAAATTTCACAAATTAACGAATGCCACAAAATTCACAAAAATTTATCAATTTCACAAAGTTAATAAATTTAAATCTTCAAAAAAATATATAAAATTTAAATAATTCATAAATTTCAGAAAACAAATCGATAAAATTTTAATATAAGACCTAAAAAATTTATTTATTTAAGTTTCACTACTTAAAAAATCCCTAAAATTAAACAAATTTCAAAAGTTAATCAATTTCACATTATCAAGAGTACATAAAATTAAAACAAAACTTCAAAAAAGTTAATACAATTCCAAAAAAACCGATAAATTTCAAAAAACAAATCAATAAAAATTTATTAAATTTCACAAATCAACAAATTCCCCAAAATTAACAAAATTTCAAAAATTTACCAAATTCTACAAAGTAAATAAAATTAAATCTCGAAAAATATTAATAAAATTCCAGAAATTGATAAATTTCCAAGAAATGAATCAACAAAATTTTTAAATAAAATCAAAATAAAATATTAATAAATTTTACGAGTAAAATTAACCAAATTTCAAAAATTAATCAATTTCACAAAGTTAAGATTGCATAAAATTAAAACTTCAAAAAAATTTGTGAAATTCTAAAAATTGATAAATTTCAAAAAACAAATCAAGTCAACAAATCAAACTAACAAAAGAAATATTAAAAAATTTCACGAGTTAACAAATTCCACAAAATTAATTAAATTTCAAAAGTAAATCAATTTCTCAAAGTTTATAAAATTAAAACTTCAAAAAAATTAATAAAATTCTAAAAATTGAGATTGGATAAAATTAAAATTATAAACTTCAAAAAAATTAATGAAATTCCAAAAATTGATAAATTTTTTCAAACAAATCAATAGAATTGTAAAATGCAATCAAAAAAAATATTAATGAATTTCATGAGTTAACAAATTCCACAAAATTAACCAAATTTCCAAAAGTTTAGATTACATAAGATTAAAACTTAAACAAATTAATGAAATCCTAAAAATTGATAAATACCAAAAAACAAATCAATAAAAATTCAAAATAAAATAAAAAAAAATTATTAAATTTCATGAGCTTACAAATTCCACAAAATTAATTAAATTAATCAATTTAATTTAATCAATTAATCAAGTTAATCAATTTCACAAAGTTAATAAAATTAAAACTTTAAAAAAATTAATAAAATTAAAAAAATTGATAAATTTCAAAAAACAACTCAATAAAATTTCATAAGTAAAATTACTAAATTTCACAAATTATCGAATTCCATAAAATTAACAAAATTTCAAAAATTTATCAATTTCACAAAGTTATTAACCTGCTTGTCCCGTCAGCCCGACCTCCTCAACGAAACAAAAAATTTACCCCAACTCGGGGTCTGCGGGATCGTAAAGGTCCGATAAGCATAAGCCTGAAGGGCATACTTACTCCTGCTGGAAATCATTAAAAAACATTTCAAACAATGAAATATCTTAAGAAACTATAATCAAAAAAATGGTTGTCTCCAGAAAAACCCTGTTTGAATATAAAGACCATAACATTAACGCTCTGGAGCCCCGTTGGACGCCATCATAGGTGGAAACCGTTTACAAGGCGGCTCACATATAGAACAAGTAGAAGTGTTTTCAATGAATGTAAGAATAACAATTTTTTGGACGTTTTCTATAAAGAAGAGGGAATTTAACAAAAAATCATTTCAAAGTGACATAACGGTCTGAAAAACAAGCAAAACAAAAGAAAACCGTCTTCCAAAAGAGAAATTCATATAACCAAAAAGCAAAAATAATTTTAAAAAAATCAAAAGTTTTCAAAATATGAAAATAAGTCGAAAGCATGTATTGAAGAAAAACGTGTTCTCCACCGAGTTGTTAAAACCTGACCATTTTGCGTTTTCCTGAAACTTGGCATATATAACAAACAAAATAAAAAATACGACTTATTTTATAGGGACCACACCAAATGTATGAACATTTTGCCAATTCAAGGTAACTTTGAAATTAAATTGGTCAAGAATGGCTGTACCAAATTCAACAAACTTTTTTTGATTGATAAGTGGTTAGTTAGTCTTTAGAAAAAAATTAATAAAACTTTTTTTAATTGATTTTAAAATTATGGCGCTAATGTGCAAGTTCAATTGAATTATAATTTGTTTTTTTAAATATATATTTAAGTATATTTTATATATTTAAATATATTTATTACGTTTAAATATACTTTAAAAAGTTCTATCCTTACTCTGAAATATGTCAAATTTACAAAGAAGCAATCTTTTTTTTGTTGACTTATGTATTTAATTTTAAAGGTCTTTAATACTACTAACATTCTAATTTTTCATTATTTTTTCGAACAATTTCCATTAACAAAAAATTTTAACTACAATTAAATTTTAAGTTTTTTTTAAAACGAAGTTCTATCGAAACCCCCAATATTCCCCGCTTGATATATATGCCATATGCAAAAAACTATGAGCAGTGCCATATGGAAAAAAATGGATTAGCGTTTTTGATTAAATTTTTTAAAAAATTTTAATATGGAGTTCTATATGTCGAGATGGCGTTTAATATCTTTTACTTTTTTTAAAGTGGAAACCTTTTTAGGCGCGTTGTGCGATTTTGTATGGGAAAAAATTATATATTCGAGTCATCGTCACGCTAAATAAATATTAAATATATAAAATAAATATTAAAAGAGAGTGCGATAAATTGTAGTCATTTGTTATTTTTTTATTCTCATTTTCTTGATTTATGATTTGTTTTTTTTTATTGAATTTGATTTTTCTTTCTTCGGTTTATAACAGCGTATAAGTGTGGTATAGCAAGTAAAGATTTTGTTGTATTTTTAAGTAAAATGAAAAAAAATTGTTTTCGTCTTTGATTTTTGTGTTTTTCTTTTTACTTTTTAATAAAGAAAACGCAATTGATAGTACGAATAACCTAAGTATTGTTGAAATTAATGATAGTATATTATAAATAATTTTACTCCCGTTCTCTTGATTCATATTTTGGTTTTTTCTTTTTTATTGAATTTGATGTTTTTCTCAGTTAATAACAGTGTGTAAGTGTGGTAAAGTAAGTTAAGATTTTGTTGTATTTAGACGATAAAAACACAGCTATTTCACAGTTTTAAATTTTCACTTCTGTCGGCAGTCGTCAAGACTGCCTTTTTTATCTTGAGTTTTATGCTGTGTGCCTCACACTAGTATTTTTTGCTAAATCACTGACTTTTCTAAATTAATTGCTAGTGCACATATGCTATTCATAGATGTCACTCGTATCAAACGTTCAACCTGTGCCTGACCTCATATTTGAATTATAATCTTTTTAAATGTCAAAATTTGTAAACATTGTCATAATGGAGAATGATAATGAAATTGTATTTGGGAGCTTGTTTTTTTTAAATACTTAAATCATACCGAATATTTTCTTTTGTAAAAATTTGAATTATTTTCCATTTTTTTTAAATAACTGTTTTTAAATATATTGACGTTTCAATGAATTGACAACTAAATTGAAAAGCAAGCTGACGAGGAGACTTTTCGTCCGCCGCCTGGTGGTCAATAGCGCAACTTGGGTATGAAATGAAAAGTCACTGATTTAGCTCAAAAAGTTGGTGTGAGGCATACAGCATTAATTTCACTATGGCGATTTTTTTCGTGCTAAAAAATAAGCAGGCTTACAATATCGGGGGTTTTGGTTCTATCCTTACTCTTAAATATGTCAAATTTACAAAGAGGCGTTTTTCGTTTTCTTGAGACATTTAATTTTAAAGATTAAAAGTCCGTTAAAATTCTAACTTTTCATAATTTTTCAAACAATTTTTATTAACAAAAAATTTTAACCACTGAAGTTCGAAAAAATGATGAAAGAATTAGAATTTTTATTTGGAATGGAAATCTTTAAAATTAAATATCTCAAGAAAACGGAAGAACGGCAATTTGTAAATTTGATATGTTTTAGAGTAAGCATAGAAATATTTTTTAAAAGAAATTAAAATTTAATTATTGTTAAAATTTTTTTTAATGAAAATGGTTCGAAAAAATGATGAAAAATAGAACTATTTTCTTAAATCAAAAGGTAAAATTCGATTAATCTTTGATCCAAGCGCCATCTTTAAAAAACTTTTTTCAACATTTTAATTTTAAAATTAATTAAACGTTTAATTAATTTTTTTTACTAAAGATTAATCACCTATCAAACAAAAAAATGTTTGTTAAAATCAGGAGAGCAATTCTTCAGCAATTTAAATTCAAAATTACCTCGGATTGGCAAAATTTTTTTTTTCATGCATGGTGTAGTGACTAGTGCCTCCTTTGCTCAAACTATGCACTTTAAAAAACTTCTAAAATAAGTCGTATTTTTTATATTGTCCATACTACTTCTATGGCAAATGGTCAAGTTAAAATTTCGACTTTTTCACTTATGTAGATCACGTTTATCATCACTATTATCACTATTATAAGATTTTATGAAATTACATTCAAAATCAATACTCAGAAAAAAATTATCAGGTTTTTCATCCAGATTCCTAGCATTATATCCTCAGACTTAATTATCCTCTCTCTTATTCTCATATAAATTCACATGTACATATTCTGAAACTGTCAAAATTCTTTTCGATATATTTGTTAGGTTTTGGAAAAGCATAATTAATTCCCCAACAAATTTATATGTAATTGATGCATATTTTGAAAATAATTCATTGTATAGAAATTAGAATAAAATCATGAATCAGAGGGGGCAACGTAGTTAGTTGTAAGAGTATAACTTTTTGTTTATCAAATAAAACACACTAATAAATAACTATAATAAATATAAACATAACAATTAATTTCCTTTTCAGGTGATCTTATACCAGGAACATATTGTTCGCGTATATTCAGTGACTGTGATAGAAAAGAATGTCGTTTACAATCGCCAAACTTTCCAGGTGTATATCCAAGAAATTTAACATGTTATTATGCTATACGACAGGTAAGTTGGGTAAATAAAACAAAAACAGAAATATTTTAACAAAGAAACATCTCCTTTTCCTGTACCTTAATTACCACACTTGCTAAGAGTATATATATCAAACAAACAAAATCATAGATAAAATAATTTAAAAGTTTTTTATCATTAAAACAATTAAACATGTTAGTTTTCTTTAATATTTACTCGTCCATGAATTTGAAACAATGGTTTTGTGGTTATAAAGTATTGTGCTGTACTTTAACGTTAAAGATTAATTAAAAAAGATTACGTAGTGTTCTAAAAAAAAGAATTGTGTTAAAAATGTAAATACATCATGTAGCTAAACTAGTCATAGGAAAACGACCAAGAACACATGTCCTTTAGAATACTTGTGAGAAATAATTAAAGCATTTATATATTTTTTCCTTTGATTATACAGTTTCAAGATTGTTATTCTATTTTTGGTCGCGTTTTATAGACGTTTTGTTTAAAATTTTTAAGCCACTGCATAACTTATAAGTTATCGAATTCAAATTTAGTTTCAGGCTTTTCTGAATAGAACTAAACCAGAAAAACCACGCTTCCCATCCGTGTTATCACACCCAACGTATAAAACATAAAATTATGCAAAATTCAATTATCATTTTCATTATGCTTATTACAGTTTAAAATTCAAAATGTTAATAAAGAGAATAATGATTTTGGCATAAATCCTATGTAGGCCGCACTGGAAATATGTAAATTACTAGGTCATTCAATAAGTCCGTAGGATGACACATAGATGGCGTTACTAAAATTTTTTCCATATGATTTTTATTTAGTACTAACCTTCAAACGATACGTGTATAAATTTGACAGCAATCTGACTATTTATTCGTGAGTTATAGCATTTTGTGTGAAGCAACTTTTGTTTTTGAAAAAAAATGGAAAAAAGTGAATTTCTAATTTTAATAAAGCATTGCTTTTTGATGAAAAAAAATACAGTGGAAACCAAACAATGGCTTGATAAACATTATCCAAACTCTGCTCCATCGAGACAAATGGTAGAGAAGTGGATGGCTGAATTTAAATGTGGTCGTACCAGCACAAAAGATGCAGAGCGCAGTGGACACCCAAATAAGGCTGTTATTCCAGAAAACATCAAAAAAATCCACAAATTGGTTATGAACGATCGCAAATTGAAGGTGCATGAGCTAGCTGACATTGTAAAGGTAGCAAATGGTAGTGTTTTTACCATTTTACACGAATATTTGGGTATGCGAAGGCTCTGTGCAAATTGGCTGCCGCGTGAGCTCACAGTCGCCAAAAACAACAACGAATCGATGCTTCAGAGGAATCTTTGGCGCTATTAAACCGCAATAAAAGGGAATTCTATCGTAGATAGTGACAATGGATGAGACATGGCTTCACAATTACACACCAGAATCCAAAAGACAGTCAGCTGAGTGGACAGCAGTCGACGAACCGAATCCAAAGCGAGCAAAGACGCAACAGTCGGCCGGTAAGGTAATGGCGTCTGTATTTTGGGATACGAACGGAATAATATTCATCGACTATCTCCAAAAAGGAACCACCATCAACAGCGAGTATTACTGTGAACTTTTGGATCGATTGAAGGCTGAAATCGCAAAAAAACGGCCACATTTGCAAAAGAAAAAAGTGTTGTTTCACCAAGATAATGCACCGTGTCACAGATCGATGAAAACGATGGCAAAATTGAATGAATTGGGCTTTGAATTGCTTACCCACCCACCATATTCTCCAGATTTAGCCCCCAGCGACTTTTTCCTGTTTTCAGATCTCAAGAGAATGCTTGCTGGAAAGAAATTTAGGTCCAATGATGAAGTAATCGCTGAAACTGAGGCCTATTTTGACGAGAAAGAGAAATCGTACTATAAAAGTGGTATAGAAAAGTTGGAAAATCGCTATACTCGTTGTATCGCCCTCGAAGGCAACTATGTTGAATAAAAAAATCGAGTTTTGTCAAAATGTTGTTTTTTTCTTACTTATCCTACGGACTTATTGAACGACCTGTTAAAACATTTTATTTTCACATATCTAAAACATATTATTATTTTCCATCTGGCGCATAATATGATTGTACAATTTTAAAGCAAAGTAGAAAAAAGTCTTACACAATTTATCATGTTATGTCATTCCTCTTTTTTTATTCAAAACCATTTGCATTTAACAATTTTAGTTTTAATTCATGAAAAAATCTTTTGCTTTCGTGTAAAAAAAATATTTTTATTTGATATCTTTAATGAAGAATAGTACATATATATAAACATCATCCATTTTAATTTATGCTTTTGTACAATTCAATATAACGATCTGTCATTAAATATTATATTAAATTAAGTTTCAAAATATTTTCATCAATTACATAATTTTTGTTATTTTAGCATGATGTGCCTCAAGGAAAACATGCCCTTATAATTGTAAGACAGCCGAAAGGTAATTTAGTTTGGATTTCTACTCAAACACTGTTAAACACAAAAAATGAAAAGGATAAATTTGTTCCAACTCTAAATACTTGGGATGAATGTGATAATGTACAGGTAAGTAAAAAAAATATAAACAATGGTTTCAAAAGTCGTGAACAATAAACCAATTAATTTAGCTCATCTGTTAAGTGCTCTAAAAGCGATACAAAATAAATCTGATTATAAGTTAAAATGAGGAATAAGCAAAGTGGTTGCAAAATACAGTTTATAAGTTAGAATAATGATGAATTCTTTTCGGCTGTACCGAACCAATTCCACTCCATCCAAAAGAATACAAATGTCGATAATTTGGTGATGGAACTTATTCGGTTCCGTCGAAAAGAATTCACTATTAGTGTTAAAAAAAATTTTTACTTTATCAAACATGATCTCTTGAATTAGTTTACAATTTGTGAAATATCACTAAAGTTCTATTTTCTACCAATATACAAATCATGTTAGTTGTTAATATATTTATTTGCCTCAGGAATGTTAATTATAATTTCGTCGTTTTCATACTCCGATACAAGTTCCAATTAATTCTTTAGAGCATTTAACAGTTAAAATTATTGAGGCCTAAATTTTCAAAATTATACATACATAAAAACGATTTTTTAATTCATCAAAACAAGTTGTATTACTACAAGATAAATCATTAATTTTTCGACAGGATAGTTCAAATTCAAAATGGAAATCAACGGTAAAACACAAAAAAACTGTTATTTATATATGTCATTAAATGATTTTTTTATGTTACACAATAAACACCCACAAAACTGTTTCGTAAACGTTATCAATCAATCGTAAAATGTTCATTCAATCACGCACATATAAGGGTTATCGCAAAGCGCATTCCAGAGATGGAAAATCAAATTAAGATGTCGATTCTGTAAACCCGACCGTTTCCTGGAAACTTCAGTAATCGTTAGTATAATAAAAAAAAGTTAAACTTGTTTTTATTTTATTCCTAGTTATGATACATGGTGACTCTTGATGAGACATACAAAATGGTATTCTTGATAACGCTTGGTACTTGTACCCGCATCTGGCACAACTATTTCAGAATCTGTACTAGGATCGATAGTACTTGAATTATTTGAATCACATTGAGAGTCAAATAGCTCTTGTTTAGATTCATACTCTTCAACAGTATTACAATTGCCAAAAGCCAGAACTGACCTATTTTTTTTTTTAATAAAAATTAAAATGAGTTTTTCTCATAAACAGCAAAACTCCATCTGTAACTTTAGTATGTTGTGGATAAAAGACTATGTATACCAAATAAAAAAGGCAGTGGTTTGAAGGCAGGAAGGAAGGAAAAAGGCAATTGGTTAAGCGACGGTAACAATTTTTTATCGTACGACAATGTTTTTGATCGTACGACAAAAAAAATGTTTTAAACATTGTTTTATTTTTGTTTCAGATATTATAATAGAATAAACATAAACTAGAAAATTTTGCTTGCCAAAATTAATTACAACTAAATTAATTTATTTGTTAATACATTTTTTATTGGGATTATCGCCTAAATGTGTATTAATTGACAAATTATTTTAACTTGTAATTAAAAAATCAAATTAATTTAATTGTAATTAATTATCTAAAACTTACTTAGCAAAACTTTCAAAAATAGAGCAATGTTTATGATATTATAATTGTCGTGCGATCAAAAATATTGTCGTATGATAAAAATGGTTACGCTCCACCAACTAAAAGTGAACATTATGTCCAAAAAACAATTCTTTTACCTTTATCACCTAATTCAGTACCTTTTAAATAAAATAATCGGAAAACTTGTTTTTAGTAAATGACACAAAGTAAAAAAAATGTCAAGTTTGTATTCAAATGCGTTTTTTCGACCGTTTGTAATTTTAGTATGTCTTTGGTAAACAATAAATCTTTAAATCATAAAAAATCAAGATGCTTTTTAAAATCGTCATTTCTGAAAAATAAAAAACATCATCAAAATTTCGAGTAACTCTGTGTCAAAACTAGACAAATATAAAACAATCAAAAAACATGTCTTAAGTTTTTTTAATATAAAAAAATAACTTTTATAGTTTATAGCCAATTTTTGAATTTTTCTATTAATTACCCTACGTTTCGAACAAATTTCTTGTTCACTAAAGGGCTTTTAACTTTACAAAAAAAAATATAAAATATTATTATTATTTTAACGATTATCGAAGTTTCAAGAAAATCGGAAATAGCTCCGCTCAATTATTTTATTTCATCGGCATCTTGATTCGATTTTCCATTTAAAGTTAAATTCATCAAATATTTTTTTCTGTGCTTTGTCATTTAGGTTTAACTTTAATTCACAGATTATTTCAATACAAAAATAAATTAAATTCTATTTTATTAAGGTTTTGCTTTTGAGCTATAATAGTATGTTGTATAACGATGCCAAAATGATACTCATTTTATATGAGTATAAAATTTACAGCACTAGCGTTAGTTTTGAACTTGTTATAGCATTGCATTTAATAAACATAAAATGCAGGTTTCAATTGTTTGCAATACCATTGTCAAAAAATATAACATGTTTTCTAGTACTATTATGGTTTTGTTTGTGACGACCTAAGAGTTACGAGCGGTTTATCTTTTTTACTTGTTTACATTTTGAAAAGAGTAACGATTCATAAATCATTTCGCCTTTCTTAACAAAACACTATAATAGAATTGTCAAATTTCTGTGCACCTGTAGACAATAGTAAGTAATAAGTATATTGTATCACTAATGCGTGTTTGCTTTTTAAACGCGTTACAACACATTCAGGTAAATCACAACCGTGATTGTACTGAATGCACAAAAGTTTGTCACTCTCAAAAAATAAATACAGTAAAACATAAACTTTAAAGCATAAAAAAATAAAAATGTTTTTAACAATTAAAGAAACCTCAGTGTGCGAATTATATGTATTTTAAATAAGTCACACACTGTTAAATTAAACTGAATTATATTTTGCAAAATGCATGTTCTCTTGGAAATATGCAGTTCACCCTGAACGTAAATTGAGCTAGGTAGCACAAATTTTCGGTATGTGCTTTTTCAATGTCAAAAATTTACTATTTCTATTATTTTTCTATTATATAATAGTGTTGATATACTAAATATTAGAATAGACAAAAAATAAAGGGATATTAATTAACAAACAAAGTTTTATTTTGATGTGAAATATCTATATAGGAGCACCTTGATAGGAAAACCGAATTGTATAGGGTTACAAAAAATAGTATACAATTTTATGCCATCACGCCTCATGAAAAATATAATATAATAAACAATTTTGTTATTTAATATTTTTAATTTTTTTTTCTTCTAATTTTGTTTATAATTCTTTTTAATTTTCTTTAAATTTTTTTTAATTTTCTTCAGACATTTTTTCTTTTAATTATTTTTTATTTTTTCTTTAGCCATTTTTGGTTTCATTTGTTTTATTTTTACTTTTTGTTTTTAATTTCATTTTTTATTACTTGTTTCTTTAATTTTTTATTTTTTCTAGTTTTTTTTAGTTTGTATTTTGATTTTTTTGTTTTTGTTAATAAGAAAACATGTATTAATTTTTTTAACGAAACTCCATTTGTTTTTAGTTTTCTACTCAATGGTTTTATTCAGGTTTTTATTAATTATAAACTCTTCCATCCTGTCGGCTGTACCCTACCTTTTTTGATTTTAGTAAATAATTATTATATGTATATTATAATATAAAAATAATAGGGATTTTTGAGATCAATTAAACTCAAGTAAGTAAAGAATTGGAATTTTTTCAATTCAAAGGTATGGTTTGAAGTTTCTCATAAAAAACTCCACTTCATATTTTCCGTGTTTCGGATGAATTCGAACCTTCCTCGTCAGTGCCTGGTTCGAATCCTTAGGCAGAAACGCTATCGATTACGCCGTTGAAGCGATGACAATTTCGAAGTTGAAACTTCTTCATCACTTATTTATTTTACTTAAGTTGAATTTTTCCACTGTCATTAGACTCCTTATTATGGAACTGTTTTTACATAAAATTAATGAATATTAGACCAATAGGCAGCAATTAATTCACTCAACACTCAAACTCCAACAGACATTGGAAAGCGGCTTTAGATTTGTAGTTTCTCATAAATGGGGCAGGCAACTTATTATTTTAAACTTCAATAGCTTTAAGTCATATCATTTGATTTTGGAATGTACCGAGTCATTAGGTTTTTAGTGTTTCACATATTTATACAAATGTTTCAGGGTAGTACATTTATAACCGGAATTTGCAAATTGCAGGGGTAATACATTTATAACCCTTTTTTGTTAAACGCCTCTGTCCAGAACAACTGTACCATATCAGTGTTCTTTCAAAAACTAGATACTAAACCGTTAACATAGACCGAAGTCTTAACTTGCAGGTTTCATGTTTTTTTTAAACCTAAATGTTGTAATAGTGTATAGGATAAAAAATAATTATTGATGCCAGTCAGCATTGATAGGTATGAAAATGCGTGTTTTTGTTTTATTTATGAGATACATAATAATAACGTTCTCATTGAAATGTTTCTTAGTCTAATATTTCTTTAAAAACGATAGATTCACCATACGTGTTTATGTAACGATTTTGTCGTTTCTCTGTATAAATGTATTCTCATAAATCTAAACTTCTAATAAAAAATTAACTTTGATTATGTCACGATTTACCATAAAACGTTTTCGAAATAATCTTGTTCATTTAATTAAATCGCTCACAAATATTCAATACTTTTTATTCCTTAATAAATTATTACAAGAAAATAAAATTGTAGGATCAATCAAAAAGGGATATTTATAAATATGTATGCATAAACAAAATTAAATATTGCACAGTATTTAATAAATGTATGAAAATTATACGGCTACATATGTCATCATGAAAATTAATAGATGGATTTATTCATACGTGGGTTGGCTACGAATGGATTCGTCCATCTACAGTTTATTTTTGTGAACTTTACCGCTTAAGTGATCTTTTGTCATGTTCAAAGCAAAATCAGCATTTTTGACTCAATGCAATGCCATATGTTTATTCACACGATTAAGACTTATCAGTAGTTCGAACACTAGTCTGCAATTCTCCAGTCGGGGGAATGAGCCTGTCTGGAAAACCTTTAACCAACTGGTTTATATTTTAATTTTTGGGCTTTCTATTATTTCCCTGGTAACACTCATATATATATGTTATTCTTCAGACCGATATAATTAAACATTCAACAATCGACTTGCCAGAACAGTTTCGCTTTTTCACTTTAAAGATGCACTTGTGACCGTATGGACAGCATTTGGAAATTGCAGCCCAACTGTTCAGTCATTGTTTTTTATCTATCTATCTATTATTATCACTTCAAGTAGTTCATTCAACAAATTTAAAAAATTTCTTCAATCTCTGTATATTGCATGTTTGTCCAAAATTCATAATAACTGTTTCACATCTATCACCAACATCTGTTCAACATATTATAATCTACAAATTTTGATCATTTCCTAATTTCACACTTGAATCTTTATAACATCGAAGAAAGCTTTTAAAAACATGAACTACATAAATAAAAATTAAGCCATTTTGATTGATTTTCTTTTAACGACTTCCATGTCGAGCACAAACAAAATTACAGTCAACGGCAGGCAATCTATATGATTTTCCTGTTTTTTATATTCCTCGTTAAGAGAAAAAAAACTTTTGTTACGTAAAATTTGTTTCTGAAATAAATTTATAGCTTTTATTTTTGTCTTTTATTACAAAATAACGGTTAAATAAGAGGAAATAAAGAGAAAATCGTATCATTAACATCCACCTCTCTTGCTGAAATCAACAACTAAGTTACTAAGGTATTGAAAGATCTAAAATGTTCAAATTATTTTGTTAGGAAATATTACATGGAGAATGAAAGTGGTTATGTTATCAGTTTTATTTCTATTTACTTTATTTCTGTACATATATGAAAATGTTCAGTATTCCATCTTGTTTGATTCTTATCTAATTTTCAGTTTTGATAATATATTATTTCACGATATATTTGAATAAAAATATCATCATATTTTTTGTATCGAAAACAAGTTTTAATAATTTAATTCAAACGTAAATGTTTTATACTTGTACTAAATTTCAGTACACAAACTTTTATGATTTTGGGAAAGCTTTTTCTTTAACATTAAATTTTATTAAAAAAGCAAGTTTGAATTTATCTTGAAAAATATTATATTGTAAATTTCCTGGTTGTTATATTATTATATTGGTTGTTTAGTTTTATATTCTAAATAGAGCAAAGCATAAATATCTGTACATAAATATCACCGCATAAATTCATTTGATTTAACATTTGGGTATTTAGTTCAGAATAACCATAAGCACAGGAATACCTCTCTTAGTACGGTTAATCCTTTCCAACAATTTTCCGTACTACTTGAAATCGTACCAGCACCAAAATAGTAGTTTGTAGAACGATGCCAAAATGCACTTCATTTCAAGCGAGAATGAAATATACAGATCGAGCGTTACGAGGGAATGTACATTTTAGTGAATAGTGACTATACGTTTTACTTTTTACTTAAACACTATACTTATTCTACGGCATTTAATAAACATATAAATATGTATAACATGTAAATATGTATATGTTTTAATTTGTTTGAATTCAACGCTATTGTTCAAAAATATAAAACTTCTACTAGTAGCACTTGTTTTTGTTGATCTGTTCGTTTGAAGTTACTTAGCATTTAGGAAAGTTTAACTTTCATTAGTTTCATCAGTTTCGAATCACCGGTAAAGCAGCAGTAAAGCACCACCAAAAAGTCTGAAATTATAATTCAGATTTTCCAGCGTTCTATCGAGAGCTTCAAGTGAATGCTTACGGGATAAGGCATTCAATATTCATCCCAGATAATATGGCATTTTTCAAAACTTCAGCAAATACTTTTTTATTCGCCTACATATTAAAGTGTTACTTTATTACTGTGATTTGCGGCCTTAATGTGTCACTTTTTAACCATATATTTTGTTGTCATAGCTACATCCAAAAAACATTTGTATTTGTTTAAATTCTATAAAAATTAGACATTTTTATCAAAGCAACCTTTCAAAGGAAAATTTCGTAATCCAATTAAAATATTTGATATATTTTGTTGTCATAGTTAGATGGGTCAAAGGTTACTTGTTCAACATATTTTTATTTTTAAATTTATAAAATTTTCAATTTTGATTTAGAATAAACAATTTTTTTTAAATATTTTGCTTGCGGCGAATAAAAAATAGTATATAATGCACGGACGTAAGCTATTTTAGACTTAATGTGGGTGCAAATCTCAGCTGGCGTCTCAATTCGCAAATTCCACATACGTCCAAAAACCTTAACTTTACGTCCTTGCATCATAATGTACTATTTCATTACTTTTTCAGTTTTTTTTGAGTACTTTTTCATGCCTTTTTCAGTACTTTGTCATTACTTTTTCAGCACTTTTTCATTACTTGTTCAGTACTTTTTCATTACTTTTTCAGTACTTTTTCATTACTTTTTCAATCTTTTTTCAGTACCTTTTCATTACTTTTTCTTTACTTTTTCATTACTTTTTCAGTACTTTTTCATTAATTTTTCATTACCTTTTTAGTACTTTTTCTTTTCTTTTTCAGCATTTTTCTGTGTTTTTTCATTACTTCTTTAGTACTTTTTCATTCCTTCTTTAGAACTTTTTCAGTTCTTTTTCATTACTTTAGAGAACAGAAGCTTCAGACGTACTGTCATTACTTTTTCATTACTTTTTTATTACTTATCAATACTTTTTCAGTACCTTTTCAGTACTTTTTGATTACATTTTCATATCGCTTTTCAGTACTTTTTTATTACTTTTTCAGTACTTTTTCATTACTTTTTCAGTACTTTTTTAGTACTTTTCATTACTTTTTCAGTATTTTTTCTGTACTTTTTCATTACTTCTTTAGTGCCTTTTCATTACTTTTCAGTAATTTTTCGTTACTTTTTCTTCATTTTAGGGCACAAAAGCTTCAAATGGACTGTCATTAGTTTTTCATTACTTTTTAATTACTTTTTCATTACTTTTTAAGTACTTTTTCGGTACTTTTTGAATACTTTTTCATAACTTTTTCAGTATTTTTTATTACTTTTTAGTACTTTTTCAGCATTTTTCAATTTTTTTCAGTACTGCGTCTGGAAGTCTGATATCTCAATGGTTATCATCTTCCAGTAAATTCAATTCGTCGAAGTACGATAAACCATTGATAATTCGCAGTCATTGAAATCTTTATAACACAAATAAAACCTATTGTACGGATACAGAAATTAAAAAACACATTTTGCCGGAATTGACGAACTGGAAATTGGAACAAAGCTGTAACAAATCGTACTCTGACATATTAGCATATTTTAGTCAAAGGTTTAGTCAAAAATCATTATCAGAAAGTGATGTTATTGAAGTTTCAAATAAACATGTGCTAAAAAGGCTCCCCATGACTATTCCCAATATCGCTCAAAATTTAATCAGTTATTTGTCCTTCCAATCTCCACTCAATTCGATTATCAGGTCCAAATGTTAAAGACCTTTAAAAAAAACAGGTGCTCGGGAGACCCCACAACCTCCAACCTTTGGGGAATGTACCCATTAGCTTATAAAATCTTTCTCAAATCTTTCGCATTAACTTTTATCAACGTTTAATGAAAATCGATTTGTAACTGTAGAGTGTAGACTAAAGCAGCGATAAACACTTAAAGAAATTAAAAAAAAATGTTTAGCCGGAGGTGACAAACTGAAAATTGGTACGCAGAAATATTAGAAACAGTACTAAAACCTTATATACCAAGCCTCAATAAGATTAAAAGCCAGAATTAGAAGTTATTGAAGTTTCAAACTTACAGGTGTTCAGGAGACCCTCCGTCATTTTGTCCAATTTTATCCAATTGTAAATCTAAAGCTTTGTAAGATCGTACTTTATCGCACACACACAATTTCATTACAAACAATACAGACGTTTAGGAGGAGGACAAACAAACGGACAGAAGAAATATATATAAAGAAAAAATGATGAGAGCATTCTGGGGCCCTATTCCCGAACACATAAATGCGAATTTTGACAATATTGTGAAGTTTGTATTGCATAACATTAAACGGTAAGCGGTAACGATTTTCGGAAAAACGAGTTTTACAATATTGTCTAAATTTAATTTTGACAATATTGTGAAATTCGTTTTTCGTAAAATCGTTACCGTTACAGTTGTATGTTACGAAATACAAACTTCACAATATTGCCGAAATTCACATTTATGTGTTCGGGAATAGGGCCCCTGGTGTAGAGGATTAGATTTTAAGCATTTCTTAGAGTTAGTTAAAAAAATAAAAAACAATTTTAGTTTAGTTTTTTTACAGATTTTTTTTTTTGACATTTCAAGAATACAAAAACGATCACCAAAAATATAATCAAACATGTACCAAACATGTACCACCAAAAATATAATCAAAAATATAATCAAACATCATTGACTTCAATCAAGAAAGTCGAGGATCTTACCCATTTAAAGTTTGAGAATAGGTTGAGGTCGTTTCGGCCCCAATTCCTCTAATCATTCGCTTTACCAGATAAGACTATTTCTCCAAATATGTATATGCACCAGCTATCCTGAGGGAAACTTCGGAGGGAACCAGCTACTAGATGGTTCGATTGGTCTTTCGCCCCTATACCCAATTCTGACAATCGATTTGCACGTCAGAACTGCTACGATCCTCCATCAGGGTTCCCCCTGACTTCGACCTGATCAGGCATAGTTCACCATCTTTCGGGTCACAGTATGTATGCCCATGGTACGCTTTTACTCATAAATATTTAAAAAACAAATATGAGTTGATAAAAACGCCCAAGGACTGAGGTGCTATTTAAAAAAATAACACGTAGTCCTAAATATTAGTTACGTTAATTTAGTCTGTAGGTTTTAATAACCAATGACTTGCATACATACTAGACTTCTTGGTCCGTGTTTCAAGACGGGTCCCAAAGGTATCTCAAATCTTTATCATTGCTTGATCGGAACATATACTTTTACTGCATTTATAAAATAAATCGTGGCGTACTACGCTTCACATAAAGTGATAGCATGTTCTATTAAATATATCAGCATATTGTCAGGATATATAACAGATCAATCACAAAGTTTTACAAGAAAACAAGAATTGAGCTTCTGTTTAAACCATAGACAAATAACTATTTATATAAATATAAATAATATATAACTAACATATCGCAACGTCTTACATGAAAAAAAGTGCATGGTATCAATAATTAAATATTATTTAATATTTGATTCCAGTGAATTTCTTCATTCAGTTATTTGAGTTCATTGGGCTTAACCCCTTAACGGTTTCACGTACTTTTTAACTCTCTATTCAGAGTGCTTTTCAACTTTCCCTCACGGTACTTGTTCGCTATCGGTCTCATGGTTATATTTAGTTTTAGATGGAGTTTACCACCCACTTAGTGCTGCACTATCAAGCAACACGACTCTAAGGAGATATCTTCTTATACACAATAATAGTCGCTACGGGCCTGGCACCCTCTATGGGTAAATAGCCCCATTCAAGATGGACTTGGACGTAAAATTGAATGTATAAGATAAAAGATACTCCAGCACATTGAATGACCAATTTATCCATTATAGATAAAAGGACTTAATGCTGAACTTTTCCTATTTCGCTCGCCGCTACTCAAGGAATCTTAGTTAATTTCTTTTCCTCTCCTAATTAATATACTTAAATTCAGGAGGTAATCACACATGAATTGAGGTCGCAATAAAATTTTTAATGTTATTATATATAATATATCATTACAAAACGAAATAGTTCACATTCTCAATATTCAAAATAAAATAATGACTGATGTTGAACAAAAAGCACATTTTATAATTTATATATAATAAACATTTTATTATAAATAATATAAATACATCATTGTACATCATATTATTATTATTCCTGAATTATAGTATATATATAACCATAAAACAGCATTAGTTTTATTAAAAACAGTTTATTTAGCTTATATAAACGACCCTCAACATGTTATAATCAAACAATGGACGACGGTGGACGTGGTTTCAGCCTTTCTAGTGTTCTAAAAAAAGGTTTTAAAATTCTTCATTAGAAAAGATGTCGCTAATTTACAAAATGGAGACGATTTGAAAAAAAACTTTTTCCCCTGTTTTTTGATTTTCTCGAATTTTTTAAAAAAGAAAAAAATCCAAGCACCACACTATAGAGGGAGATACAAAGAAGATTTCCACCAAATTTTAAGTGAATCGTTCGAGTAGAAGGTCGACCATCAGGTCATCAGGTAGACCAGTGGTTCTCAAAGCGTGTTCCGCGGAACACTAGTGTTCCGCGATGCACTTTCAAGTGTTCCGCGAAAAAATTAAATAATCATATATAATATCACGAGTCGTCAAATAATAGTCGATTATTTTTCATAATCATTATTACGAATGTCATTTGAGGTAATTTTTAACCTCAAAATGGCAAATGGTAAATTTTTAACCTCAAATGGCATGAGTGGTAATGTTGAAAAATAATCGACTAATAATTTGGTGACGAGTTGTATTTAGCAGACAATTTAACGAACAGAAATAGTAACATTATTTCATACAACATAATCATACATAATAAAATATTATTTCATCTTAGTAGGCGCATAAATGCTATAAATTTATAATTTATTTTTGACAAATAAACATAAACATGCAATCATTTATGAATGAAAACGGACATTTTTACTATTTGCAAATTGCATTTTCACATAATTTTGTATGTGCATTTTTGTTTTAAATTAATATATTAAGTAGGCCGAAAATGTTCGAAAATATTCGCTGTTCCTTCGCACCAGAGAAAAATAATCGAAACAATTCGTTTTGATTTGTTAAAAAATAGTAAATTAAGCGTTTTTATTGGACCTTATCGAACTTTATTTAGTGAGTTGAATTGTCAATTCAATTAAAAATTGTTTGAAAATAAAAATCAATTCAATGTAAAATATACACGTACGTAAAATTTATACGTTTCTCGGCTTTGTATGAATAAAAATATCTTTCGGGTTAAAATTACATCTTGGAAACATAAAATATTATTGCAGGTATTAAAATTCTCCTTTTACACATAAATAAATAAAAAATGTATGAAGTTTTTGTTTCACACAATATGAACAAAATGATTGAATAAGAAAGCCGTTTATGTCTTCCGAATTTTCTAGTTTTACTTTAAATGAAGAAGAAGAATTGACGTCGCTTTCTTCAGATCGTGGATTAAAATTACAGTTCCATGAAAACACTCCTGAAAATTTTTGGATCTCTGTTAAAGATGAACACTCGAGTATAAACAAAAAATCCCTGAACATATTATTGTTATTTTCCACGTCATAACTTTGCGAAGCAGGATTTTCAACTATGGTCAAAATAAAAACAAGTAAACGCGAGAGACTATGGAATTTAGAAGACAAAAACGCATGTGGCGTTATCATTTATTCGTCCCAATATCGCTGAGATCTGTAAAGATCTTCAAGCTCATGGATCGCATTAAGTTTGAGATTTTTTTAAAAGTATTGTAATTTTAATTGTGCTTTCAATAAATATATTTGCATCAATCAATATCGGTGCATATTTTATTTATATACATGGGTAGTTCTACACACAAAGGAAGAAAATGGAGCTAATTACGGCACGACATGTTTTTTGCGTATAAGTTCTGTATATTTAGTTTTAGTATAAGTAGTTTAGTTAAATTTAAAGACATTCTTTCAACTTTTCTGAATGTGGCCAGTAAAAAAAAAATACATGAGTCAAAATTAAAAACTATCCCTCTTACTCCTAAATTAACTCAAAATTATGTCAATATTATCTCAAAATACGAAATAAATATTTATCTAAGTCAAATTTCGCTTTTAAAACTTCCAGCAGCCAAATTCTGTAACTGTGAAGCGGTGAAGTGATAAAAATTTCTTTGCTTCTTTTCATTAAAAAACTTATCACTTCACCGCTTCACAATTACAGAATTTGGCTGCAGGAGACTGAGACCAGGGGACTGATAATTTATCAGTATTTCTCTTAAAAATGACAAAATTACGTCTTATAAAAAAAATAATCGAATTCTATACCAAGGGACTACATATTGACGACGTATATGACTGTAAAATTACCTGTAATTAAAATACTTTTTACGAAAATACTTGCCAGGGGACTGATAATTTGACTGAACAAAACACGATCTTGCTACCAATAATGACTGTTTTGATTGATAAAACCTCGGACTAAGAAAAACACTTGCAACATTATATTTATTGAACTTTAATTAACTCCTGTGACGAGCGATAACTTGATAGAAATATGAATTTCCTTTATTTTCAATGTGTTTTGATTGGGCAGGAGAATAATAACAAATTCGTGGGACAAACTTTAATAGGATATATCTTATATGAAATATAGAGTAATTTTATGATTATTTACACATTGCTAACGCATTATTCAAAATTATAACTGCAGTGTAAATTTGTCTCTACACATTTAGAATCATTAATTATTTAGTTTACCAGCTTTGACTTTCAAAGATGGACATGCCAGGGGACTGATAATTTTACGTTTTGCATCATATTTTTTGTAAGATATATATTTCGAAACGGGTTTATTTTGAGTGACCTGCTAGACATAGTTAAGGTTTACAAATTTCATTGGAAAAAACATTTTTTTTTATATTAATATACGAATTAAGCCGAGCCATCCAAAATTCCCATGTTTGTAGAACTACCCACATATTATTTTCTAAAATTAGCACTTGGAAGTAGAGGGTTGCCAATAACACGCTGCGACACGATCCCGTTTCCTTTTTGCTCTATAATAATGGAGTGTTTTTGCGAACATTATTCTGTTTTTATTCCTCCTTTGGTTTTAAAGGGGTTAGCAACCCGCGCCCCCTGTTTTAAAGTTTGCTATATTGTATATATGTTCCGCCTAAAAAAATATCAGAGTTTAGTGTTCCCCGACTTCAAAAAGTTTGAGAACCAAGGATAGACCATACCGAAAAAAGTAGTTTCGAGAAAAATAAGCTTAAAAATAATAATAAAACTGAACTCAACACTAAAATTAAATAATTACAAAACAAACGTTAAGAAAAATCTTAAGTCTTAAAAAACTTAAATGCTAACTAGGGCATTTTCCTTGATCATGTAACGCCCTGACTTTCTCAATGATTAAAACCCAGATAAAGAGTTATATGATGGCTTGTTTCTTTGAACTAACAATAGTGTGCCATAATCAAAGAACATTCTCTTACTGGGCTATTTTGAAAACGTACATCGAAAAAAAACAACTAAGTCTGTGTGCGAACTGACGAAATAATGACAGATGACAAATATTAACTGTCAAAATATTGTTTTTTGGAATTTATATTCACCATAACGAAACGTCAAAATTTGGTATATAGGCTGATTCTGACATACCCTCACAGATGCAAAAATAGTCATAGCAAAGACTTTTCTCTTAGCTAAGACAAAAACCTCTTAAATGCGATTCTGTATGTAGTCACAACTGTGAGATGTCAAAAAAAACCCTCTTACTTAAGACCATCAAACATGGTCATCTTAAGCATCACAATTTAACGTTATATTTTTTTATTGGAATTCTTGTATGAAAAATTATATTAATAAAGAATAAAATAATAATTATGAATTATTTATGTAATTCTTATAAAATTTATAATAATTATCTATATTTTATTTTAGTTTGTATCAAAATTATTGAACAAAATATATATTGTTAATGATTTTAAATAAAATGGCGATTGAAGATTTTATATTTGCACTATCAAAGTTTGGTGTCTCATGTTGTTTTATTTGTGCAAATTTTATATAAACTTTAAGAAAAAACTCATTTTTTCACAAATCTATTGCAAAATAAATAATAATAATCAATATATTATATGGTATAATTTTATGTTAATTGTACATAAATTAATAAAATATATTTCGAGATTGATATTCAATCAATAAAATGGCAGTTGAATATTTTCACAAACAAAAATTATTAATATCTTAAAAAATTTTCTAAAACATAAACTTGATTTTTATTGAAAATTATTATATAAATACCATAATTCTTAATAATAATTTATATGGTATTTTAATTTGTATTTAAATTATTTAAAATGAAAATATGACATTTTATAATAATTTTGTTTATAAAAATAGCCGTTTGAAAGATCTCCAAAATATATATGTAGAGTTATTATGAGGTTTTTTATGACAACGTTCACAGAATCGCAATTAAGATATTCCTCTTAAAAAAATTGTCATAACAAAAATAATCATAGCTAAGACCTCTTAACTCAGAATCAGCCTGATAGCTTTTTAGCATCATCAAATTGTGACAGTAGGCATAACAAATTACTTCAGGAGGAACAACAATTTATTACAGAAGTTTTTTTAAGTGCCAAAGTAATATTTATATTAGTATATATGTTATATATATTTATTAACAGCAAACATAAATATTACGAAGTTTTTCACCTGATGTCAAAATTTTGTTTTTACAAATTTCACCTTCACCAAAAATTGTGTTCTGTCATTATTTCGTCAGTTCGCACACAGCATATTTTTTAAAAATCTGAAATTTTGATATTTTGTTGGTATTGACGAAAGGAAAAAAGTGATTTCTGCTTTTATTTTTTGTATACTCTGAATCGGAGTTATGCGCGGTTGAATTTTTGAGGCCTTTTCACGTAGTTTTGGTAATGGTGTCAATGTTTTGTGAATAGGTACCACAAATTTCATCGACTTAAGTATATTTTTGCAAGTAAAAATGAAAATAATTGAATAATTGAAATAAGTAAGTTTAAAATTAATAACTTTTCTCTTTTCCGCTAGGCGGCGCGTAAAACCTTGGTTTACTTCAAAGCTCATATCTCAAAAAGTCCCTTTTTTTGTTTTGTTTTTCACAAATTTTAAAGTAAACATATGCAGCTAGGGCATGGTCGATTAATCGATTGGGACTAAATATCGATTAACGATTAATATGAAAATTTTAACATCGATTAATCGATTAATCGATTAAATAAAATTTTTACTAATTCTAATATTTTTATTAATTTTTTTAAACAAATACGCGCGTTATATCATATTTAAAAGTTCAACTTTTACAATCACATAAGAATAAACAAAAATTTAATAGCTATCTATGTATTAAGGGCGTAAAGTAGGTCTTTTTTGCATAAGAGCGAAATCGTTGCTCTAGGCGTTAGCCTAGGATTTGTATCTCCCTCTCTGTCATTGAAGTTTTCAGACCTTACAAAATTATGTGTTTGAAAATATACTGTACTAAATGAAAATGATAAGAAAGAAGCTGTTTACTTCAGAATGGAAAGTAATGGAGTTCAATATACTCCAAACCATAGTTTACTGGTTGGATTAATAATAAAAATATTACTTAAGGCATAGTAAAGATTTTTGTATTGGGATCAAATTTTTTTATTAATGTACTTTGTGTTATACCCATAACAACTAAAAAAGTAATTCGTAAGGAAAAAAAAATACATCTTCAGACAATAAACCTTTTCACAATTTAATGCAAAATTCGTTAAATTAATTTGTAAATTTTAAACATTTTCGTAAATTTAGATTAATCGATTAATAATGTTTTTTGTTCGATGAATCGAACAATTTGCAAAATGATCAATTAATCGAACAATCGATTAATCTAACCATGCCCTATATGCAGCTATGAAATTGAGAAATAAAAGGTCAGCAATTCAATATGGATTTTTTCTTACGATTCTTTAAAGTTTGGTATATGAAAAATTAAATGTGTTTTTTTATTAAGTTAATAATCCTGTACTAAATGTGGATCTAATAAATTAAACATTTTATATTTTAACACCTGCAATAAATTTGAACCATTTTCTGTGTATTTCTGATTGAGAAACAGGTTTTTATTCAGAATAAGAATTGGAGATCCCAGTGATCGAAGATTTTGTTATAATTTCAACATCACCAACACTAACATTAGAAAAAAACATAAAAGAAAATATTTTTTCTATAAACATTATAATTTAATCAATATTATAAATAAATACATTAAAAAAAAAAATAGAACCGACTTCAGAAAAAACAAAAGAGGCACAAAAAAGTGAAAAATAACTCAATTGTTGCTTTTAGAAACAAAAATACGTTACATTTTGATTAATTTTATTCAATTATACCTTACTATAGACAAAAAAAACTACGCTATTATACAAAGTTACTATATTAAAATAGTTACTTTTTATTATAATTATTATAGTTATTATAGTTATTATAGTTGTTATAATAGTTATTATATTTTAAAAGTTATTTGTAGTACAAAACTGTTGTAAATCGGTGCCAAACCCGAGACATATTAGTCGGTTTTTCGTCAATGTGGCACCGACTTCGAACAGTTTTGTACTACAAATAACTTTTAAAATATAATAACTATTATAACAACTATAATAACTATAATAAATATAATAAAAAGTAACTATTTTAATATAGTAACTTTGTATAATAGCGTAGTTTTTTTGTCTATAGTAAGGTATAATTAAATTAAATTAATCAAAATGTAACGTATTTTTGTTTCTAAAAGCAACAATTGAGTTATTTTTCACTTGTTTGTGCCTCTTTTGTTTTTTCTGAAGTCGGTTCTATTTTTTTTTAAAAAGTTTTTTTATTTTTCTATTTTTAGTGAAGTCATAAAGCAAATGTCGGCTAGAAAGCGTTCTAAAAGTAATAACTTCAAATGCTGGAAAAACTTTCATCAGTGACAATCTATTTATTATGGTTTTGCGATTTTTTGCACAAACGGCATACATATTTCCCGTGATAGAAAATTATTTACGATAACCTTGACAAGTATAGCAATATAATACTGCCCAAAATATCCAAACAGATTAATATGTTTTGACGAAATCAGCGAAAATGCATTAAAAATATAGTTTTTTCTAATTTTCTGAATAACGGTATTTTTCACATCAAAGAAACAATTATGGGACCCTCTGGGAATGAACTCAAATAGAATAAAATTTAAATCATCTAAATCGAACGAACCGTTTTTGAGAAATCGGTGTACTACATATAAAAAACCTACAGTGAAACACAGAAACTCCTGCTTTATTTAAGTCGGTTTGAAGTTTTTTGTCTATAGTAAAGCATAATTAAATTAAATTAATCAAAATGTAACGTATTTTTGTCTATAAAAGCCATAATTGAGTTATTTTTCACTTGTTTGTGCCTCTTTTGTTTTTTCTGAAGTCGGTTCTATTTCTGTTTTTCAAAACGGTTTTTTAATTTTTTTATTTTTAGTGAAGTCATAAAGCAAATGTCGGCTTGAAAGCGTTTTAAAAGTAATAACTTCAAATACCGGAAAAACTTTCATCAGTGACAATCTATTAATTATGGTTTTATGATTTTTTGCACAAACGGCATACACATTACCCGTCATAGAAAATTATTTACGATAACATCGACAAGTATAGCAATATAATACTGCCCACAACAAACAAACAGAATAATATGTTTTGACGAAATCAACGAAAATGCATAAAAAATATGTTTTTTCCAATTTTCTGAATAACGGTATTTTTCACATCATAAAAAAAATTATGGGACCCTCTGTGAATAAACCCAAATAGAGCACAATTTAAATCATCCAAATCGAACGAGCCGTTTTTGAGAAATCGGTGTACATACATAAAAAAAAACCTACAGTGAAATACAGAACCTTCTTCTTTTTGGAAGTCGGTTAAAAAATTAATTTATATATTATTTTTTGCCTTTAAATTGAAATATTTATGATCATCAGAAAAAGAAAACATTTTGGCAATTATTTTATCGGGTGTAGTGTTATCCGGTAAAAAACAGTGGAATCCTTGAGTTCCACTTATGGTTTTAATGTCCGAAAACCGCACCGAAAGAAATTGTTCCTGTAGTTCGATTTCTTCTGAAGACACATATGAAAATTTCATAACGTGGTTGGTTTTTTTCGACCAAATTTCCGTCAATTCAAACAATTCCTTTGCTGTTGATATTTTTTCTCCTCTAAGCGAAGCTCTCCAGGCTTCTCTTTTAAGTGTTCCTCCAATCCCATCGGATGGACCCTTTCCGTGGGCAGTTGCAAAGAAATGCCATTCTGCAGGTATTTTAAAATCATCAATATGTTTGCAGAGATTTATGAAATTCTTCTTATTTTTATATTGAGCTGCTGAACCATCAGTAAAATATAAAATTTTTTTGATACTTGGATACATTTCTTGCTGTTTTTCAATGAATTCAATACACCTTTCCTGGTATTTATGAACTGCAACTGTGTTATGCATTAAATGATCAGATATAATGACCAAAGATAAGACCTCTAGTTTATCATTACATGATTTGTAGTAAACTACGATTATTTTTATTTATTTATTTTATTGTTAAGTAAAAAAAACCTAACAATTTAAATAGCCATATGAGCAAAAATGCTATTGCATGGCATACTAATAACAAATTACAATTACATTACAGAAAATCAATAAAAATTAACAATTAACAATTATAACAATTACAACAAGTACAAAAATAACAAAAATATCAACAAAATAGTAACAGAAATAATCTCAAAAAGAAAAAAAAAAAAAAAAGAGAAAAAGAGAAAAAAACAAAAAATAATAGAAAACGTTTATCAATTATCAAGAAAAATTCCACGTAAGTGAACAACTATATTAATTTTAAATTTATTAAAGTTAGTTTCGTTCTTTATTAAAGTTGGAAGTTGATTAAATTTAGGCAGCCCTCTATATAAAATATTATTATTAGACGCACAAGACAAAAAGAACTCCGGAAGGAAAAACGAACGCCTCCTAGTATAATGACTATGAATCTCACAAGCACGAGTTATGGAAAAACTATGTTTTATACGGGAGTTTATTATATTGTAAATAACGATGAGAAGTTCTTTTTCAATTAAGATATTCAAAGGAAGAAACTCATCAAATAACAGAGCCGTAGGATAGCGAATAGGTAGGTTCCGTACGTATTTGATAGCCCTTTTTTGAAGTATGAATAGATCATGTAATAAAAACTCTGAGGCACCACTCCAAACAGGATTCAAGTAAACTAAATGAGACAAAATGTAAGCATTATAAATTGATTTTAAGCATTCCAAAGGAACAATATTCCTTTCAATTGTTCAAGCCACAATCCATTGGGTGGATTGTGGCTTGAACTTTATTGAAATGTGCAGCTTGTATCTCATTCTGCGTTATCATTGAGTAGTTTTCTGAAAAATCCATAATAAATACGTATTCGCCGTGACGTAAGTTTTGTTTCGTATCCTTAAGAAACTTTGATTGCTGCCTAGCGATGAAATCATGAATTTTTTATTTGTTTACCGATGTATGTACTAAATCTTCTACAAATTCTTCCTTATTTTTTTCCATGCGTTCTAACGAATATCTATCTTGCATTAACCATTTCTTATAATGTATTTCTTCGTAAAATTCAAGAGATTCCAAAATGGTTTCTGTGTAAGCTTCTACGATATTTTTACAATCATTGCATATATTTGTTGCACAATCCACTGTATTATTAGAACAACTCAGTTTCTTAAGCAGATCTTTTTCATTTTTTACTAAATTTAAGAGCGGCTTACACATTAAACGTACATTTTCATGTATCATGCATATACAGACATTGTGTGTTCTGGTAGGTCCGGCTAAAATACATTCCTTCGGTCGCAACGTAGTGAACTTTGAGAAGCTGATTTTGACATCTTTGTTTTCTTCCAAGAACATTTCGTAGATGTCGGTGAGGGTCCATAACACCAACCGCTTTGATTTCCTAATTTTTGTTGATCCTTCTGTAATAGTAACAACATCTTTAAGGCCAGGCATTGTTCTACTAATTTCCTCTGATAAGAAGTATGTTTGAATTTGTTTTACTATATTTTGTGACAAATTGTGCACTTGTTTGCTTTGAGGCCAACTGTAAGGACCTACTGTTTCCTACAGATCCATGGCGAATTCTGCCAGTCGTCTTGATGCATTAAATTCATCCTGGATACGTTGATTTGACCAAAATTTACGTGGTAGAGTTGTCAACAAAAACACTTGTTTTGATTTAGAGCTGGCATCTTTAAATTCTTTTTTAAGGTTCATAAGCCATGATGTATATTCACATTCCTCCTTTGGTGATAACACTTTAACTGAATCTACTTGAAATATTCTTTGACTTATTGCCGATGTGACACTTGCAATTTTTTTTATAACTTCCTGTTGTAATATGTTAAACATACCAAGAACATTGTTAATATCTTCTAAAGTGCCATTAAGTAGTTCAGGAACTGGTGGAGATATAGTATCAACCGAAACTGGTGATGGATCTAAAGATGCTGGAGGTATTTGAATATTTTCGTTCGTTGGAACATTTTCAACATCCTGATTTATAGAAATAATTTCACTATCGATAGTTTCCGAACATGAAAGCTGCTGTAGAAAATATTAGTTGCATATGAATTTTTATTCATTTTAATAAAATAATTAAATTTACCTTATTTTTATAGATATAAGTGCGACATGTTTCACATATAAACTGGTCATCACGCAAAGTAAAATTTAGGATCTCAGCTTTTTGAATAACAGCTGGTGTGACCAGTTTCACATTTTTTGATGTCAGCTTATGATTTTTGAGACCGTACAAGTTACAGCACAATTTGAAAGGCATTTCTATTATTTTATTTTCTAAACGTTATGTCTTCTAAATATTTTTGAATATACTTGCTATAAGGCAATCACATCAATATATATACCCTTTAAATAGTTTGACATAAGTAGAATCAGGTAAAATTAGGTAGGTACAATTCAATATATTTTGATTGGATGCAAGCATAATTTGGTCAAAAACCGTTTGTGGGCGTCATTAGAAATTTTAAATGTTGAAATTATGAGTCCTTAATGAGATTTTAATTAGTAAAACGGGGCTGAGTAGACATTCTTTAAAATGAATAAACATTTTACAGACCCTTTAAATTAAATTTAAATTTCTTTATTTTACCACTTAACTTAAATTAATTTTTAATAAGTTTTTAACCATTTAGCCGCACAGAAAATGGTTCAAATTTATTGCAGGTGTTAAAATATGAAATGTTTAATTTATTAGATCCACATTTAGTGCAGGATAATTAACTTAATAAAAAAACACATGTGAATTTTTCATATACCAAACTTTAAAAAATCGTATGAAAAAATCCATATTGAATTGCTGACCTTTTATTTCTCAATTTCATAGCTGCATATGTTTACTTTATAATTTGTGAAAAACAAAACAAAAAAAAAGGGACTTTTTGATATATGAGTTTGAAGTAAACCAAGGTTTTACGCGCCGCCTAGCGGAAAAGAGAAAAATTATTAATTTTAAACTTACTTATTTCAATTATTCAATTATTTTCCTTTTTACTTGCAAAAATATACTTAAGTGGGATGAAATTTGTGGCCTATTCACAAAACATTGACACCATTACCAAAACTACGTGAAAAAGCCTCAAAAATTCAACCGCGCATAACTCCGATTCAGAGTACACAAAAAATAAAAGCAGAAATCACTTTTTTCCTTTCGTCAATACCAACAAAATATCAAAATTTCAGATTTTTTAAAAATCAACAAAAAAATGTACGTTTTCAAAATAATAGCCCTACTAAGAAAACCCTGTTTGGAAATAACATGGCGAAAAAGTTACAATACATATTTTGAATAATAGTAGATAGATGAAAATATGGGAAGTCGTACAAAAAGTAGAATGTGTACCTCGACCAAAGAGGCACATATTCTATTTTTTGCTTTTGCCTTTTTTGTCCTTATTTGTCTTTTGTCGCTTATCTGAAAAACTTTGTTTTTTACGTTTTTTGTTCTCTGGTTATATATAAATAACTATGTTACCTTGTTTAAAGAGAAACAATTTACGCTGACTGCAAGAGTGCATATATCTTTGGCTTAGAATTGCAATTTTGACTTTGTTGCTTTAATGAAAAAATCCATTATCATTATTTTCAATATATTTCATTGCATAGAAAAACTTTAAAACTTCAAGTACGATAATACATATAGTTTTTTAATTGAATTGAATTCTTACATACCTAAGACTCATACTACTCATACATAAGAGGTAATTTTAAGCTGAATTCAGTAACTTTATATTAAAATAATCTATCATCAAACAATATTTCAAATACTTTTAAGTATTCAGTTGTATGTTGTAACATTGGGACAACCTGTAGTTATAGTCCTAAATTTATTAAAAATTGAAATTCGCTTTCGTTTTGTTAATCATCTTATGTTAATAATGTCCATTATTATTGCTTTTTTATTCAAATAGCATTTAATAAACGAAAGCTTTTATTTCTTGTATGTTATAGTGTTGATAACCCTACGCTGCAGAAATGCATCAACATTAACGACAACGGATAAAGCTCACCAATTTGGAGTGATCTGGGGGAATTGATTTTGAATATCATACTGATTTTTACTGATATAATATCTAATTTAGTTTGTAATGTGACAAAAAACTTTACAGTGCAAAATAGTATAACAAAATTTTAGCCCACTAAACGTCAAAGTTAAAACCTTTTTTTGTTAAGCTTATAGGTGAGATCTCGGTGAAAACGTCTCCCCCAGTTCCTAATAAATCATCACATTTTGCTAAAGATATTTATTTGTTAATTTCTTTTAAATTTATTCAAATAAATTATTCGATTTAGGTCGATAATATTCGGTCATTTAAATTTTTTCGTATTGGTATTTAAATTAGAAACTGTTATGGTACTTCGTCACTGTTTTAGCTCAGTTGATAAAGCGCTAGTATACGCAAGGGTACCGGGTTCAATTTCCGATGACAACCACTTGTCCTATGCATATTTCAGATTTTATGTTTTCAGGCGTGGTGGGTACCTGATCATTCTGAATCTATAGTAAAAGATAACAGTCAACATTGTAAATGGGGATATTCAAGCTGTTGATTTTAATTGGTGGGATTTTTATGCTAAATATGTTGATTGATTCATAGAAAAAGACTTTACTAATGTGTTCTTTGTATCATATGTCATAAAAGCCACCTGTTAGTTCTATATACAATTTTGGCCAAGCGTCGAAAATTTACAGATATCAAATAGAAAAACTAAACCTATACAAATTAAAAATTAATGAGGTGAATCAACACTAAAATTAATGCCTTAATCCACTAAAATTAACCATAATTTTAATCAAATTTTACAATTTACTGGGAGTAGAGATGTGCAAAATTTTTGAATTACATGAAGCCAATTTTGAGTTTTATTTTAAACACATAATATTATGCTGAGCACTTATGACGTTACAAACATATTAATATATCAAACTTACTTCCTTTAAAGCTTTTAAATGTCGATATCTAAAAATCAAAAGCTGTAATCTAGAAAATTGCTATGATATTCGGATTCATTATCCCCAACCTGCACAAAAATTGGTCGATCTTACATTAACACATATTGTTAATACACAAACTAAACTCATTATTTATCAAACATTTTCTCTCCGTTCGTTTTTTATTTAAAACTTCAAACGAACTCACTATACAAATTTGTGTTTTAAGGATTATATCACAATATACGATGGATATACAACCAGAGATCCTATCATTCTGAAATTTTGTGGAGGTGGACAAAGTGTACCGTCATCTATATCATCTGGTCCAGAATTGTTAGTTGAGTTTACAACTTCTCCATTTGGAACGTTTGTAACAACACATTCAAGTACTCAATCCTTGCATGGGTTTCAATTAGAAGTAAGTAAATCATAATGGAGCAACATCAAATAAACTGACTTTTTTTTGGTTTTAGGTTGAAGTAAAATTTGTTGATTTGCAAAGTCCGACCTATGCAAAAAATAAAAGGAGTTGCGAGTTTTGGTTGACGGGTACTGGATATGGTGTTTTAGAGAGCCCAAAACATTCCTTACCGCCAAATACAACATGTTTATATCATTTACAGGGAACTGAAGGTGCTTTTCGCCCACTTGATCAAATTCAAATACCACGACGAATGAACAACTTGGCATATACTCCACCGGTGACTAGATTTCGAATATGGATTTCTGTATTAAAATTTGATTTTTCAACACAATTTGGATTGTTTGAGGAAAATGTTGGAATTCTTCAACAAACAGAAGATTGTTCTGGAATGTTAAGAATATGGGATGGACCATTGCGTGAGCCACCAATATGCAAGGATATAAACTGCGAAAGAGATATCCATAATAAACCAATTTTAGTAAAATATGGACAAAACTACACAAACGTTTTAGCTCGTTTTTGTCGAGGGACGATACCAAAAAGTTGTGATCATGGCATTTTGAATGATACAAAGTCAAGACCTTGTTTATTATCAGAAAGTTTTTTATCAAGTGGTGACTTTGTTACGTTAGAATTAAAGAACATGGAATCAACTGTATTGAGGTATGTAGTCGCATAAAATTTTTTCAATTTCTGTAAATGCTTTAATATTAAATTATTATTTCAGACCTATAAACTTCAAACTACGTTACGAATTTATAGATTTATTGCAAGATGGACTACCAATTGATACAGAGCATGAATGTAATCGCCGATTTGTTAGTAGTTTAATTGAACGTCGAGATCCAGGTATTGTTCGTAGCGTTAGAAATGTATTTTTATTTGGTCGTGGAGGTGCAACAATGTTTAGGTGCATCTATCGCTTTGAAGGACAAAGAGGTGAGCGCGTGCGATTGGTTGTAAGGAGAGTTATGTCTGGAAACCGTACTTGTGCTTCAAAAATAGATACAGATATAAATCGATCATACTGTTTCGGTGATAGCACTATTAAATTAGAGGTACATTTTATTTAATTTCTAAAAAATTTTACACCTGAAAAAACACTTAATTTCAGATTTTTGAACACCCGTTTACTGACTCAATATTGTTTCCACGTGGATGTATTTGTAACTCATCCGCTCAATCCCATTTACCCGTTGTGTATATGTCTACAGGGAGAGAAGTAGAACTTCATTTTACAGCTATCAATATGACTTCCTTAGATGATCCAGATACTGTTAATTTTGAAGCAACTTTTGAATTTTTCAAGGGACCTACCACATGTCGTGACAGCCGAAGGAAAACTGGCTCAAATGGTGTAATAGACTTGAGTGTGGGAGATGTAAGAATTTTTCAAAACTTCGGCTTTATTTTAAAAAAATAATCTTTTGTCTTTTTCATCCAAAAGCTTGAATGTCGAACTCGACCATGGTTAATAGAGCCAAACAACGGAAAGTTTGTTTACATTCATTTAAAAGGATTATATCTACGACGTTATAATCCATTAGTCCAACTACCGTTAAATACAAGCATTCGAAGTATCACACCTACCAAATGTACAACTAAGTCAAGGGTTGTAATAACAACAGGGGAAGGAATACAAATAACAGCATGTCCTTTAAGTCAAGAATCAAGTAAACGTCATGTTGTAGAAGTTTTTAGTGCTGGATGGAATCGTAAAACCGATTATCAATCAAAAGATCCATCACGTTTAATATCAGTAGAATTTTTGGAGCCAGAAAATGGTGACTTTCAATTTTCATGGCTAGAAATAACAAGGATGCCGCCAGAGGGATTAATAGGTTTGTTATGTATTTGTTAAGGCCTGAAATAATCCAAATTCACTCGTTTTTATTTACTGTTAGAATAATAACAAAAATTTAGGCATGAATTAAATAAAACCTTGTTGTTATCAATTTCCTTCAAACCACCCCTCTTGATAATTAATGTCTACATATATTATTTTTCATATTATTTAATTCAAAAGTTAAATGAATTTTTGAATACTACATACTTGGTTTTAGCTTAAAACGATGCGTTGCAAAAACACAGAGCTGGAAGTTAAAGGCAGCTTCATTTGCAAGCATGATTTGAATTTATTTTATTCGTTATTCACCCAATAAAGGAATAAAGATTTCACTGAGATTATCCGTTAATAATAAATTATCTGAGTAGTGCAGAAATATGCAGTATTGACATCAAATGTGAGATATGAGACATGAAATATGAGAGCATACTTGATAAAGGTGGTGAAACATACGTTATCACTTTAGACATCTCCAAGGCATTTGATCGAGTCTGGCACGCCAACTTAATCAACAAGCTCGTTGCGTATGGTTTTCATCCCAATGTTGTGAAGCTGATTCAAAATTTTCTATCCAACTGATACATTTCGGTCTCCTTAGACGGATTTTCATCTAAGCCTTAACTAATTAACGCTGATTTACCTCAAGGCTCAATATTGTCCCCAACCCTATTTTTGATTTATATCAACGAATCGCTGAAAATCACCAGCAACCCAATAAATAGTTTTGCAGATGATAGTACTCTGCTCAAGTCGTTCGAGCTCCTTCCTTCAAAAGGTAAAATGCACGAACGAATTAATCCCACCCGGAGAGACGCCACCATAAACGTGTATAAACGTGAATAAACGTGAATAAACCTAAAAAAGGCGCCGCTTGGGGTGACCAAAAGCGGGTCAATTTCAACTCTACCAAAACACAGCTATTGATTGTTTCCAGATCAAAGACCGAGTTCTCCAAAGATATTTTATTCAGTATGTGTGATGAAGCAATAGGTGAATGTAAAAACATTCGTTTATTGGGTGTCACAGTTTCAAATGACCTACTCTGGAACCGATCATGTAATGGCGATGGCAAAAAGCACGTCTAGAAAACTCGGCCTCCTAAATCGATGCAAGAAATTGTTCACTTCATACTAATTGCTCCATGTTTATAAGTCCTAAATTCGTCGCTGTATGAAGTACTGTTGTAAAGTTTGAGGTGCTGCTTTTGTTTACATCTTGGCCCTCTTGGACTCTGTTCAAAAGCGGGCTATACGAATTGTGGGTGATCGAGATTTGACATCAAAACTTGATTCCGTACAACATCGTCGCACTGTTGCTGACCTCGTTGTATTTTACAAATATCGTCATCAACAGTGCTCAGAGGAAATCAGCAACATCATATCTCAAACTTATTCTTACCTCCGTTTCGCTCAGAAATCGGCTAGCGCAAGTCAAACGGTCAAGATCCCATGCTGTCATACTGGCAGATTGCAGAAAGACTTATTTGTCCGAACTGCAAACGAATGGAATGGTTTGCCGGAATCCATAGTCACAGGTGGTTTCAATCCGCAGAGGTTTAAAATTTATAGACTATATTTTTAGATAAGTTCTACCAATAGAAGCAAAGACGGTAGAAACATTTATATCGAATAGATCAGTTGACCAATAAAATTGAAAAACCAATATTTTATTTTTGTTTATACATTTTATCTTCCTCTTAACGCCGTTAATAATTTAGCAAGCACCGAAGAATGTTTACACCGATGTCCAGAGCTAGATGCATGCATAAACGCTAGCGTATGGTGTGACGGAAAATCACATTGTCCATCTGGTTACGATGAATCATTTACAAATTGTTCACCATTATTAAGATTACCACCTGAAATTTTAGCTACACTTTGCGCACTAATAGTACTTTTATGTTGTGGAGTTATCGGTTATATATTTAGGTAAAAATTTAACAAATTTAATTAGATTTATTAAATCTTTTTATCAAATATGATTAAATATTTTTAGAAAAATCAAAAGAAAATGTCGTCGTAGTTCTGTCTTACAAACACGTTTAAAATCGCTTAGTTCTATGGATACAGCTGTTTTCGATGAAAAAGATGTGATTTGCTGACAAAGCGACAATTCTGTTCGATATGTTGAAGTGGATCGTGTTACAACAGTTTGACCACTTTTTCTATATTTTAACAGAATTGCGTCAAAATTAATAAAAAAAATTAATTAAAAAAAAATTATTATATTAATAATAAAAAAACACAAATAATAATAATTATTATTGAATTAATAGAATTTATTATAAATAAATTGTTGTTATTTATTTAGAAATTTTATTCTATTTCTAAAAATAAATTTAATAGAATTTTTTATTGTTTTAATAAATAAATTAAAAACTAACTTACGAAAACTAACTAACGAAAAAAAATTATTATAATTATTAAAATCAGACGCACAATTACGTCATAAATAAATGTTTGATATACTTATTTTGTTTTTATCGTTTTCTTTACACATGTGGAAATTTGATGGTAGCCTCAATTCGCATATCAACTATTTAGTTTTTTTTAACTCGTGTTCACAATTCACAAAAGGGAAACTACTTCTATACTCAATAAAATCTTTTCTAGTTATCTACTGAAAACATCATTAACATTAGCATTAAAAATGTACCGTTGATACCGTTGTATGATTTTATTACTCGTTTATTGTGTACGTCCCTACAACTTTATACCATACACACATAATTACTCCAATATTTGTCGATTAGCAGTGTATTTTCGATTGATAACACTGAATTTCTTCTAAGTAAAGAGTTCATATCTCTGAAACATTTATTAAAACAGGGTATAAAATATTTATTTGAATGTGTCTATTCTGTTTAAAATTGATCTATGGAATCAAAAACTAAACAAGAGATCTGTTATTTAAATACCTTTTTTAAACGCCATTGTTTTCATAATTGTTCCCCAAACTCTGTTGTGATCACGAGTCTAGTTCCTTCTAATTTTGATAGAATCCAATAATAGAACTTTATCAATACAGAAGCATAATCAAATTTAGTATATTATGAATAAAATTCTGATTTATACTTTAATTTGCTGTTGTTAAATAAAAAAATGAACAATTGCTTGAAATTTTGAAACATTACTATTGTAAGTTAAAATGTTTTAAAAGTATAAATTAACTAATTTGTTTTACATATTCAAATCCTGTAAAATTTATTATTTGATCAAATACCACTATTGTTTTAGCAAATACCATCTCAAAGTTTCTGCATTCAGAATGCAATAAGCCAAAATTGACTTGTAACTGATTATAAAAGTTAAGTCATCATAAAATATTTATTTAGTTTAACGAAATTCAATTTTTTACTTTAAATAATAAAACAAAAACAAATTAATTAACAACTGTTTTTAAACTTATTTATACAGACAAAGAATAGAATAGACTTCAAAATTTTGAAATTCTTTAATAAAAAAACTGAAAACCGTAATTTTAAGGAACTTAAATTACTAATTTAAAAACTAAATAATTCAATATCTAATAGGAAAATTCAAAGATGTTGTAAATTCATTCATTCGACCTTTTAGTAGAAAAAAATTTAAGAAATTATTATTTATTATTGTAAGAACACAAATTAACAACAAAAGCAAAAACTTAAAATAAAAGATTAAAATCAAAAATTTTAAATTTATACTGACTAATATTATAATTTTTTCCTAGGTAGTTTGACGGACCAAGAAATTAATAATATAAAAAAAATAAAATATATATAAGTATAATAAAACTTCTTTATTTTGAAAATCAAAAGTAAAGCAAAACTAAATTGAAAAAAAAGAAATATATCCTAATAATTTTATTTGCAAGTTAAATCTAGAAATCTTTCATAAATAGAGTGAAATAAAAATTTTAGATTAAAATAAATAAACAAACAAAAAATGTGATATTAAATGATACAATCAAAATGTTCAAATGTATTCATTTTTTTAAAATAATAATCCTTGGTACTTACTTTAAGTTAAAACAAATTATTCATAGTTTAAGAATTTCGAAAACAAAACCGTTAAAGTTTGTGATATGTTGTGGTTCAGTGGTAGAATTTCCACGCCGTTTCTGTTAAGTATCAGGATATTGTTCACCCATAGATATTTTTAAGTAACATCGAAATTTACGACATACAATCGAAAATATGTTCTTGAATCACACTTTTAATTTCACTCTGAATGGCTCAAAATATTATATGTACTACCATTTATTTGGTTTATGATTACATTGAATCACTTCATACCATATCGATCATCGAGAAACAATGTTATCATAACATTAAAAGTGTTAAATTATCGTTATATCGTATAACATTAACTGCCATTTTTTTATTTTGTTACTGTTTTTAACAAAATCGAAACAAAAATATTTTATTGTGTCAAGCATTTAATTATAACTAAAAATGGATTTAAGATAAAAATTTTTAATCAAAACCTCTAACATAGTTAGAAACATAAAAAAAACTGCCATTCTTTAACTGTAAAATTATTGTTAAAATAAAATCGTTAAAAAAACTTAATAACAAATTGTTACAAAATATTTTTAAAAAATGTTTAAGAACGTATACTGTGAATATTTAAAACTAATAGAAATATTACAAAAGATATAGTTATAAAATTTTCATATTTATATATAAAATAGATCATTGAATATTTATATAATTATAAGAGTAAGAGAGTTTAATAGAAAAATTTAAATAAATCAGGATTGTAAAGTGTAATATATGAAATGTTTAAATATTATATAATGCAACATCAGGATAATATTTTGGATTTAATTTAGTGTTATTCTTAATTCAAATTAATTAAAAAGAGTTTAATAGACAGTTAAATAGATAGTCTGAGCAAAAAAAACAGATAAAAAATAAATATATTAGATATGTATTGAGGAGATCCCATTGTATTATAAATATTTAAAAAGAAAATATATCTTAATTCACAACTATCACTTTTCGATGTGTGCATCATCAGTCCTTCTCATTCGTTTTATTAAACCAAGACGTTGAAGAGAGAAGCATTTTATTTTTAATGGCAATTAGTGTAATGAAAAATAGCTTTTAGCCAAAAAATCTACCAACCTTCCAGTGCATATAAATGCATATTTAAATATATTTTAAAAACCAAAAACGTGATCAACAAATTTTCGATTTTAATAAAACTTATTACTTTTTTATATTTCTCAAAATCAGCATATTTATAGACTATTTATTATTTTTTAAAAAATATTTTTATTCCAATATTTTGACCTGATGGGTCGTCATCAGGTTACAAATTTTAAATTATATATAATATTACATAATCAACATTTTTTAAAAATTTTTAACAAATACTTAGTGAATAAAAGATTTTGTGTGCAATATATTCTTTTAAACATTTTATGTTTATTTTCTGTTTTTTTTTAAATTTGCTAAAAATTTTTAAAAATATTGACATCGTAATATTATATGTAATTTAATATATGTAACCCCTGATGATGACCCCCAAAGTCGAAATATTGGGATAAAAATATTTTAAAAAAAAATAATAAATAGTCTATATTCTATAAATAAGCTGATTTTGAAAAATATAAAAAATTAATAAAAGATTATAAATATTTAATAATTAAAACTTATTACAAAAGCGTTTATTATTGTTTTCAACATACATACCTTTATTCCAAAATATTGACAGTTGTTTTTATTCACAAATGAAATTTATGTCTTCATATCAAACCTATTGGTGTTATTTTTTCACATTCCTTTTCAAATGACTAGCTAAAGAAAGTTATAAAACAATTACCCAAAATTTTAAAATTTGGTATGAAGTTCATTAAACAACTCGGGATAGATGAATTTGTTTCAATAATTCCTTATGATCAAAATTCCAGTTCAAATTTAAGATTAAAATTTAGAGATCAAAACCGCTTCATATCAATTAAAAATAAAACGTAAACAAATCTCAAATCTCAAGCTAATATCAAATTTCATCCAACAAAGTTATAAGAGCTTAAGTTCTTTCATAGATAACAGTGCTTCCAAAGAATAACATTCTCGTTCGATACTCTTCAATATTCTGTGTTTTAGTTATAAAGGTTTCGACGTGTAAACCTATCGTACTAACCTATCATAGTAAATCTAAATTTAAACGTGAATGATATATAATGTTGAATTCTTTCACCTTTTCAAATTTATTTAATTTACATGGGTTGAAAAGTAGAAAAACCATCACTAATAAAAACATACATACATCATAATTTTCATTTATGTGAAATATGTTTGTATTAACGATAATATGGCGACAGTATGACAGTTTGATTTAAAAAAGTTTATTTATTTACCTTTTGCTAGTAAGTTCAGAAATATGCACTAGTAAAAGTTTTAAAATAAACATATATTGAATTAACTTTTTATCTTTAATTTTCTTAAAAGTCAAAAAATTTAAGGAAATATGTATGCACATTTTTTTAAAGAAAAAAATTTTACTTTTCTAGTAAAAATAATATATTTTTTATTTACATCATGTTTTGCCTGGTTTAAGTTGAAAAGAAATGGACGCAAATAAACCTTATACGTTTTTCATTTTTTAAAATTATCGTCAATATCAGTTGTACTTGAAACAAGAAGAAAACTATTTGTTAACAGTCTCTTCTTGCAGAATTTCCTATTTGTAAATAATAAAAACATAAGTAAATAAACTAAAGTAAAAAAAATTCAAACTCCTATAATTAATAATAATAATTTTAAACTTGAATACTATAAATAAGATACAAAAAAAAAATGAAATAAGACAATAAAAAATTTATAAACAAATAAAAAAAATTATAATATTTTCAGAATAGTAGTTCAGAAGTTACAAAGTTCGTTATCAAATTATTTCTATGTTTTTCTAAGCAGTACCATTATTATTTATTATGCTCCTATTGAATTAAGTTATTGAAAAAATAACATTTAACCCGACTTTTATTTGCAATAGAAACATCAATTAGTTCACTAAAAATGTTATAACAAGGAGTAAGAAGCTATATTTATCGTTAATTAGAGTAAACAATATTTTGATTAAATTCATTGAAAGTAAAAAAAAAATATTTATATAAATCAAATAAATAAATATTTATGTAATTTTTATTTATAGATAGTTTTGAAAATTATATTTATTATTATATAGAGTTGGGTAGGGTAGCTAAGATAAAAGATGGTGTAAGAGAAATTAAAAAAAAAGACTTAGAATATTAATAGCTATTATAAAAAATTAAAATAAATCATATCAATTACAAAAAAATATAATTTCTTTAATTTACTGCATAATATTACAGTATATTAATCAAAAAGATATTTGAATTCATCATTTGGTGAGCCCGACTTCGATTTTTACCGAACATCGTACACGCTTTGTTTTTTGGAAAGTTTGGTACATTAAGTAATTTGGTTTTGAGAAACGAGTATTCAATTCATGTGCGGCAGTACAACTAGCTATTACAATATTATACGGCATCATACTTTTTGTACAACACAAAGAAAGCCATACTTAACAACATCATCTCCAAAAAAAAAATGTTTATCTACTTAACCAATATATATAGCAATCTAATAAAACTCATATATTTCGCTGAGAATTTACCTTGATATTGCCAGATGGCTCCATACAATTCATAGAACAAAACATAATTTAATAGTTTGACACAACAAAAATTTATCATATATGAATTAATTGTAAAAAAGTGTGTAAAAATATTGAATTTATAGATAAACCTACCCGATTTATAGTTGGACCTATGTAAAAAATGTGACAACAATTATACTATTCCTTTTCGCTTAAAAATTGATGAAAACAACAAGAGATAAACAAAACTATACCATTTTTAAAATGCCGATAAATTTCCGAACCTTGCACGCTTGACATTATAGACATGGGTAGTTCGACCATCAGCCACAACATCAATCGTCGAACGTTGGAAGGTGTTCGGCATCGTGTAAGCCCAATTTTGGATTTTGTACTTCCTCTAATTCTATTTATTATTTTTGTCGTTACAGAAATTTTTTAAACTAAACAATTAATATTTGTAAAACTATAATTTTTTTTTTCAAAATGTTGAAAATTGAAATAAAAACTAACTTTAATAGAATTATGACGAATCACTTAGATAGCAATAACCTAAAAATGTATGCATTAGTGCGTAATGAAGCAAAAAACTCCTTTATTGTCTTCTCAATAAACACACTCATAAAAATTTAAAACTTTTCTCACCATTTGCACGGTTTATTATCAAACAACAAATAACAATTAAAAAAAGTCGGACAAGTGCGAATATCGCCGAGCGTTCCGTGTATATAATATTCTACGAGAATAGTTCTTTTAAAAACACAATTTTAGAAATAAATCAAAAACAGTGCTTTCGCAAATTACAAAAACAAATGTTTTAAACTTGAAAAAAATTCTCTTTTCATGTGACATCCAATTTGACATGATCAAAAATAATTTTTTTCCGAAATTTCTTCCCTCAACTCTCTATAAAGAAGAAGTTTTCATTCAATCTTTACAACATTACCTATAATCTTGGAATTTTTCAAATTTTCGGTTCTGGGATGTTGGAAGATAAAGCCGTGCATTCACATACACGAGAAACAGAAACCGAAACTGAATTTCATACAAATTTGACAGCAACTGAAACAGAAACCGAATTTAAAAAGTGAAACAGAAACTGAAAATTCGTCTCTTTTGTCTGAAACAGAAACAATTAAAATTTAATTGTTTCTGTTCCAGAAACTGTCACGTGACCAGAAACTGTCACATAATATTAATTGTTATTTTAAATTTTGATAATAGAATTTTGAATTTTGAATAGTTTTCAGTTTCAGTTTCTGTTACTGTTTCTGTTGTATGTGAATGCCCGGCTTAAGGGAAGGAACAGAAAACAATTTTCACATTTTTGAAAATAAGTCGAAAACTGTGTTCTCGAAAATTACGCAAAATATATTGTTTTGATCTACAAAACAAATCACCTTTCATATGACACCCTTCCAAGTTCAAAAATATTTTTTTTTCAAAATTTCTATCGTCAACCCCCTCCAAAGAACATTTGAAATTACATATAACAACCAAAAAAACTCACAATTTCGAAAATAAGTCAAAAACTGTACTTTCGAAAATTACAAAAAAAATTGTTTTGAACCGTAAAAAACCACCTTTCATTCGATTTAGTAAAATCCCTACACCCGCGAATTTTTTTAAATTTTTTCTTTTGTAATGTTCGCAGATAAGGGAGAAACAAAAAAAATTATACATTTTTGAAAATAAGTCGAAAACTGTGCTTTCCAAAATTACAAAAAAAATCAACTTTCATATGACAACCTGACATGATCAAAAATAATTTTTGTTTCGAAATTTCTACTCTAAACCCCCCTCCAAAGAACATTTGAAATTATAACAACCAAATAAGTTTTCATTTTTTTATGCAAAAGTCCTACAACCGTGAATGGTTTTTCATTTTTCTTTTGTAATATTTGTAGATAAGGGTAAAGACAAAGAAAAATCATATTTTCGACAATAAGTCGAAAGTCGTGCTTTCGAAAATTCAAAAAAAAATTATTTTGAACTACAAAAAGCACCTTTCGTATGACACCCAATAAAAATAAATTTTGTTCGAAATGTCAAAAAAAAAATTCATATTTTATGCATAAGTCCTACAACCGTGAATTTTTTGAACTTTTTCTTTTGTAATGTTCGTAGATAAGGAAGTTTCACATTTTCCAAAATAAGTAGAAAACTGTGCTTCGAAAATTACAAAAAAAAAATGGTTTTGAACAAAAACAAATCACCTTTCATTTGACACCCAACTTGTGAAGGTCAAAAATTTTTTTTTTCAAAATATTTTCTCTCAACCAATCTCAAATAACGTTTTAGATACGCCGACCGCTAAAGTTTTTGTTCAATCCTTACAACATTTTCCTACAACCGTGGTTTTTTTCAAATATTTTCATTTGTAATGTTCGAAGTTAAGGGGTGACAGGGGGGAGAAACGGGGCGTGGAACACACGCTCTTGGTAATTACTTAAGAACTAAGGAGTCGATAATTCATTGAAATTTTTTTTGAATTTTTTCGATTTGTTTTGATTTTTTTAAACCAAACTCGATATTATAAAATGAACCTTTATTTTAGTAGCTCCTTATCTGGTTCATGTCCATTAGACTGGTCGTTAAAAATTAAATTTTTTGAGACGCACCTAAAAAAATTCATTGTGGTCCAAATATCATGGAGTACATTTTTTTTAATAAAGAGAACACGTTCCGCAAAATCATCGAAGTTTATATTTTGATAAAATCCTAGATTTTTTTAAATATACTATACCATATTCAAATATGATATACGTAGATTCAAAAAGAATGATATATAAACTGCTTTGTAGGAAATTTAATTCTCTACAAAAAAGGTATGACTCATTTTTTCCTAAAACGTATACTTCTCCATGATATTTTGAAAAAGAACTTGTGAATTTTCGTAATTTATCAAAACATAAATAATAAAATGAAAAACATTGTTTTTTATTTTTAAAGTGAATTATTTTTGGTGTTAGTGTAACTATAAAAAATCATATAATAAATAATAAAGATGACGAAAAAGTACTATTTTTAGGTAGATTTCATATAAAAATCTACCTATTGCAATGTGCTTCATCTCGGAATTCCGGAAAAATTTTGGTGTCAAACGACTATATATGATAAGCGGAGACGAAAAATCAAAATGAAAACAAATTTATATATATAACGATATGAGGGATAACGGAATTATCCGGCACTCTCGCGGTCGCACTTTGCGACCTACACCAAAAATATTTTCTGTGCATATTGCGGCAAACAATTTCTTGGACGAGATCGCGAACTGGCCATATCGGGGTACCATTTATGCGGCTAGAGCCCTAAAAGTTGAATAATCTAAGGTGTTATAACGGCCGTTTGAATCATAATGTTTAAATAAAATTGATAAATATTAAATATTTGTACTATTTTTTATCAGTTTTTGCAAAATGAAAGCCTCAGCACAAAAGGTCCTGAAAAATAAGCTATTTTAAAAATTTACAAAACTTTGTTGTCCTCGATATAGATGAAAATGACCAAGTTCAAAAATGAAAGCTTTTGCACACCTAGATACAACATAAATCTTTCTAAAATTTAAAAAAAAAAATTTCAAATTCAGAGGTTGAGACCCTGGGGCTGTTAAAACGAAAACAAACGCAAACGGCCATGCTTTCAACATTTATGAGTTCATGTTGTTTAAACTCATACTAGCTTTTAGATAAACTTTTTAACTATAACCTCAGAGATTTTCAGCTTTTTAACCCTAAAGGTTTCAATGTAATTAGCGTTATACTAACCTAATGCATAGTGCTTTCACGCCATACGTTTACAACAACAAATCCCATAAAAATATCCCACAGAAATATTAAATAAAATTTCTTTTGTTTCTTTTTTTGAGTTTTTATTTTTTTTCGCAAAAATTTAAAAAAAAAATAAAACGATGCTGAGTTGTTTTGAATTAAGGAATATTTTCTTTGGATATTTGGAAATGGTTTAGTTGAAATGAATATATGTATATTGCCCAAGTAACAATTTCAGTTTTATATAAGCTCTTCTAGTGCTCTAGAGCTATAATATACAGCTGGTTGCTTTATATTTTGCTGATGCAGCGCTGCCACAGCTCTAACAGAGCTGTTGTGGTGCTAAATTTGCTACTTTTACAGCATTATTTCCTCTAAAGAAGTTGTTTAATAATATTTAATAGAGCTATATTAGCTGTATAAAGGTTGACTGTTAGAGTTTTTAAGAGCATGCTTACAAAAACTAATACATATCGACACGGTTTTAAAATATTTTGATGTTATGGTTTCTGTCAAATAAATTATTTTATAAATTAAATGGCAATATGTTATATTTTAATAAATAGTATTATATATAATTACTTTTATTGAAAATATGTATACAAATTTTATGTGCCATTTATTTTTTATGGTGAATAGTGATAGTTTAGAACTAAAATTTTAGTGCGCCCTTATTAGTTTTGTGAATTTGGTGGCAAAATAGAAAAATTCTAAAAAAATTTTCAATTTTTTGAAACATTTTTGACAGATTCAGGTTATGTTAAATAAATTTATTTTGGTGAATTTATCTTTAAAAAAAATCTTAGTTATAAATAAATGGATAACAATAGAAATCCAGTTATCGTGACATGTCATATTTGCAAAATACATCATTATCAAAAATAATTATTAAAACATTTTTTGCCGTTATAGTGATATTTTTCACTCCATCTTTATAAAAACGAAGATGGTGGCAAATTATACCAATACAGAGCTACCTATTACATATTACTCCTTTATAATGCTATTTATAATGGTTTATTTTAATATAGAGCTATCACAATCGCATTACTTTTTTATAAAGCTATTTGCTCTGTGAAGCTGTTCTTTTTTTTCTGTCACAAATACTTTATTGTAAAATAAACTTATTATGTTACAAAGCAAATAGCTTTATATAGAAGTAGTGTGATTAAGAAAGCTCTAAAATTTTAAGGAAAATGTCACACATAATCAAATGTCAATGCTTCAATTTCAACTAACGTTTGACTGAAAAACGGAACCATTTTGAAGTATTGAAGATTCAAAAACTCGCAACAACTCAAAATTTACGTAAAAAATAAGCTCTGTTATATTTGAGCGCTTTTTATATTAGAAAAAAGCAGTTCATAATAATATACATTAACGCTATATTACAGTAAGATTTTATAATGCTTATAGCTTTAAATAAGCTCCATTATAGCTCGCTTTACTGTTGTAACGGTAGAATACAGCTTATAGGTCTATAATAAGTGGTGCTGTACTACTTTAGTTTAAAAGCTCTATATTAGGTTATGAAGCTATTGTAATGCTATTCTAATATCTGCCTGCTCTATATTTTATTAGAGCTATGAGTTTTCGAAAACTATTTTATAAAGCAACAATAATTTGGTTTAGAGCTCCAAGCATCACTCGACAAATAAAACGCGCAACTAGCAACATACAATCTTTTCTAGAGCTTCAGTACAGTATCTCGATACTAATAGCTCTAAGAATTGTTACTTGGGTGATAACACATTTACAAAAGTTTTCCTAAATTGATAGATATTTGTATTATTTGAGGTGTAACAGTTGTTTGATAATTTTTGATTATAAATTATGTGTTGTGGTATTGAAGGTGTGACGTAGTAAGAATGTTAATTTGCTCTTTGGTGGATTTAATATGTTATTAATAGTAGTTTTAACCAAATTAAATAAAACTTTTCCGAAATTGCATTGATAAAGTTGTTTCGGTGGATGTGTTTATTTTGGCTTGATAATTTTTTTGAATTATTCTGTTTCTACTTAAATTTTTTATGTTATATAGATATAAATTTCGTCTTCCGACTTCTCGTGTTGTAAAGTATTTTTTAAAGGCCAACAGTCAAATTCTGTAACTGTGAAGTGGTGAAGTGTTAACAATTTCTTCATTTTATCATTAATTTTTTATCATTTTACCATTTTTGCGATTCTATATGCGATTTGATTGTTAAAAAATCTAATAACAAGCCCCATACTAACAAACGTCAAAAATACAAAATTAAATGTTTATTTTAACTTTTAACACAATTTAAACGTAAATTTTTACAAATTTAAATATATATAAATATTTTAGAAATTAAATTTGAAAAATTAATCTGTATTTAATTTAGAAATGCAATTTTAAAAAATCAAATCAAAAAATCGCATTGACATAATGTGTTTGTTTGTTTGGTGTTTTTTGACATAATGTCAATAACAACAAAAGAAACGATTTCATTTTATTGCCTAATAAAAAGTCAGTTTTAACTTTATACATAGTTTTAAAACTTCACTCACTTAGATATTTTTGCGGTGAAGTGATAAAAAACTTATCACTTCATCGCTTCACGGGTACAGAATTTGGCTACAATTCAGAGTTTTTGTTATGTTTTTTTATGTAAATTAATCTGACATATCTAATTCTATTTGTACACAAAACTGACTGACCCCGAAATCTACCTATTTCTAGCGGATATACGTGCCGCTTGGACTTTTTAGGTAGATTTCATATAAAAATCTACCTATTGCAATGGGCTTCATCTCGGAATTTCGGAAAAATTTTTGTGCTAAACGACTATATATGATAAGCGGAGACGAAAAAATAAAAAAAAAAAATTTATATATATATATATATATATATATATATATATATATATATATATATATATATATATATATATATATATATACACGATATGAGATATAACGAAAACGACCGGCACTCTCACGGTCGCATTTGTTGAGGAAGATCAAAAAAAATTTCTGTACATATGTGTTCTATTAATATCTCGGACGAGTTCGTGAATCAGCAAAATCCGACACGTTGTTAAGGAACTACAGCCTTTTTTCTAAAAAAAATTGATTTTTTAAAACCGTTATAACGGCCGTTTGGATACTAGTATTTTAAAAAAATTAATGAATTTAGAATTTTTGGAATCCTTTTTATCAATTTGTTTTAAAAATTGACCTCTGCAGTTAGAGGTTCCTGAGTGAGCGGCTCCAACAAAAAAGTTTGAAAAAAAAAATTTTTTTTCTAAACAACCTGCACTCTCACGGTCGCATTTGTAAAGCCAGATCAAAAAACCTTTTCTAAAAATGTGCGTTTTATTAATATCTTGGACAAGTTCGTAAATCAGCCAAATCCGACGCATGGTTAAGAAACTAGAGGCTTTATACTAGAAAAAAACTCTGTTTTTTAGATCCGTTACAACGGCCGTTTAAATTCTAATATTTTTAAAATCTTCATAAATTTAGAATTTTTAAAACCTTTTTAATCAGTTTCTTTAAAAAAAAAAGACCTCTGCAGTTGGAGGTTTCTGAGTGAGCGGCTCCAACAAAAAAGCTTGTAAAACACCAAATGCGTTTGAATCAACCGGCACTCTCACGGTCGCATTTGTGGAGCCAGATCAAAAAACCTTCCGAAAACATGTGTGTTTTATTAATATCTTGGACAAGTTCGTAAATCAGAAAAATCTGACACATGGTTAAATAACTAGGGGCTTTATACTAGAAAAAAAATTCGTTTTTTTAATCCGTTATAACGGCCGTTTGGATACTAATATTTTTAAAAACTTCATAAATTTAGAATCTGTGAAGACATTTTAATCCGTTTCTTATAAATATAAACCTCTGCAGTTCGAGGTTTTTGACTTGTTGGCTTCAACAAAAAAGTTTGCAACAATCCATAACTACAATTTCCAAAAACCTTATAACAGTCAATGAAAAAAAAATAAAAAGGTTTGAATAGAAGAAATTAATTTTTTTTCTTAGAAATAAACTATTTTGATATTTTGCAGTAATTGGACGGCATATGATATAGCGTAGGCTTGTGTCATAAATTGTCACACACATGTTCTGTGGTAGATTTGATATTTGTTTGTTGCAAAATTGGATAGATATAGTTTTGCTTATATGTAGCTAATTTTCTTTTAAAAATTTGTTCGATATCTGTTTTAAATTAGTTTGTGTTGTTTAAACTAATCTGATACATCAGATTCTACTGGCACACAAAACTGTCTGATCTCGAAATCTACCTATTTCTAGCGGATATACGTGCCGCTTGGACTTTTTTCTTATGCTATGGAATGAAAAGAATAAATATGAAATAATCGCGAAAGAAAAATAGAAATTAGTACTTAGACTGCGTTCGAATTGAATGCTAAATAGTCTCCGCAATGCTAAATCGATTTTTCGTTTTTACATTTTCGAGTTGACTAAATCCGCCATTTGTATTCTAAATTTTTGTAGACTTATTGGAACTGACAGCTAAGCATTAACTTCAAATTTTACTTTACGAATTTAATTTCAAACTTGTTTACAGTTTCAAATTCTATTATAGAGTTTAAAGTCTTTGTATTATTAAATATATAAGAATATATTATATATTGAATATTGTGTATCAAATAAGTGATTAGTTATCAGCTTCTATTAGAAAAAGTTTATATATTTTTACTATTCACTTTTAAGTTTAAAATTATAAATTATTTTCTAGTTTTAATTGTAAAAAAGTCCCAAAGTTATTTGTTTTTGTCACCTGGTGTTCAAATTTATAATTATTTAGGAGAAATGAATTGGAACGATATCATGCTAAATTTTAAAATTTAGCTAGATTTAGAATTTGCAGGCCATTTAGCATTTAATCGGAACGCAATCTAATTCGTCCAAATTTTCGTAATTTTTTTAACGAGTTTCGAAGAATTGCGAGTTTTTTGCAAAATATCATCAGAAATATACGTTTTAGGAAAAAAATTCCGTGGACCTTTTTTGTGAAGAATTAAATTTTCTTCGAAAAAGTTTATGTGATTTTTTTAAACCTGCATATTTCATGAGATATTTACGATTTTATCAAAAAATTAACTTCGATGATTTTGCGGCACGTGTTCTTTTTATTAAAAAAAAATGCCCTCGTGGTTTTTTGACCACAAAGAATTTTTTTAAGGGGCGTCTCAAAAAATTAAATTTTTAACGACAAGTCTTATGTCCATAAAATATAGATCAAAAACAAATATTTATAATTTTTTTGTTTTCAGTAGGCGTAGACAATTTCAAGTTGATAGCACTTATAGTTTGTGAGAAAATCGATTAAGTACAAAATCGGACGGACACCGAAATCTCACCAATAAGGCAACTTTGGTGAGAAATGATGAGAAATGGTGAAAGTTTATGAAATAATTACAAACAAATAAAAGTCATAAAATGTATTTATTTATATTTATTTTGGATTTTTGAGATCAATTAAACTCAAGTAAGTAAAGAAGTAATTGGAATATTTTCAATTCAAAGGTATGGTTTGAAGTTTCTCAGAAAAAAACTACAATTCACATTTTACGTGTTTCGGATCGGATTCGAACCTACCCTCGTCAGTGCCCGGCTCGAATCTTTGGGCAGACACGCTATCGATTACGCCGTTGAGGCGATGATAATTTCAAAGTTGAAACTTCTTCATCACTTAATTATTTTTTACTTAAGTTGAATTTTTCCACTGTCATTAGACTCCGTATTATGGAAATGCTTTTACATTATATGGGATTTTTTGCATTAAATTTCTAGACAATACTTTGTGTGAATTCATAGAATGGGGAACATTTCTATTCTAATTAACATCCTAAGTCACGATTGTATAGTCATTATTGATTGTTTCCAATCAATGTGAAATCAATGGCTGACACTTGGTCAATTTGTAGTTCTATATGTATTAACATTAGACTACATTAAAGGAATTTAAATTTATTTTGGATTTTTGAGATCAATTAAACTCAAGTAAGTAAAGAAGTAATTGGAATATTTTCAATTCAAATGTATGGTTTGAAGTTTCTCAGAAAAAAACTACAATTCACATTTTACGTGTTTCGGATCGGATTCGAACCTACCCTCGTCAGTGCCCGGCTCGAATCTTTGGGCAGACACGCTATCGATTACGCCGTTGAGGCGATGACAATTTCAAAGTTGAAACTTCTTCATCACTTAATTATTTTTTACTTAAGTTGAATTTTTCCACTGTCATTAGACTCCATATTATGGAAATGCTTTTACATTATATGGGATTTTTTGCATTAAATTTCTAGACAATACTTTGTGTGAATTCATAGAATGGGGAACATTTCTATTCTAATTAACATCCTAAGTCACGATTGTATAGTCATTATTGATTGTTTCCAATCAATGTGAAATCAATGGCTGACACTTGGTCAATTTGTAGTTCTATATGTATTAACATTAGACTACATTAAAGGAATTTAAATTTATTTTGGATTTTTGAGATCAATTAAACTCAAGTAAGTAAAGAAGTAATTGGAATATTTTCAATTCAAAGGTATGGTTTGAAGTTTCTCAGAAAAAAACTACAATTCACATTTTACGTGTTTCGGATCGGATTCGAACCTACCCTCGTCAGTGCCCGGCTCGAATCTTTGGGCAGACACGCTATCGATTACGCCGTTGAGGCGATGACAATTTCAAAGTTGAAACTTCTTCATCACTTAATTATTTTTTACTTAAGTTGAATTTTTCCACTGTCATTAGACTCCATATTATGGAAATGCTTTTACATTATATGGGATTTTTTGCATTAAATTTCTAGACAATACTTTGTGTGAATTCATAGAATGGGGAACATTTCTATTCTAGTTAACATCCTAAGTCACGATTGTATAGTCATTATTGATTGTTTCCAATCAATGTGAAATCAATGGCTGACACTTGGTCAATTTGTAGTTCTATATGTATTAACATTAGACTACATTAAAGGAATTTAAATTTATTTTGGATTTTTGAGATCAATTAAACTCAAGTAAGTAAAGAAGTAATTGAAATATTTTCAATTCAAAGGTATGGTTTGAAGTTTCTCAGAAAAAAACTACAATTCTCATTTAACGTGTTTCGGATCGGATTCGAACCTACCCTCGTCAGTGCCCGGCTCGAATCTTTGGGCAGACACGCTATCGATTACGCCGTTGAGGCGATGACAATTTCAAAGTTGAAACTTCTTCATCACTTAATTATTTTTTACTTAAGTTGAATTTTTCCACTGTCATTAGACTCCATATTATGGAAATGCTTTTACATTATATGGGATTTTTTGCATTAAATTTCTAGACAATACTTTGTGTGAATTCATAGAATGGGGAACATTTCTATTCTAATTAACATCCTAAGTCACGATTGTATAGTCATTATTGATTGTTTCCAATCAATGTGAAATCAATGGCTGACACTTGGTCAATTTGTAGTTCTATATGTATTAACATTAGACTACATTAAAGGAATTTAAATTTATTTTGGATTTTTGAGATCAATTAAACTCAAGTAAGTAAAGAAGTAATTGGAATATTTTCAATTCAAAGGTATGGTTTGAAGTTTCTCAGAAAAAAACTACAATTCACATTTTACGTGTTTCGGATCGGATTCGAACCTACCCTCGTCAGTGCCCGGCTCGAATCTTTGGGCAGACACGCTATCGATTACGCCGTTGAGGCAATTTATTTATATTTATTCACAAAACCTACTCGTCGTGTGGTCAATGACCCTTTCCAAAATTTTATATGCAGTGCAACGCATCAGTTCTTTGTTTCTTACCTCTTTGAATTTTTTTTTCTTGGAGCGCCTTGAGACTTGCAGTTCAAGCAGCACTGCGACCTGAAAGTCTATTGTGCTTACCCTATTTGTGTTATTAATCAGTCGTCGTCTGTGCCGTTACTGGTTGTATTCTGTAATCCAAGCTGAGACTTTTAATAAAATTAATTAGCTCAATTAGAGTGACGTTTTATGGTAATGGAAGTGTTAGTCTTCTATGACCAAGTTGGTTGTACCTGTGCCAAGAGAGTACAGGACAGGCGGAGATGACGTGTTCCATCGTTTCCGCGTCCGAGTAGCAGAATCTACAAATGTCGGAAACAACAAGGCCCATTTTGTTAAGATGGTGGTTTAAAGGACCATGTCCAGTAACGCACCACGTCAAAATTCTTAGAGACTCTCTGTTTAAGTGATTGTTTTTAAGGGTGAAACAGGGAGGTTACCTAGAAACTTCTCTGCTTCTCCATAATTTAGCATTTTCTTCCTGTTCCCATGTTTGGATTGAGCTTTTGAGTGAACCCTTGGCCATTCCGAAACATGGTTCCGGTCGAATCAGCAATAGCATTTCCTTGTATTCCTGTGTGACTGGGTGCCTCCTGCAATAATAGAGTCACAAGTGTGACTCTATTATTGCAGGAGACTTTTAGTAGATTTTGGTAGCATTCTCATACCAGTTTTGAATCAAAGCGCGTAGATTTTAGTGCCAAGAGTGCTGCTTGGCTGTCAGAGATAATATATATTTCAATATTTTTGTATTGTCTTTCAGCACATAGCAAAACGCAACTGCTAATGGCAAAAATTTCGGCTTGAAATATGGTTGTTGTGGTGCCTAAGGCCACCGTTCGTCTTGTTCTAGGATCAAACACTCCTGTTCCCGTGCCCACATTGGTTCGAGAACCATCTGTGTACCAGATGCTGGCTTTATGTAGCAGTGACCATATTTAGTTTTTAATACGATCTCTGGCCAATAACTTGACATCAAAGTGCCTGTCTAAATCTATTGTTTTTGGCATACAATATTCAAATATGGCAGCTCCAATTTAGTTTATAGACAATGTAAAGGCAAAAAGGTAGGGACCTTAGAAGTGATGATTTGGATTGGACTGCATAAAAGTTTGGAAAGAGTCAATAAATGATATTTTTTTATTTATTTATGAGGATCACTGGTATAACCATACAGTTCCGTTCTATAATTGTTAGCTGATTACAGAATTAATGTACACTATTATTAGTTACTTCAGTCTAAAAGACCTAAGTATTACATTCATGAGCTCAAAGTGAAATTCTTACCCCCACTTTTTTTGGTATTTCTCGACGTTTTAGGACCTACTGATTCTAAAAAAGCAAAAAAAATGTGTGTCTGTCTGTAGGCCGGCCGCCGTCATTACCTACACTGCAGGGAAAACGGCTGGAGGGATTTCAAAAATTTTTTTTTCTAAAGATAGGTATTTACAAGGGACAGGTCCGAAAGGACGCTGTGTTCGATAACCGTACCGGAAGTGTGTCAAAAAAATCATTATGTGTGTCAAAAATAGCAAATTTTCATATTTTTGGCTTAAAAAACGTTCATTTTAAGTGAGTAGGAACATTAAATTTGGAGAAATCTTGATGGTCGGGATTGGTATGTGAGATCAAAAACTAGATTATTGCATTATAAGTTTGTCAAAAAAAAATTGTCAAGTGTGTCAAAAGAAAGATTTTTATTTATTTTTTTACCTAATTTTTTGGAAAAAAAAATAAAATTAATTGTTTGTTTGAAATGAAGTTTTATTATTATTATTGAGAATTATGGCATTATAAGTTTGTCAAAAAAATGTTGTCAAGTGTGTCAAAAAACGATTTCATTTATTTTTTTACCCAATTTTTTGGGGAAAAAAATGTAGCTGTTTTTATGACGTAAATGTAATTTAAAATGAAATTGGACATGGAAATTTTTGAATTTGTTATAGTTTTTGAAATATTTTTGGAATTTTGAAATAGTTTGTATTTTTGATTTAGTAATAATTTTTGCAATATTTTTAGAATTTCGGCAAAAGCTTAATTTTTGATTTTGTAAGAATTTTTGAAATATTTTTAGAATTTTGAAAAATTTTTAATTTTTGATTTTATTATAATTTTTAGAATTTTGGAAAAAGTTTGAATTTTTAAGAATTTTTGAAATATTATTGGAATTTAGAAAATATTTAAATATTTGATTTTATTCTAATATTTGGAATATTTTTGGAATTTTGAAAAAGTTTGATTTTATTTAATATAACAATATTTTTGGAATTTTGATTATAATTTTCCGGCAACGTATTGATGTTTCGTGTTACGGCTTGAAACCACATACAACAGAAATAGAAACAGAATTCCATACAAATTTTACAGAAACCGAATTTTTATCTGTCAAATTTGTATGAAATTCTGTTTCTGTTTCTGTTTCTGTTGTATGTGAATGCCCGGCTTTAGTTTTGTAATAAATTTTTAAACAGAGATAAAAAATACTTGTACTTTAACAAAGAGTTATGTTTGATATACATCACTGCCCAAAACTAAAAACCATGTCCTCATAAAAGTTTTTTGCCGAAAACTATATCAAAATCTATTTTTGTTAATTGATTGGATTGTTGTATATATATGTTTTGATTGATTTTTTGTATCCAAATATATATATTCAATTATATTTTAAATAAAAAACATATTCATTTAAAATAAATTAAAATATTTTATTCCGACTAGTTTCGGCAATACTGGTTGAAAGCCATTTTCAAGGAAAAAAAATATTAAATGTATGTATAACTTAAAAAAAAACATTTAATAAAAAAAAATATAAATTAAATTGTCACCAAAGAATTAAATATTCTTATATATAATAAGAGTATTTGTTTTTTATGATTTGCGAATCGTCAAATAAAAATTTACCCATGATGTTAATGTCAATTATTGGTTTTAACAAGTTTTATGAAACAGGTGTATATTAGAACTAATTGAAAATAAAATTGTTATATGTTGAATCGACATAATATGAATCAACTTGTCTATTTAAATTATCAGGTTTTTTCTTAATTAAAATTGCTTCTTTGAGTTTACGTTTAAAAGTATTATTTTCACGAGAACAAATTCTATAGTCTTGCCAATCAATTCTATGTTTAGTTTCTACAACGTGTTGTGACAATCCACTATGAGCACCGTTTAGTTTCTTGGAGTGATATTCATGCTGTTTAATTCGTTTGTTTAAATACTGTCGTGTTTCACCAATATAAACACTTGTGCAATCTTTACATTTCACCTCATAACAAACAGATGATTGTTGTCCAATAGGAGTTTTATCTTTTAACTTGCTAAAAACATGTTGCTGAAGAGTGTTATATATAAGAATATTTAATTCTTTGGTGACAATTTAATTTATATTTTTTTTTATTAAATGTTTTTTTTTTAAGTTATACATACATTTAATATTTTTTTTCCTTGAAAATGGCTTTCAACCAGTATTGCCGAAACTAGTCGGAATAAAATATTTTAATTTATTTTAAATGAATATGTTTTTTATTTAAAATATAATTGAATATATATATTTGGATACAAAAAATCAATCAAAACATATATATCAAAATCCTTAACCCAGACCGAAGTCTTGATATATCAGAGCTGTGAGATTTCAGCCCCTCCATATATTTTCGTTTAAATTATGCATATACAAGCAAAGCAATCAGGAGGTAGACAGAAGCTTTTCTTATTCTTTTAACTTAATATACATTATATATTCTAAGTTATTGTTTGTGTGACTACTTATTTGAAGTATCTGCTTACTGTGTATGTATCTGCTTACATTAAATATTTATAATGCATTTTTTAATGAACATGAAAATTTCCTTGCATAATGCAAATTGTTGACAAGCAACGATGTCTCTAACACAGGAACCAAAGAAATGTTGGTGTTTGAATCCTTGTAAAACTTAGCTCATTCCGTGTTTAAAAGTATACACTGCCCTAAAATATGGTCTACCTTTTTGTAGCTCAAAGTACAGCTACAATTGTCATCTGGAATTATATTAACTCTTTCCAATTGTGATTTAAGGGCGAAATTGTTGTACTTCTTGCAAATTTGACCGAAAACTCTCGAAATTTCCAAATTAACCCTTCACAAGCTGGTATAGCTGTAATCGAATCTTTCTTTAGTTACCATAATCAGCTATAGATAAGATTTAACCTCAATCAATATTTTTTGTGTTATTTCGATCAATTTAGATGAGATTGACAGTGGCGGATTATGCCTTTAAGGGGCCTGAAGCGGAACAAAATTTTGGGGCCAAATTTAAGATTTTACCAAAAATTTTGCAAATGAGTTTGATTAAGACTATTTCTTAAATAATTTTTTATCCGCTTCAGGACGGAGAAAGATTGTTCCCCACTTGCGTTGCATATCGGCAATGTAAGAAATATTTTTAAAATAGTTTCCACATTGGGAAATGTAGATTGCAGGCCATCAATGATTACCTTGTACATCAATGGACAAGTGATGTTCTCTTCTTTTATATGATGTACTTCGTCTTTAAAATATTGTACTTCTATATCCCTCGCATATGTATTTGACAATTCTAAAATACACTTGTCAACTTCATCACTGGATATATTTTGATCAAAAAATAATTTAGAATTATTTAAAACAGTTTCATATATGGACGTTCTGGTAGACATTTCATTGGCAAGTCAATTACAGATCATATTGTGAGTACTTATAATAAACAATTCTCGTCCTACTAGCTGTGTATCATTTTCAGATGATTCATCATACATAATTTTGCGTTTTATTTTTCGTCCTTCTTTGTAGCTTATATTGTCTGTTAATAAGTTTGCTTGCTTTTCTATGCTCTCAAAATCATTCCGAACATCCCTTATAAATTGTGACAAAGAATTAAACAGTTTTACTCCTTGTAATAAGTTCGTTTGAATATTTTGAAATGATTTGCTAGTACTATTGATTCTTTGCAATAATATATCCCATAGAACGGTTAATAAGGCAATTCATATTCATCGAAAGAGCTAGCTAATTTTTTAGCCTCAACTTTAGTAATCGGTTTTTCGTCTTCATTTTCGCTGATTTGGATAAGAACGGTTTTAATATTTTTGTAATTAAACCGCAAGGCGGATACTGCATCAGCTCTTGCAGACCATCTTGTGTCACTTAATTTTTTAATATGTTTGGAATTAGGATCGGAAAAATTATCAATAAGCAACTTCCATCTGTGAGTAGATGAAGAAAAGAATACATATATATTTTGGATAAAGTTAAAATAATACACCGCAGTAGAACAGGCATCTGCAGCATAATTTCCAATTAAATTAAGCGTATGACTTGTACAAGGAATAAAAATGGCGGTCTCACTTAGAATTTTAATTCTGGCTTGTAAACCATTATATTTTCCGGCCATATATGTTTAACCGCGACAATTTTTAATATCCAAAGACAAATTGTTTAAAGTTTTCAAAATAAGTTGTGCTAGATATTCTGAATTGTGATTTTCAATTTGTAAAAATCCAAAAAATCGTTCTCTCGCATCGCGCACTTTATCAATGTACCTTAATATAAAACTTAGTTGGTCAGTGTGGTTCACGTCTGGCGTAGAATCAACAATAATTGAAAAATATAAAGAGTGCTAAATTTCTTGAATTAGGTGTTCTTTTACTTCAGTTCCCATTAAATTTATAAATTCATCGCATGTGGTATGTGATAAATAATTTACATTTCCTTTTCCTGGATGGCTGTACCTCTCCAAATGATTTTTAAGAAAATCATTAAATTGCGATAGGTACTCAATGCATGTCATAAAATTTCCTTTTCTGTTCGAATCAATACCTTCTCGATGACCACGAAATGCTAAACCCAAAGTAGCTAATAGCTTTACTGTAGCTGCAACTCTTTTTAAAACTTCCCGGCAGCATTTTTGTTGCACTTCAATTTCACGAGCTATTTGAGTATCAATACGTCCAGTTACAGACAATCTTTTTTTCAAATTTTTCAGACAAATTTTTTAGACAGTTTTTTTTCCAATCAACATTGATAAAACGAAATATACAACTAAAGCTAAAACACCTATACTATATCAATCATATTATATGGAAACGTTAATCCAAATGATGAATTTAGCATGTATTGTATAAAAAATACATAGATTTCAATAGATTTAGATAGATCTATTTCAATAGATTTGAATAGACAATAATAGATTTCAATTCTACACGTTAAAAAGTCTTCATTTATTTAGTTAAATATGAAATTAATCTAAAATGTACAATTATATGCTTAAAATTGAGGTTTTCAGTTTAATGCTTTTAATAAATTGTAGGTCTTAAAAGAAATCCAAAATCATTGATGAAAACATAAAACTCAAATATACTTCAAATATCCAAAAAATACTTATCTGGATTTTGTTTTTATCAATAATTTTGCGATTAATATAATAACAGCCCATTGCAAATAAAGTTTTAGTATTAATATTCATTCGTAACAGTGGAACTTTTCAAAACAAAATGTTTTTTCTACTATACAAATTGGAAAACGAATACATTAAAAAATTATAAAACTATCAAATTAGAATTATTAAAATAAATACATTTTTTATTTAGCGTATGGTTTTTTTTGTGACACATTAAAAAATTAAACTTAAAAATAGGTAGACTCTTCTATGAAATCTACCTAAAACAAAACATGGATACACATTAAATGAACTTACAATCGATTTGATTGCGTGTCTTTTAAGTAAATTAAAAAGTAAAATATTTGAACATTGGGCAGTACATTTGAACATTAGATGTTTACATCGAGCGAGTCTATCCATGCTACTACATCGGGAGTTGCCAAATGGATGTCTGAGATGTTGCCATTGTAACGTCGAATTGGACACACAGTTGCAATGTGTTTTATAGTTTGTTGTGGAGCGCCGCAGTCACACTCAGGGGACTCTGAAATGCCCCACTTGTAGAAAGAATCAGCACAACGTCCATGATTCGTTCTTATTCGGTTTAATGTAGTCCAGGTATGACGTGGCAAATCGAAACCAGGCTGGGTAGAAGTCGGGTTAGTAATAGAAAGGCCAGTTGTGTTGTAATGTTGCCAGGAGGTGTCCCAGGCATCCAAGATATTAAAATCAGTTGCCAGCAGGTTGCTGGCAGTTTTATGTGGAGGCTTTCTTGACTTCAATCGACAACGAGTGTGGTCACCGTAATATTCGTGCAAGGGTAACGTGGTGTTGTTGGTTACCTTTTTATGTTCACGCATGAGAGCATGCGAGCGTCTGAGTGCAGGTGGAGCGATATTGCTTAACACAGGGAGCCAAGGTAAAGGGGTGGATCTGATAGTACCACTTATAGTACGCATCGTAGCATGCAGCTGGCAGTCAACTTTTTGAGTATGTGTGCTATTCAACCAGACTGGTGCGCCATACTCAGCCACTGAGTAAACCAGACTTAGAGCAGTTGTTCGGAGGGTAGCTGGAGTAGCACCCCATGTAGAGCCTGCCAGTTTGTGCAATATATTGTTTCTCGTTTTAAGTTTTTGTGACGTATTTTCTAGGTGGAGTTTAAAAGAAAGAGTTCTATCGAGAGTAATGCCCAGGTACTTTGGCTGTTGATTGTATTTAATGACAGTGCCGTTAAATAACACTGATAGTTCGTGTTTTGCCAGTTTGTTGTTTAAGTGGAAACAGGAGCTCTCGGTTTTACTTAGATTGGGAAATAAACTCCACGTTCGAAAATAGTCATTCATTATCGCTAGGTCAGTTGAGAGCAAATCCTCCAAAACACCCATGTCTTTGTTTTGAGTGGTCAGGGTCCAATCATCAGCGTAACCAAATTTCTTTGATGTTGTGTCAGGAATGTCATGGATGTACAGATTAAAAAGTAATGGCGCCAGGGCGGAACCCTGTGGTAAACCATTGTTAAGCATTTTAGACCTACTGCAGGAATTATTTAGATGAACTTTGAATACACGATTACTCAGCATGTTGTTAATTAAACGCGAGATGGTGCTACAAGGTATTGCATTGAACAGCTTATATATAATCCCAATTCGCCAGACCGTGTCATATGCTGCAGTAAGATCGATGAATACTGCGACTGTTTTTAGTTGTTTTTGATACCCAGCTTCGATATAGGATGTTAGAGCGAGCAGTTGGTCAGTGCAACTGCGATTGGGACGAAAACCAGCTTGTTCGACTGGGATCTGGTCATTCAATATCGGTGCGATACGATTGTATATGAGCCGTTCTAGCAATTTATAGCAGGTGCTCAAAAGGGCAATCAGGTTGCCAGTTTCTAGGACATTCGAGAAAAATTTAGTTAGCCACTGTTTTACATTTTTTCCAGCATTCTTAAGAAATTCTGGAAAAATGCCATCCTAGCCAGCTGCTTTTCCGTTTTTTGTTTGGGACAGAGCTGATTCTAGTTCTTCGCTACTAAAAGAGTTCGCATACTTCGATGGAGACGAGCAATTGCGCTTCATTTCTCTTAATTTGCGTTTAATTGTTCTCTTATGAAGGCGATTAATAGAAGCACGAGACATATTTACTATGTGATTTGCGATGTCCTCTGGATTTATTTCATTGTTAGCACGAGTAATTGAGTTTGAGCCACCCAGTTTCCGAAGGAGACTCCATGCTTCCCTGCTTGAATGGGAAAAATCAATGTTTTCAACAGCCTCAATCCACTTTTGTTTTCTCGCGGCGTCCAGTGAGTATATTAAGTCATCAGCCACGTCTGCCTCACCACTACTAAGGTACTCCTCATATAATATATCGCTCTCTTTACTCCAGCCAGGAATATATTCTTCACGAAAGCCTCTTGGGATGCATTTCTTTGCAGTTGAGATGATAGCTCCAACAAATCTATCGTAATTTTTAGGAATGGGTTGGATCCAGCGAATCACTGCATCCAACTTCATCCTATATTTATCCCAATCAGCTTTGTTAAAATTCCATCTAGGTTGAGGAGTAGAGTTAACGAGTGGAATTTGGATTCCTACCTCAAGAATTACTGGACGATGTTGAGAGCGTGGAAAACCTTGTAAGACAGCCCTAGATATTGGAATAGGGTTACGTTGTTCGTTTTTTGTGGAAAAACAGAGGTCGGGATTGTAATCACGTCGCCATCTTGCAGATCTAAAGGTTTTCAAGTCTTTCGCATCATATACCAGGAACATATTGTTATCATCCGCCCAGTCGGTCAGTTGCACGCCATTGGTATTATTATTTGAGTAGGACCACTGAGTGTGATGGCTATTGAAGTCACCAGCATATATTGCTGGATGATAAAATAATGGTAGAGTAGCAGCTGGCCATCCTGTATTTGGAGGCTTGTATACGTTTACAATTTTCGTGTCCGATATATCAACAACAATAAGATGTATATCGTTGTCCGTCTGTGTAAGTACGTGCGTGCAGTTCACGATTTCTGACTTAACATACGTGGCAGATCCATATGATTGATGGTAAATAGCACTAATTAATTTGTAGCCAACAATGTTTCCTCTAGAGGTAAGTTGCGCTTCATCTGCTGCATGCGTTTCTTGCAGAATTATAACGTCTATGTCGTAATCTTTTAATAATCTTTGTAAATGTTCAGTTTTTGACTTGCTTATGCCTTCAATGTTCAATTGCAAAATACGGACTGAAGGTCCAATATTTTTTGTCTTATGGTGCTGAAAAGTACCGTTGTTATTGTGATTTTGATTTTGGTTTTGGTTCATATTTATTTTTTTTTTTGTTTTTTTTTTTTGTATCACAGCCAAGAGTTCGAAATGAAATGTTTGGCTACCAAGTTGAAATAGACTATTTGCGTAATCCAGGGTGCAGCACGAGGAGCTTATCTATTTCACACACCCCATAAATACATTAAAAAAAGTAATACAAATTGACAACCTAACACTTTTACATATAAAAAAAATCTTTAGGTTTAAAAACTTTGGTTGAATGAACGCAGTCGTCTGATATTTGAATACCTATAAAATATCATTACTGTTTGTAGCGAGGGGCACATAGGTGCATGTGGGGCCCGAGGCGGCCGCCTCTTCCGCCTCTATGGTAATCCGCCACTGGAGATTGACATTTATGATGAAACATTTATTTTTTATGTGTCTATGGTCTGGCAATATAAAGACGAGTACAACACAACTTTATGTCCATTATTTTTAATATTTTGTTCTTTTACATTCACGGAGCCCTTGGCGAGCGATTTGTATTCGCACTTGTCCGAATTTTTAATAATTGTCAATAAATTGATGATATTATCATATTTGACGTCAAGGTATTGCTGCCAAATGCTAATATATACAAAAGTTTTTAACGTAATGAGTCAACGACTGTATTTTATACCAGTTATAATTCGACTACTTGTCAACATCACCTACTACAAACAAGATGTCACCACTATTATATTTTTTTTAAATGTTTTGTAATATTTTTCATTCCATGGAGCAAATTCAAAATATCGATTATAAATAAAATGTCAAGTTTAATCTTGACTTTTTTCCATAATTTTAGCAATACAATTAATAACAATTAAATGTGATAGTAATACAGATAAAGTAATATTTCAGTTTCCTGAATTTGATTACAAAGAAAATACGAAAAATGTAACGAATAAGTTTGTGTTTATTATAAAATAAATATAACTTTATCAACTTTTTGTTTCAGGAATTGAATTTTCGAGAATTTGAATCAGCTTGTGATCAGAGTGTAAAGTGCACAAATTTAACAGGATTAGAACGAACAAAATGTGTTTTTGAATGTGTTTCACCATCATGTTATAACGAAATTTATAGATTTGATGAATTAGAGGAAGGAGAAATTGATGTACGATTACATTCTTTCAAAGGTTGTTTTATACAAAGATCTAATAGATCCCGAAATTGAACAAACTTGGAAAACCATGTGATGAATTTCCAATTAATTTTAATTCGTATATAATATTAATAAATTAGACGGGTATAACAACTTTTAACAAAATTCATACCATCTTTATATAATTTTTATGTACTCATACCTTAAATAAATATTTATACTAAACTCATGTGTATATTTGCTATGTTTTTACCAATATCAAAACAGTTGACAGTGGTTGCGACAGTCATACACTTTAAGTTTGCTAAGGTGGTTTAAATACTTACTTGTTTAATGTGACGTTATAATTTTTGGCGCCTTTTTTAAATCACAATTTAAAAAAATTTTAAGTACAAATTTATTCTATCACGTTAAACTGCTAGGCCTTCACCGTAAACTACCTTACCTGTGTAAACAAAAATTTTTTACAAATTAAAATACAAACTTAAAAAAACGATTTTCGCTCTTCACCTCTTTCCTATTTTTATTTACATATTTAAAAAAAATTGGCATTACATTAAATACTATATTTGATAAAATAAATTTTTAACTAAAACATTCATTCATAATCATAAACCTTAATAATAAATTAAGTTTACTTTTAACTTTGTTTTGAGGATTGTTAAATCGAGCACGTATACGTTACTAACATAACACTTGTTCGCTACGTATACCTAGGCCCTAGGGTCTCTTTTTTAATTCAACCGGGTTGTGTAGAGCTAACAGATTTATACTGATCGGAGCGAAATTATTCCGAACTTATTTTAATTAGTGTGGAACATTTTTACACGACGACTGTGCAGTGAATTTCGTGTTGAAATTTTGCCA